>JAVIAB010000106.1:57678193-58077489 GCA_032433765.1 Megaustenia siamemsis
TCAAGGCTTCCAAAAGACATTGCTGCTTTAGATATTCTGCTTCTAATTTCTTTACGTGTGTATACCTGAATGCACAATAAAGATAAGTGGAACAATATTGAAATAGGTAAATGAATTTAAATATCTGGGAACATTGTTAACCTCAGATGGTAGATGTCCAACATAGGTGAGATGAAGAATGGCTCAGGCAAAAGCAGCTTTCCAAAAAATGAGGAAGATATTGTGCAATCTATTTTTGACAATAGAAACAAGAAAAAGAGTTCTTAAATGTTATGTAGAGCCAGTTTTAACATGGATGTGAATCATTGACAATAGACAACAGACAATAAAGGCACTGGAGTCTGCATAATGTAGTTTTACAGAAGAATGTTGAGAATACCATGGGCAGCTTAGAAGAGTAATGGAAACGTTCTGAAAGAGGCCAAAGCAAAAAGAGAGGCAATTTCCAATATTAGGAAGAAACGATCATCATTTTTTGGCCATGTAATGAGGAGAGAACAACTGGAATATATTGTAACAACTGGGAAAATTGAGGGACGAAGAGATAGAAGGAATCAAAGAGAAAAGATACCAGACAGCTTAAGAGAATGGCTTGGTAGAAGGTCAACAATAGAAATGATAAATAACTGTCGTGATCGAAAATTGTGGAGAGACATGATCACCTACGCCAGCAGACATGGTACTTGATGATGATGATGATAATTAACTACTAAAATATCCTTCATACAAAAATACTTATTACAGCTAAATGAATATGCACGTTAATGTGCGGTGGTCACAAATTGAAACCAATTCCATTAACTATCAGTTTTAGCAATAAGAAGAATGTACTAGGCTCGGGATATCCTCATTCATAAACGCTTCTTAATGTCCAAGATTATAACTAAAAGGCCACTTTTAGATGAAAACAAACAGCTGTGTTATAAAGTGTCAATTCTAAGAGAAAACAAACAGCTGTGTTATAAAGTGTCAATTCTAAGAGAAAACAAACATCTGTGTTATAAGAGAAAATTCTTAGAGAAAACAAACGGCTGTGTTATAAGACAAAATGCTTAGAGAAAACAAACAGCTGTGTTATAAGAGAAAATTCTTAGAGAAAACAAACAGCTGTATTATAAGTGTACATTCTTAGAGAAAACAAACAGCTGTGTTATAAGAGAAAATTCTTAGAGAAAACAAACAGCTGTGTTATAAGTGATAACTTTTTGAGAAAACAAACAGTTGTGTTATAAGTGTAAATTCTAAGAGAAAACAAACAGCTGTGTTATAAGTGTAAATTCTTAGAGAAAACAAACAGCTGTGTTATAAGTGTAAATTCTGAGAGAAAACAAACAGCTGTGTTATAAGTGTAAATTCTAAGAGAAAACAAACAGCTGTGTTATAAGTGTAAATTCTAAGAGAAAACAAACAGCTGTGTTATAAGAGAAAATTCTTAGAGAAAACAAACAGCTGTGTTATAAGTGTAAATTCTTAGAGAAAACAAACCTCTGTGTTATAAGTGTAAATTCTAAGAGAAAACAAACCGCTGTTATAAGTGTAAATTCTAAGAGAAAACAAACCGCTGTTATAAGTGTAAATTCTAAGAGAAAACAAACCGCTGTAATAAGTGTAAATTCTAAGAGAAAACAAATCGCTGTGTTATAAGTGTAAATTCTAAGAGAAAACAAACCGCTGTAATAAGTGTAAATTCTAAGAGAAAACAAATCGCTGTGTTATAAGTGTAAATTCTAAGAGAAAACAAACCGCTGTTATAAGTGTAAATTCTAAGAGAAAACAAATCGCTGTAATAAGTGTAAATTCTAAGAGAAAACAAATCGCTGTGTTATAAAGTGTAAATTCTAAGAGAAAATAAACACAAATTACTAAAGAAGAAAAATGGTTATAACGATACAATAATCCTATTTGTGCTTCATTTATATAAAATAGAACTAACATTTGACTACAAGAACAACAAATTGCAAATATATAAAGCTATTGAGAAGCGGGACGCTAGGTAGGGTAGTTATTTTACTGCATTCTATGTCGATAAATTGGGAGATTGGGAATGAGTTTCCGCGACATGAGTGGACGGATTTATGGAGGTTTGAAGTCTTCAGGGACTGATGTAGATACACTCGCTTGGATATGCATGAGTCAAGCGCTGTACGAGAGTTGACTGTCTGGCTTCAAAAGCACATGATTTAGCACGTGACAACTGATGGGACAAATTATCTAGCGACTCTCGGTTTTTGAATCTAGGATGACACGAGCAGGAAGGCGTGATAAAGGGACAATTAAGAGAGAGGAACATGATTTTATCTTTTTCCTTTACATTTTTGCTTTTAAAAAAAATGAAAAGGATCGCGGATGGTTACATTTGGGTCGTGTATTCAGTTCAGCACGAAGGCGATATTCTCAGACAGCTAGTCAACCAAAGAAACCTTCGCTTGAAAACGTAAACTTGAATATGTCACTACAGTTTTCACTTATCACACACAACATTAAAAAATTACACTCAACTTCAACTTAACATTAGCTTAAATCTACTTCATCTCCAACTTAACTTAGCTCCAACTTAATTTATCTCCAACTTAACTTATCTTTAACTTAACGTTATGTCCAACTTAATTATCTCCAACGTAACTTATCTCTAACTTAAATAATCTCCAATTTAATTTATCCTCAACTTAAAGTATTCCCAACTAAACGTATCTCGAACTTAATTTATCTCCAACTTAACTTATCTCGAACTTAATTTATCTCCAACTTAACTTATCTCCAACTTAACTAATCTCCAACTTAACGTATCTCAGACTTAACTTATTTCCAACTTAACTTATCTCGAACTTAACTTATCTCCAACTTAACTTATCTCCAACTTAACTTATCTCCAACTTAACTTATCTCGAACTTAACTTATCTCCAACTTAACTTATCTCCAACTTAACTTATCTCCAACTTAACGTATCTCAGACTTAACTTATCTCGAACTTAACTTATCTCGAACTTAACTTATCTCCAACTTAACTTATCTCCAACTTAACTTATCTCCAACTTAACTTATCTCCAACTTAACTTATCTCCAACTTAACGTATCTCAGACTTAACTTATCTCGAACTTAACTTATCTCGAACTTAACTTATCTCCAACTTAACTTATCTCCAACTTAACTTATCTCCAACTTAACTTATCTCCAACTTAACGTATCTCAGACTTAACTTATCTCGAACTTAACTTATCTCGAACTTAACTTATCTTGAACTTAATTTATCTCCAACTTAACTTATCTCCAACTTAACTTATCTCCAACTTAACTTATCTCCAACTTAACTTATCTCCAACTTAACGTATCTCAGACTTAACTTATCTCCAACTTAACTTATCTCGAACTTAACTTATCTCCAACTTAACTTATCTCCAACTTCCAACTTAACTTATCTCCAACTTCCAAATTAACTTATCTCGAACTTAACTTATCTCGAACTTAAGTTATCTCCAACTTAACTAATCTCCAACTTAACGTATCTCAGACTTAACTTATCTAGAACTTAACTTATCTCCAACTTAACTTATCTCCAACTTAACTTATCTCCAACTTAACGTATCTCTAACTTAACTTATCTCCAACTTAACTTATCTCCAACTTAACTTATCTCCAACTTCCAACTTAACTTATCTCCAACTTAACTTATCTCCAACTTAACTTATCTCCAACTTAACTTATCTCCAACTTAACTTATCTCCAACTTCCAAATTAACTTATCTCGAACTTAACTTATCTCGAACTTAAGTTATCTCCAACTTAACTAATCTCCAACTTAACGTATCTCAGACTTAACTTATCTAGAACTTAACTTATCTCCAACTTAACTTATCTCCAACTTAACTTATCTCCAACTTAACGTATCTCTAACTTAACTTATCTCCAACTTAACTTATCTCCAACTTCCAACTTAACTTATCTCCAACTTCCAACTTAACTTATCTCCAACTTAACTTATCTCCAACTTAACTTATCTCCAACTTAACTTATCTCCAACTTAACTTATCTCCAACTTCCAACTTAACTTATCTCCAACTTAACTTATCTGGAACTTAACTTATCTCCAACTTAACTTATCTCCAACGTAACTTATCTCCAACTTAACTTATCTCCAACTTAACTTATCTCCAACTTAACTTATCTCCAACTTAACTTATCTCCAACTTAACTTATCTCCAACTTAACGCATCTCCAACTTAACGCATCTCCAACTTAACGCATCTCCAACTTAACTTATCTCCAACTTAATTTATCTCCAACGTAACTTATCTCCAATTTAACTATCTCCAGCTTAATATATATCAAACTTAACTTAACCCCATCTTAACTTATCTCCAACTTAACTTATCTCTGGAGCCGCGATAGCTCAGTGGTTAGTGAACTGGACTACAAAGGACAAGAGGTAGGGTTCGATCTCAACCGACGGTCTCCGGTTCATCCAGCCTTTAATGGTTTAATGGGTACCGGATTTTTTTCTGAGAAAGTAAAGCGGCATGGGCGTAATACCGACCTCATTACCCCAAAAAATCATGTACCGAAGGTCTGTAAAATTTATGGTCACTAGAACCATATTCCCTATACGCTACTTGGTGTGACAGGGGTACTTTACTTTTTTATTTTTTTTTATTTTTAACTAATCTCCAACTTAACTTATCCCTAAATTAACTCATCCCAACTTAACTTATCTCCGACTTAACTTAAAATTAAACTTAAATGCAAATCCAGTTTAACTTTAAACAAAAGTTATCTATCGTCTGAATTTTGTTTCTGAACTTTAATTAACTGTTCGTTTTGCGGACTCACTGTCTCTTTGAGGGAAAGAGGGGAGGTAAAACAAGAGGAGATTGGCGGCTGATAGAAGAAAACCCAGTCCTCAAGAGGCGATGGACACACATGCTCGCTACACTGTAGAGTAACATAAGTTCTTTTTGTCAGGAATGAAGTACAATCTTGGACCTGGTTACTGCGTTGCCGCTACACAACTACATGTGGTCTGTATTCCCAAGGTCATTCTTCCCACCAATTCTACCTGGAGTATATTCCATAGAATGAGATAAATGTAGCAAATGACAGCTCTAAATGTGATGCATTGGGAAGATGTAGAGAAAGGAAGAAAAAAGAATGTGAACAGTGAAAGAGAGTGAAAAAACTATTTGAAGGAGAAAAAGAAACTAAAAGTAAGAGTTTGTGTGTGTATGTATAAATATATATATATATATATATATATATATATATATATATATATATATATATATATATATATATATAGATGTACATATATGGCCCTTTTCGTCTTGTCAGACCGTCTAGTGGAGGCTATTGTGTATTTTTTCGTTTTAAGGTTTTCTTTTTGTCAAACAGCTTCTGTCGTGGCTAATTCTGCCAATGTTTGACAAACACACACGGCCACAGAGTGCACAAGGCAGGCCCACTGATCCACAGGGTTTTCCATCTTTTTTCATGAATCTTTTCTCTTCTAAGTTTTGCCTTAGCACAGTCTCAAATGTTGTTATACCATTCCTTATACATGCCCTTCATGATGTGCGATCACTTGCCAGATGTTCCCAGTCATTTTCACCGATGGAGAAGTCATTCAGAGATGATTTACAGATATCTCTATATCGTAGTTTAGGTCTGCCGATTTGTCCTTTTCCGTGTGTTAGTTCGCCATATAGTATTTGCTTGGGATATATATATATATATATATATATATATATATATATATATATATATATATATATATGTAAGTGGCGACTACCGTGCAGACCTAATCGGCGGCACAGGCGACAGTTCCAAACGACCTCCATCGGAAGAGACTGTAGAGTCACTTCCACACTCCAGTTTTCTCTGAAACGCACATTTAAAACAAAGTAACCGACCGAAACGGTTTTAAACGACTATGTTTGTCTCTACAAAAAGAGAGCACCATGCAACCATTTTGTATTGTTGGTTGGATTTAGCAAGGTCAACTCCAGTGCGGGCCAAATCGGCTGCGTGGACGACAATTTCAAACATCACCGAAAAGAGAGTGTCCACAGTTATTTCCAACTGTAGTTCACTCGAATAAATTATAAATACACATCAAAAACGGTCCAAGCACTGAACAACTGTGTCCTAGTAAAGACATTCTCTGAAGGGTTAGGAGCATGGCCGCCCTCTAACCGGAAGCCAGAACTGTGGTGGAAAACAGGAAGTAGACGAAAATATATGATTATGCTGAAGTGCGTTGTACATTGGAAAACAATTTAACAAGATGAGACATCAACCATGTGTTACAATAAGGAGCTGTAGAAACTATGATCACCAACATCAAGTGTCAAAGTGTATAGTGTTGATATTTTCTCTATAACTTCTATAAAAGAAATGTCTATATTGTTTAACGGACTCCACTTATACACATGAGTTTGACAACTTCATCATCATCAAGTACCGGGCCTGCTGGTGTAGGTGATCATATCTCTCCACAACTTTCGATCACGACAGTTATTTATCATTTCTGTTGTTGACCTTCTATCAAGCCATTCTTTGAAGCTGTCTGGTATCCTTTCTCTTTGCTTCCCTCTATCTCTTCGTCCCTCAATTTTCCCAGTTGTTACAATATATTCCAGTTGTTCTCTTCTCATTACATGGCCAAAAATTGATGATTGTTTCTTTCTAATATTGGAAATTACCTCTTTTTTTGCTTTGGCCTCTTTCAGAACGTTTTCATTACTCTTCTTAACTGTCCATGGTATTCTCAACATTCTTCTGTAAAACCACATTTCTACAGACTCCAGTGATTTTCTTGTCTGTTGTCCTATTGCCCATGATTCACATCCATATGTTAAGACTGGCTCTGCATAACATTTAAGAACTCTTTTTCTTGTTTCTATCGTCAAAAATGGATTGCATAGTATCGTCCTCATTTTTTGGAAAGCTGCTTTTGCCTGAGCCATTCTGCATCTCACCTCTGTTGACAACTTATTACAACTCATATTAACAATATCTCTCTATTTCAGTCTCTTTCTACCTTCCGCTCTGTTTCTCTAACACATGTTCTTTCTTTATACAAATCTTATTGTCCTTCAATATATATGTGTGAAGTATCTAGTGTCCCTCGTTTTCATAATTTCTTTCCCACAAGTTCTCGCTTTCTCCCTCCTGGAACGATTTCTCGTTAATATTTTCACTCATTAAAGATCTCTTTCTCTCACTTGAAATCATTTTTCTGGATGTATCAATGTCTCTCTCCTTTTCTCCACTCTTTATCTTACTCTCTCGCTCACAAAATCCATAGTCAACTATGATTGACGGAGGCTACAACTACTATATATATGTATATCTGGGATCTGTATTTTACTCACTTTATCTCTCTCTCTCTCTCTCACTCTCTCTTCTACTTTCCTTCCATATTTTCCCGATTCCCTCTATCTGGCTCCAGATCGAAGAGCCATGAAACAACACCGAGTATTATGTTAAGACAAACTGACAATGCGCAATGCCTTGTAAATTCTGAAGCGTTTGTAGAAGCCAGCTCGATAAACAGACTAAGGTTTTGATAAGGTAGCAACAATAATATGCAGAACTGAGTATTGAATCAGTTGTCACATGTAAACAGACTTGTTTCTGGTCTTTATTTCTTCTTTGACTAAATCTTACTGTTTTCTCTGTGTTTTGTAGCTGGAGATCTATCTATCTATCTATCTATCTATCTATCTATCTATCTATCTATCTATCTATCTATCTATCTATCTATCTATCTATCTATCTATCTATCTATCTATCTATCTATCTATCTATCTATCTATCTATCTATCTATCTATCTATCTATCTATCTATCTATCTATCTATCTATCTATCTATCTATCTATCTATCTATCTATCTATCTATCTATCTATCTATCTATCTATCTATCTATCTATCTATCTATCTAATCTATCTATCTATCTATCTATCTATCTAATCTATCTATCTATCTTTTGTTCGCCCTAAGTATTGTCTATATCTGCAATGTCGTTTCCTGTATAAATGTTACTGTCTTTTGTAATTCTTGCAGTGGCCCATATAGTTTTGTCTGTAGTGTTGTATCTATGGGCCAATGGATTTTCCTCAGTCTACTATATTCAGTGCAGTCTTGAAGTATGTGTTCAGCAGTCTAGGGCGCCTGTCCACATGTACAAGTAGTTGAGGTGCCGATCTTGAATTTTGTATACATGTGACTATGGAGTCGATTGTGTCCTGTTCTGAGGCGTATAATGATAACTTGTTCATATCTATTCATATTATGAAAGGCATCCTGATTTGGGGCTTGTGGTCCTCTGATTGATTTGATTATCTGTTTCTTATGATGGTATGTAATCGGTGTATCTAGTTGTGTGCCTGTTGAACCTTCCTTTGCCAACTGATCTGCTTCTCATTTCCTGGTATTCCACAGTGAGATGGGATCCACTGCAGGGCAACTGGATAGCTGGATATAAAGTAGCATGTTTGTGTGGAGATATTCGAATTAATTGTCACTAAATCATACTACTCCCTTCCCACCTCCCTCCCTACCTCCCTCGTTCTCTTACTTCCTCCAGTTATTCCTTCCTTTCTTCCCTCCTCCCCCCCCCCATCCTTCCCATCCCTACTACTTTATTTCCATCTGGGGGACTGGTTAGTCTCGAGGCAAGACGCCGGCCTCGAGACAGAGAGGTTGTTGGTTCAAATCCCGGCTATACCGGTTGGAATTTTTATTTATGATTTCTCTCTGCGGCAACCACCCCTGGTCTCAGCAGCGAGGCCCGTCTTGAAATGTTAATTACTCATCGACGGAAAAAATATGAGTACCTCCGAAGACGGAGTTATCTGTCTGTGCGGCGAGGTACCCCTGTGCCCACGGCTGCCAGGGAAAATGGATTAACACGCAAAATTCAGTTCCTAGTCTCTAGGAACTTCGTCAGAGGTCAAAGCTGGCAAACGGGAAAAAAAAAATTCCATTCGTCCTTCCTTATTTATCTATCATCCTGGTGAAGCGATAGTTTACGGTCTTTTGCTTTTCCGATTGCACGGCTGTTTGTCACTTATATTTTAGTTGTTCAGATTAGTTTCTCATCTCAGAGACATAACCTGCATATTATTTTTCGGTAACATATTCAAGTTGAAGAGCAGATAACTGAGCTTGTATTTGAGAACAAGATCATCATCATCAAGTACAGGGCCTAGTGGCGTAGGTGATCATGTCTCTCCACAACTTTCGATCTCGGCAGCTATTTATCATTTCTGTTGTGGACCTTCTGCCAAGAATTTCTCTTAAGCTGTCTGTTATTTTTTCTCTTTGCTTCCCTCTATCTCTTCGTCCCTCAATTTGTCCAGTTGTTACAATATATTCAAGTTGTTCTCTTCTCATTACATGGCCAAAAAATGATGATTGTTTCTTCCTAATATTGAAAATTAGCTCTCTTTTTGTTTTGACCTCTCTCAGAACCTCTTCATTACTCTTCTTAGCTGTCCACGGTACTCTCAACATTCTTCTGTAAAACCACATTTCTACATACTCCAGTGATTTTCTTGTCTGTTGTCCTATTGTCCATGACTCGCATCCATATGTTAAGACTGGCTCTACGTAACATTTAAGAACTCTTTTTCTTGTTTCTATTGTCAAAAATGGAGTGCATAGTATTTTCCTCATTTTTTGGAAAGCTGCTTTTGCCTGAGTCATTCTGCATCTCACCTCTTTTGTACATCTTCCGTTTGAGGTTAACAGAGTTCCCAAATATTTAAACTCATTTATCAGTTTTAATATTGTTCCACTTGTCTTTATTTTGCACTGAGGTGATGTCTTTTTCTTTGTTGTTACCCTCTGTCTTTTTGCTATTAAGGCTGAGTCCTTTATTTTTGCTTTCTTTCACTATATTGTCCAACATTTCTTGTAACTCATTTTCACTCTTAGCGATTAATACTGCATCATTAGCATACCTTAGATTATTTATATTATGACCTCCAATTGTTATTCCAGGCATGCCCCTTATGGATCTTAAAATAATCTCTCTGTAAATATTAAACAAATCTGGGGACAGCACACAACCTTGTCTAACACCCTGTTTTATTTGTTGAAACATTCCCAATTGATTTCAAGTTCTTATGGCCGCTGTTTGTTGCCAGTACATGTTCTTTATTATTCTTAGATCTTTGCTGTCTATTTTTATGCTTTCTAAAATGTTGATTATTTCTTGGTGCTTTACTTTGTCAAATGCCTTGGTGTAATCTATGAAACATAGGTATAGATCTGTTTTCATCTATATGGCTCTTTTGAGAACAAGATAATGTTGTAAATTGAATATCTCTACTGGAGATGTAACACAAAACGTGTCAAATTATCAGACTAATATCATCACTATTGTTCAATAAGGAAATAATTATAGAGTAAAAACGGGCATTCTACAATACAATCTTCATCCCAGCGTTATGCTACCAATGACAGACCTGTACTCTAGGCTAAAAAAAAATTAAGAAATATAATTACTATCGAGAATAAACGTGTTAGACGGATGACAGGAAACAGCATGAGATATACGATAAGAAATGAAGAACTGAGAAAATAGCTAGAAATGACTCTTTCAATAGAATACATAAAGAAACAACAGATACAATGGTATGGCCAATGTAATTAGATAGAAAGATCAAACCACAACATAATGAGCCTTAATTAAATGTTGCGAGAATACCAGACACAAGGGTCGACCACAAAAAAGATGGATTGATGAAATATTAGAAATACTAGGAAACATAGCAGCAGGAGAGGCCAAGGGATGTGGAAAAGACTGCAAATTATACGCTGAAAGACAAATGAGGATGGAATTAATAAGGAAGAACTTCTGGGTTTGTCAGGAGCCGCGATAGCTCAGTGGTTAGTGAACTGGACTACAAAGGACAAGAGGTAGAGTTCGATCCCAACCGACGGCTTCCGGGTTCACTCAGCCTTAAATGGGTACCGGATTTTTTTCTGGGAAAGTAAAGCGGCACGGGCGTAATACCGACCACATTACCCCAAAAATCATGTGCCGAAGGTCAGTAAAATATATTTTTGTGTTGTTGTTTATTGTTCCAGCTGAAGACTTTCTTGGCCGAAACGTTGTTCGACTTTTATTTTGTTTCTCACCTACGTAAAGCTGTTAGCATACGACTTTTTTCTCTTTCTTTTTTAAAAGTTGTCATTAATCTTAACATCAGCGTGACAGCAGATTCGCATCTCTGACCAGCTTGGAGCATCCTGATGCCTTTACTCTTGTGTGTTTTGAACGCGAGTCCTTTCTGTAAAGAGCTACCTCTAGACGACCCAAACACTCCTGGGACTGTTTTTGAGTGCTTCTACTTTTTCTTCAGTTTCTTCTTTTTTTTAGATTCGTCATCGCTTTGTGTTGTTTTATAACGTTTGTTGATACCAGTTTGTTTTGTGTTTAGCTGTTTCCATCTTGTTAAGTGAGAGACTATTTCATTTGTAGTTTCATCATCATGTTACACTACAGGGGAAATATCCAATCTCATAGGTTTTCGGTAATAAATACTGTTTCCAAGTGAAAGGTTCTATGAAAGTCAAACATGGACCCTTTCTAAATCACATCTAAGAAAGATCAATACATGTGAGATTCGATGCTTGAGAAAAGTAACAAACAACACAAGAAGAGATAGAATACCAAATGAAACCATAAGAAAAATGGTGAGAACAAAACGCTGCCAAGAATATATAGAACAACAACAATTTAAATGGTTTGGTCACCTGTCCAGAATGAATCCTCACCAATCACCATCAAGGGCGTTCTTCTCGAGAATGCATGGGAAAAGACCAAGAGGAAGACCCAGAAGAAGATGGATAGATGCAGTGACAGAAACATGTAACAACAAAGGAAAATCACTAACTCAGACATTTCGAGCAACTCAAGAACGACAAATGATATAAACCACGACACCTTTTAGGTATCAGTGAAAAGAGAAAAGAAGAAGACCAAGTGAATGAATATATTTTGATCTGTTTCAAATTATGAGAATAACGATTTAAACACGTTAGATGTAGGACAATAACTTCTTCTTTCATTCCACATCTACCTTTCAGCGTCGAGGGGAGATATAACTTGGGGTCATGTGCTCTTCTGTTCGCCTCTGTTGCTGTTATGTTTCCTAGTGTTTCTTATATACCGTAAATCCATCTTTTTCGGGGTCGACCATTGGGTCTGGTGTTCTCGCAACGTTTATTGAAGGCTCGTTGTGTTTTGTTCTTTCTGCCTTGTCACATGGTCAAACCATTTTACTTGTTGTTTCCTTATATATTCTATGGCGGAGGCTATTCCTCGCTTTTTTCTCACTTCTTCATTTCTGATCTTATCTCTCAGACTGTTTCCTGTCATTCGTCTAACACATTTCATCTCCGTAGATGTTAATTTTCTTATTGTTCTTGCATTTAGGGTCCAGGACTGGCAATTAGTAGTACAACGTTGGGATAAAGGTTTTATTGTAAAGTGCACGTTTTGCCTCTAGACTTATTTCATTGTTGGACAATAGTGGTGAAACCTGTCCAATGATTTGACAAGCTTTGTTGCATCTTGAGTGTATCTCTGCTGTTTGTGAGTTATCGTTTCTCACAAGACTTCGTAGGTATTTGAATTCATATACTTGTTTTAGTTGCCTGCCTTCTGTTGTTATGTTGATTTTCTGTTTCTCTTTTGCGATATTCATGACTTCTGTTTTGTTGATGTTGATTTTCATCTTGTATTTTGTACCTGTGCTGTTGAGTCTATTTAAGCGATCTTATGACAATCACTGATGGAGAATTAATAAAGCAGAAAATCAATCATTAGAGGCAACACGTATGGTTCTACAGGGCACGGCTCTTTGTTCTCATCTCAAAGTCGCATTTTAATTCTAATCTTAGAAATCTTGCAGCATTTATGGATAAAGATGTACTAAGCCTAGTACATTCCACTGACTCTTAAAAAGATATTCTATGGAAGTGGCTTCAATCTGTGACTCCACACACAAACCGTTCAGTGTTTTAACTAAAATAAATGTTCATGTGTTACTGATATTGTAGAAGTTAATGCTCGTAACAAAAGATCACAGAAATGTGAAAATATGAAAGTTTACAGAGCGCAATATCACGTTTTTAACCACAAAAGTTTTAACATTTTAAACTATAGCATCTTGAAGAAACATGTGCATTTTATTTTTCTTGAAAGACAAAAATAAGAAAAGCAACTAAAGTATGAATGACAAATAGCTGTGCAAGAAGAATCCAGAGAACGCCATGGATTGTTAACATGATAAATAAAGATAATAGATGAGGCCAGTGCTCATATAGAACTATTGAAACACAAAAGAAAGAGGTAGTCTACCTTCTTTAGTCATGTCACAAAAAAAGACAAACTTTGACACAAATTTATAAAGAATTGCAACACAGATCGAAAAAGAGGTAGACGACTACAAAGGAAACTCGATAATTAACCAGACTGGCATGAAGAGAAGTAAACAGACCTCCCCTGCCTTGCTAGGCGTATGGGGAATATGGTCCTAGTGATCACATTTGTCTATAACAACTGAACGTTTGCATGTGATATCGTCAGTATCACGCCAGTCCCATTTACTTCTCAGAAATAATATATGTTACTCATTTTTAAAGGAAGGGTGAATCTCAAGGCATTGTCACAGAAAAAAAAATATTTCACTATTGAACTGAACCCAGGCCTTCAAACAAGGAAGCGTGCGCACTAACAACTAAGCTACATAAATTCCCCTCTACAAGGAATCAGTTTTATCAAATCACTTTCTTGTAATAAAATTGTCTTATGACTTAGTCCTCTATGCAATCTCTATACAAAATGTATCTGGTTTATTTTAATTCTTGAATGGAGGAAAAAAGAGATAGGCATGTACCGACCAAATACAATTAGTTATTATGCTTATCGACTTGTAAGATGCCATTTCGATGGGTTGAGATAAACATTATATCGTCTGCAATCCTTGTTATATACCTGCATATTCATGTAATCCGTTATGTTCCTTTTATTTTATCTGTCTACTGATGACGACTTTATAAGCCGAAACGTTGGTTAACTAGTCCTGATTTTTATCAGTAAAATTAACATTTTTTCCCTGTAGATGTATAATTCTGATCGAGGATTGACATCAAGTTTACATTTTCTTTTCATTGTCATTTTGTACATTCTGCGAGTGTTTTTTTTTTACTTATCTGCAACATCCGTCGTCCTTACAGGAGCATTAAGTAGGCGTAATTTGCGTTGTGTCTTGGTTTACATGGAACTTTTATATCTGCCTTTCTGTTCAACGGAGCTTATATCACTATAGCAGTTGTGGGATTACATCTCCTCTTCAATCACTACTCACTTCACTTAACTACTTATTCAGTAACTACTCACTTCACTTAACTACTTATTCAGTAACTACTCACTTCACTTAACTTGTTATTCAGTCACTCTCGCTTCACTTAACTACTTATTCAATCATTTCTCGCTTCACTTAACTACTTATTCAATCACTAATTACTTCACTTGACTACTTATTCAATCATTTCTCGCTTCACTTAACTACTTATTCAGTTTAAAATGCCACCACAAAAAGGTAAAGATTGGATCTTGATCAGTTTTGATGCACTGATTCAGACACCAGCAGTTTACTATGATTGAAATGCCAACTTTTAGCGCATGTGCATTCCATCGCTTTCGCCGCTATTGAGTGGCAGCTCACGTATATGTCCACATGCGTCTATATTTTATTTATGTTTGTTTAACCTGGAAATGCCCTATAATATTGCGCCATTGATTCACACTTCGTTCCGTCTCAAGCCAGTAGGAAACAAACGCAGACCAGACAGAAGTAGGACTTTTCCTGTCAAAAATGACGTGTTGTTCATGTTATTGAACACCATTAAAGCTGAAACGAAAGCTCATCCTCAAATCCATTTCCAGAAATTACAACATTTGTGACCCGAGCTTATTTGCAACCAAAAGACATCATCTGTTGTGATGGGCTGTCTGAGTGGCTTCGATTCTCCATCGCTGTCATTAGTTCTCTATAGTTTCCAATACAGGTTGTCCCAAAAATACCCTTTCATTGAAACTTTAAATTTCCATACAAGCGACAAATAAGTAAAAAAAGTAAGTAAAGAGCGCCCGTCACGCCAAGTGGCGTATAGGGAATATGGTGTTAGTTACCATACATTTTACAGACCTTCAGCACATGATTTTTGGGGTAATGTGGTCGGTATTACGCTCGTGTCGCTTTACTTTCCCAGATAAAAAAAACCGATACCCATTTAAGTCTGGGTGAACCCGGAACCGTCGGTTGGGATTGAACCCTACCCCTTGTCCTTTGTAGTCCAGTTCACTAACCACTGAGCTATCGCGGCTCCCTAAGCAACAAATACATGTTTTTAATCTCTAAGGTTTCTCTATTTCTATTGAGGAGTTACTATTGATACTTGGTAACCACTCCACCTTGCGATTTGTAGCCGCTATCTCCATGGCTTTGTTTATCTTGTTTTACATCAAAATCTGTGGTTTGCTTGAAATGAAGGAGACATTTCATATTTAGCAGCGTTCTTGAACGAATATTAAGATATTTTAGATAGGCCTAAATATTTTATGCAGAAGCTCTGATGTATAGACTGCTTAGCTCTGCTGTATTGTCTGCTTAGCTCTGCTATATTGTCTGCTTAGCTCTGCTGTATTGTCTGCTTAGCTCTGCTGTAATGTCAACTTAGCTCTGTTTTATTGTCTGCTAAGCTCTGCTGTATTGTCTGCTTAGCTCTGCTGTATTGTGTGCTTAGCTCTGCTGTATTGTCTGTTTAGCTCTGCTGTATTGTCTGCTTAGCTCTACTGTATTGTGTGCTTAGCTCTGCTGTATTGTCTGCTTAGCTCTGCTGTATTGTCTGTTTAGCTCTGCTGTATTGTCTGCTT
Organism: Megaustenia siamemsis; assembly: GCA_032433765.1. Lineage (NCBI taxonomy): Eukaryota > Metazoa > Mollusca > Gastropoda > Stylommatophora > Ariophantidae > Megaustenia > Megaustenia siamemsis. The sequence continues at coordinate 57,694,145 of JAVIAB010000106.1, forward strand.
AGCTCTGCTGTATTGTCTGCTTAGCTCTGCTGTATTGTCTGCTTAGCTCTGCTGTATTGTCTGCTTAGCTCTGCTGTATTGTCTGCTTAGCTCTGCTGTATTGTCTGCTTAGCTCTGCTGTATTGTCAACTTAGCTCTGTTTTATTGTCTGCTAAGCTCTGCTGTATTGTCTGCTTAGCTCTGCTGTATTGTGTGCTTAGCTCTGCTGTATTGTCTGTTTATCTCTGCTGTATTGTCTGCTTAGCTCTACTGTATTGTCTGCTTAGCTCTGCTGTATTGTCTGCTTAGCTCTGCTGTATTGTCTGTTTAACTCTGCTGTATTGTCTGCTTAGCTCTGCTGTATTGTCTGCTTAGCTCTGCTGTATTGTCTGCTTAGCTCTGCTGTATTGTCTGCTTAGCTTTGAAATATCGAAACCTTCACTGTTGAAAATTTGATTTTGTTTGTTTACTTGATGTTTGTTTACTTGATGTTTGTTTACTTGATGTTTGTTTACTTGATGTTTGTTTACTTGATGTACTGACTTTAATGAACATTCGTCGTGATGTTGATGACCAAAAATAGAATAAACAAAAAAATTCACAAGTATGTAGGTCAGTCGTATCCCACTCTCTAGGCTCAACATGTCTCTCTCTCCATTCTCAGTGCCATCTGATATCATAGCAACACCAGCCGTGATACCTACAACAAGCATATACAGCGTCCAGGGAAGAAATAGTTTGTCGTCTTTTGCTTATATGTTTGACTCTCCTGCTGTTATGTTTGACTCTCCTGCTGTTATGTTTGACTCTCCAGCTGTTATGTTGGACTCGTCTGCTATTATGTTGGACACTCCAACTGTTATGTTTGACTATCCTGCTGTTATGTTGGACTCTCCTGCTGTTTTGTTAGTCTCTCCTGCTGTTATGTTAGTCTCTACAGCTGTTATGTTTGACTCTCCTGCTGTTATGTTGGACTCTCCAGCTGTTATGTTTGACTCTCCAGCTGTTATGTTTGACTCTCCAGCTGTTATGTTGGACTCTCCTGCTGTTATGTTTGACTCTCCAGCTGTTATGTTTGGCTCTCCTGCGGTTATGTTTGATTCTACAGCTGTTAAGTTTGACTGTCCATCCGCTATGTTGGACTCTCCAGCTGTTATATTTGACTCTCCAGCTGTTATGTTTGACTCTCCAGCTGTTATGTTTGACTTTCCTGCTGTTATGTTGGACTCTCCTGCTGTTATGTTTGACTCTCCAGCTGTTATGTTTGACTCTCCTGCTGTTATGTTTGACTATCCAGGTGTTATGTTTGACTCTCCTGCTGTTATGTTTGACTCTCCAGCTGTTATGTTTGTCTCTCCTGCTGTTATATTTGACTCTCCAGGTGTTATGTTTGACTCTCCTGCTGTTATGTTTGACTCTCCAGCTGTTATGTTTGACTCTCCTGCTGTTATGTTTGACTCTCCAGGTGTTATGTTTGACTCTCCTGCTGTTATGTTAGACTCTCCAGCTGTTATGTTTGACTCTCCTGCTGTTATGTTTGACTCTCCAGCTGCTATGTTTGACTCTCCAGCTGTTATGTTTGACTCTCCAGCTGTTATGTTTGACTCTCCAGCTGTTATGTTTTCTCGTGTCCCTAATATTCTATCATTATTTGTCATGGTTTATTCTTGTTCTCGTAGCATTTGTTGAGAGTTGAATAGTTTGTTGCTCTTTCTGTCTTATCACATGCCCATGTCACGTTATCTGCTGTTTGAAAGTCATCAATGGAGAGTGCTTTTCTTGGAAGACAAAATTCTCAATTTTACTTAGTAAAAAAACTTTGCTCAGCTTTGCTAATTATCGAGACTTTACATTTGCAACATATAAAAATGATATTAATTTCTCCAGTGTGTTTGGAAAATTTAATGAATTTAACCATACATACACATATTTCTTTCACTTGTGCTATGTATCTATATATCTATTGTCCTTTCGAGCCGAAGACGGCACATAGGGCAGAACCACAATCTCAAAAACAGAAACCTTGTGTGCCAAAGTAGCACATATTGCAGATATCACTGCTCCAAAATATATGGCGCTGTTTCCATATAACATACCAACTACCAACAAGACAACAAAAACCACACTAGAACTCACAAATACTGAACCCAACATCATGAAAGAGGAAATAGAAGAAGTAATCAAATATGCACCAAGAAACAAAGCACCAGGGATAGATAACATTCCAATAGAAATAATAGCAGCAGCGGGAGAAACAGGAATGCAATGGCTGCACAGAATATTTAATGCAGCATGGCACCAACAACAAGCCCCAGAAGACTGGCAACAGGCAATCATCATACCAATATGGAAAAAGAAAGGTAGCAAAAGAGACTGCAATCAATATAGAGGTATATCTCTGCTCAGCCATGTAGGAAAGCTATACGCCAAAATCTTGGAAAAAAGACTGAGACCAATAATAGAACTACAGTTAAGCGATTCTCAAATGGGGTTCCGAAAAAACAGAGGATGTACCGACGCACTATTCACACTAAAACAGCTTGCAGAAAAAAACGACAGAACACAACCAAAACTTATACATAGCCTTCATTGACCAGGAAAAAGCATTCGACAGAGTAAACAGAGAACAACTGTGGGAGATACTAACAACATACGGAGTAAGCCAACATCTAACCAACATTATTAAAAGTCTCTACGCCAACAGCAGCTGCAGGGTCAGAACAGCAACAGGCTACACAGACCACTTCGAAGTTAGATCAGGTGTAAGACAGGAGTGCGTACTATCCCCCTACTGTTTATTACATACATGGACCATATATGCAAGCTAGCCAACCCATCAGAGACAGAGGAGATCAACGAGCTTCTATTTGCAGACGACCAGGCACTAATACATGAAACAATAGAAGACCTACAAGAACACTTAAACAAACTCAACATCTTAGGAACAAAATACAACATGAAAATCAACATCAACAAAACAGAAGTCATGAATGTCGCCAAAAATAAACAGAACATCAACATAACTATAGAAGGCAGACAACTAAAACAAGTAGAGGAATTCAAATACCTAGGAAGTCTAATGACAAACGACAATTCCCAAACAGCAGAGATAGAATCAAGATGCAACAAAGCTTGTCAAATCATCGGACAGTTATCACCACTATTGTCCAACAAGGAAATAACTCTGGAGGCAAAACGAGCACTATACAATACAATCTTCATTCCAACGTTGTGCTACCAATGCCAGACCTGGACTCTAGATGCAAGAACAATAAGAAAAATAACCTCTACAGAGATTAAATGTGTTAGACGAATGACAGGAAACAGTCTGAGAGATAAGATCAGAAATGTAGAACTGAGAAAAAAGCTAGGAATAGCCCCAGCCATAGAATATATAAGGAAACAACAGATAAAATGGTTCGGCCACGTGACAAGGCAGAAAGAACAAAACACAACACAACGAGCCTTCAACAAACGTTGTGAGAACAACAGACCCAAGGGTCGACCACGAAAAAGATGGATCGATGGAATATTAGAAGCACTAGGAAACATAACAGCAGCAGAGGCGAACATAAGAGCAAAAGACCGCAAATTATATCTCCCCTCGACGCTGAAAGGCAGATGAGGAAGGAAAGAAGAAGAAGAAGAAGAAGAAGAAGAAGAGAAAGTTTCCATAACAATACTTTTTACAATGACAACTTGTCAAGCCATCGATCAAACTCCTTAGTTGCCTCTTACGACATGTCTGGAAGGTCACAGTGTAACTATTCTTTACTTCCCTCATAATGAGGCCCTGGTAACACACAGGAAGTGCTATGTACGGAGAACGTTAAATGTTTTTATTTATGGATTTAAAGATATATATTTTTTAAGCATTGAGACTTAAATTGTCCTTTTGATGGAGACTTTATCGAATCTTTCTTGCATTGAAATTTTGTTCACTTTTCTTATCAACATATGAAAACTTGTCAATGTTTATAAATATGAAAACGTTGTTCGGTATTTTATGTACGGACGTTTTATTCACTATTTATCTAGCGTACGAAAATGTTCAACACATGTCAAAACTATCTCCAATTTTTCAATTTATCGAGATATTTTGGAACGCCCTGTAAAATTTAGGAGCGGAAGTACCGTAATGATTGCGTGCTGGTTTCACGACTACAGGATTGTTTCTTCATTTCCTGACGGTCACGCTTCAGTTTTTCCAGATGTGAAGATGAGTATCTGGATATTATTTTAGCGCCAGTGGCGCAGAGGGAACCGCGCTGACTTTGTGATACACATGATTGCGGTTCAATATCAACCCATATTCTAGTTGATCCCGCTGCAAGAGAGAGTGCGTGAGACACAATCACTAACATAGAATTATGGGAAAGTATCAGTGGACAAAGAAATAAGACGATGGCGCTGGATAGGGCACACACAGGGGAAGCCAACTGAGAGTATTACATAACAGGCCCTTTTTGGAATCCTCAAGGAAAGAGACAACGAGGAAGACCAAAATATACTTGGAGAAAACATGTATAAACAAATATGAAGAAGTTGGGAAGATACGTGATGATCTTAAAAGAATAGCAAGAAACAGAATGGCTTGCAAAGTGTTTATTGAAGACCATTAGCTCCACAAGGAGCTAAGAGTCTTCGCTGAAGACCTGTACATCACAGGGAGCTGAAAGTGTTTGCTGAAGATCTCTGCTCCACTGGGAGCTGAAAGTCTTTGCTGAAGATCTATGCTCCACAGGGAGCAGAAAGTGTTTGCTGAAGAACTCTGCTCCACAGTAGCTGAGAGTGTTTGCTGAAGACCTCTGCTCCACAGGAAGCTGAGAGTATTTGCTGAATACCTCTGCTCCACAGGAAGTTAAGAGTATTTGCTGAAGACCTCTGCTCCACAGGAAACTGAGAGTATTTGCTGAAGACCTCTGCTCCAAAGGAAGCTGAGAGTATTTGCTGAAGACCTCTGTTCCACAGGACGTTAAGAGTATTTGATGAAGACCTCTGCTCCACATGAATCTGAAAGTGTTTGCTGAAGATCGCTGCTCCACAGGAGCTGAGAGTGTTTGCTGAAGACCTCTGCTCCAAAGGAAGCTGAGAGTATTTGCTGAAGACCTCTGTTCCACAGGACGTTAAGAGTATTTGCTGAAGACCTCTGCTCCACAGGAAGCTGAGAGTATTTGCTCCAGTCTCTAATTTAAAACATTTTATCTGTGAGATTGCCACGTTCATCCAGCCTTAACTTTATACCTATGATATTTACTTGCAGAGAAATACGACTTGGCGTAATGATGGAAGAGAAATACGACCTGGCGTAATGATGGGAGAGAAATACGACCTGACGTAATGATGGGAGAGAAAAAATATCTGGCGTAATGATGGGAGAGAAATAAGATCTGGCGTAATGATGGGAGAGAAATAAGATCTGGCGTAACGATGGAAGAGAAATACGACTTGGCGTAATGATGGAAGAGAAATACGACTTGGCGTAATGATGGAAGAGAAATACGACTTGGCGTAATGATGGGAGAGAAATACGACCTGACGTAATGATGGAAAAGAAATACGACCTGACGTAATGATGGGAGAGAAATACGACCTAGCGTAATGATGGATGAGAAATACGACCTGGCGTAATGATGGGAGAGAAATACGACCTGGCGTAATGTTGGGAGAGAAATACGATCTGGCGTAATGATGGCAGAGAAATACGATCTGTTGTAATGCTGGGAGAGAAATACGACTTGGCGTAATGATGGGAGAGAAATACGACCTGACGTAATGATGGGAGAGAAATACGATCTGACGTAATGATGGGAGAGAAATACGACCTGACGTAATGATGGCAGAGAAATACGACCTGACGTAATGATGGGAAAGAAAAAAGACCTGGCGTAATGATGGAAGAGAAATACGACTTGGCGTAATGATGGAAGAGAAATACGACCTGGCGTTAATGATGGGAGAGAAATACGACCTAACGTAATGATGGAAGAGAAATACGACCTAACGTAATGATGGAAGAGAAATACGACCTGGCGTAATGATGGGAGAGAAATACGACCTAGCGTAATGATGGATGAGAAATACGACCTGGCGTAATGATGGGAGAGAAATACGATCTGTTATAATGATGGGAGATAAATACGATCTGTTGTAATGATGGGAGAGAAATACGATCTGTTGTAATGATGGGAGAGAAATACGATCTGTTGTAATGATGGGAGATAAATACGATCTGTTGTAATGATGGGAGAGAAATACGATCTGTTGTAGTGATGGGAGTGAAATACGATCTGTTGTAATGATGGGAGAGAAATACGATCTGTTATAATGATGGGAGAGAAATACGATCTGTTGTAATGATGGAGGAGAAATACGATCTGTTGTAATGATGGGGGAGAAATACGATCTGTTGTAGTGATGGGAGAGAAATACGATCTGTTGTAATGATGGGAGAGAAATACGATTTGTTATAATCATGGGAGAGAAATACGATCTGTTGTAATGATGGGAGAGAAATACGATCTGTTATAGTGATGGGAGAGAAATACGATCTGTTGTAATGATGGGAGAGAAATACGATCTGTTATAGTGATGGGAGAGAAATACGATCTGTTGTAATGATGGGAGAGAAATACGATCTGTTGTAGTGATGGGAGAGAAATACGATCTGTTGTAATGATGGGAGAGAAATACGATCTGTTGTAGTGATGGAAGAGAAATACGATCTGTTGTAAAGATGGGAGAGAAATACGATCTGTTGAAATGATGGGAGAGAAATACGATCTGTTGTAAAGATGGGAAAGAAATACGATCTGTTGTAAAGATGGGAGAGAAATGCGATCTGTTGGAATGATGGGAGAGAAATACGATCTGTTGTAAAGATGGGAGAGAAATACGATCTGTTGTAAAGATGGGCGAGAAATACGATCTGTTGTAGTGATGGGAGAGAAATACGATCTGTTGTAATGATGAGCGAGAAATACGATCTGTTGTAGTGATGGGAGAGAAATACGATCTGTTGTAATGATGGGAGAGAAATGCGATCTGTTGTAATGATGGGCGAGAAATACGATCTGTTGTAGTGATGGGAGAGAAATGCGATCTGTTGTAATGATGGGCGAGAAATACGATCTGTTGTAGTGATGGGAGAGAAATACGATCTGTTGTAATGATGGGAGAGAAATGCGATCTGTTGTAGTGATGGGCGAGAAATACGATCTGTTGTAGTGATGGGAGAGAAATGCGATCTGTTGTAATGATGGGCGAGAAATACGATCTGTTGTAGTGATGGGAGAGAAATACGATCTGTTGTAATGATGGGAGAGAAATACGATCTGTTGTAATGATGGGCTAGAAATACGATCTGTTGTAGTGATGGGAGAGAAATACGATCTGTTGTAATGATGGGAGAGAAATACGATCTACTGTAATGATGGGAGAGAAATACGATCTGTTGTAATGATGGAGGAGAAATACGATCTGTTGTAATCATGAGAGAGAAATACAACCAGTCGTAATGATTGGAGAGAAATACGATCTGTTGTAATGATGGGAGAGAAATACGATCTGTTGTAATGATGGGAGAGAAATACGATCTGTTGTAATGATGGGTTGAGAAATACAACCGGTCGTAATGATTGGAGAGAAATACGATCTGTTGTAATCATGAGAGAGAAATACAAGCAGTCGTAATGATTGGAGAGAAATACGATCTGTTGTAATCATGAGAGAGAAATACAACCTGTCGTAATGATGGAGGAGAAATACGATCTGTTGTAATCATGAGAGAGAAATACAACCAGTCGTAATGATTGGAGAGAAATACGATCTGTTGGAATGATGGGAGAGAAATACGATCTGTTGTAATGATGGGAGAGAAATACGATCTAGTGTAATGATGGGTGAGAAATACAACCTGTCGTAATGATGGGAGAGAAAAATAACCTGTCGTAATGATGGGAGAGAAATAGAACCTGTTGTAATGATGGCAGAGAAATACAACCTGATGGAATGATGGGAGAGATGTACGATCTGTTGTAATGATGGGAGAGAATTACGATCTAGTGTAATGATGGGAGAGAATTACGATCTAGTGTAATGATGGGAGAGAAATACGATCTGGTGTAATGGTAGGAGAGAAATGCGGTGTGGCGAAATATTGAAGAGAAATACGATCTGCTGTAATGATGGGAGAGAAATGCAATCTGGCGTAGGATGGGAGAGAATTACGATCTGGTGTAATGATGGGAGAGTAATAAAATCTGTTGTAATGATGGGAAAGTAATACAATCTGGCGTATGATGGGATAGAATTACGATCTAGTGTAAAGATGCGAGAGAAATACGATCTGTTGTAATGATGGGAGAAAAATACGATCTGTTGTAATGATGGGAGAAAAATACGATCTGTTGTAATGATGGGAGATAAATACGATCTGTTGTAATGATAGGAGAGAAATACGATCTGTTGAAATGATGGGAGAGAAATACGATCTGTTGTAATGATGGGAGAGAAATACGATCTGTTGTCATGATGGGAGAGAAATACGATCTGTTGTAATGATGGGAGAGAAATACGATCTTTTGTAGGGATGGTAGAGAAATACGATCTGTTGTAATGATGGGAGAGAAATACCATCTGTTGTAATAATGGGAGAGAAATACGATCTGTTGTTGTGATGGGAGAGAAATATAATCTGGCGTATGATGCGAGATAAATACAATCTGTTGTAATGATGGGAGAGAAATACGATCTGTTGTAATAATGGGAGAGAAATACGATCTGTTGTAGTGATGGAAGAGAAATACGATCTGTTGTAAAGATGGAAAGAGAAATACGATCTGTTGTAAAGATGGGAGAGAAATACGATCTGTTGGAATGATGGGAGAGAAATACGATCTGTTGTAATGATAGGAGAGAAATACGATCTGTTGTAATGATGGGAGAGAAATACGATCTGTTGTAAGTATGGGAGAGTAATACAACCTGGCGGAATGATGGGAGAGAAATACGATCTGTTGTAATGATGGAGGAGAAATACGATCTGTTGTAATCATGAGAGAGAAATACAACCAGACGTAATGATGGGAGAGAAATACGATCTGTTGTAATGATGGGAGAGCAATACGATCTGTAGTAGTGATGGGAGAGAAAGACGATCTATATGAATGATGGGAGAGAAATACGATCTGTTGTAATGATGGGAGAGAAATACGATCTGTTGTAATGATGGGAGAGAAATACGATCTGTTGTAATGATGGGACAGAAATACGATCTGTTGTAGTGATGGGAGAGAAATACGATCTGTTGTAATGATGGGAGAGAAATACGATCTGTTGAAATGATGGGAGAGAAATACGATCTGTTGTAAAAATGGGAGAGAAATACGATCTGTTGTAATGATGGGAGAGAAATGCGATCTGTTGAAATGATGGGAGAGAAATACGATCTGTTGTAATGATGGGAGAGACATACGATCTGTTGTAGTGATTTGAGAGAAATACGATCTGTTGTAATGATGGGAGAGAAATACGATCTGTTATAATGATGGGTTGAGAAATACAACCTGTCGTAATGATTGGAGAGAAATACGATCTGTTGTAATCATGAGAGAGAAATACAACCAGTCGTAATGATTGGAGAGAAATACGATCTGTTGTAATGATGGGAGAGAAATACGATCTAGTGTAATGATGGGTGAGTAATACAACCTGTCGTAATGATGGGAGAGAAATACAACCTGTCGTAATGATGGGAGAGAAATACAACCTGTCGTAATGATGGGAGAGAAATACAACCTGTTGTAATGATGGGAGAGAAATACAACCTGATGGAATGATGGGAGAGAAATACAACCTGTCGTAATCAAGGGTGAGAAATACAACCTGTCGTAATGATGGGAGAGAAATACAACCTGTTGTAATGATGGGAGAGAAATACAACCTGATGAAATGATGGGAGAGAAATACAACCTGTCGTAATCAAGGGTGAGAAATACAACCTGTCGTAATGATGGGAGAGAAATACAACCTGTTGTAATGATGGGAGAGAAATACAACCTGATGGAATGATGGGAGAGATGTACGATCTGTTGTAATGATGGGAGAGAATTACGATCTAGTGTAATGATGCGACAGAAATACGATCTGTTGTAAAGAAGGGAGAGAAATACGATCTGTTGTAAAGATGGGAGAGAAATACGATCTCTTGGAATGATGGGAGAGAAATACGATCTATAGTATTGATGGGAGAGAAATACGATCTGCTGTAATGATGGGAGAGAAACACGATCTGTTGTAATGATGGGAGAGAAATACGATCTGCTGTAATGATGGGAGAGAAATACGATCTGTTGTAATGATGGGAGAGAAATACGATCTGTTGTAAAGAAGGGAGAGAAATACGATCTGTTGTAAAGATGGGAGAGAAATACGATCTGTTGTAAAGATGGGAGAGAAATACGATCTCTTGGAATGATGGGAGAGAAATACGATCTGTTGTAGTGATGGGAGAGAAATGCGATCTGTTGTAATGATGGGAGAGAAATACGATCTATAGTATTGATGGGAGAGAAATACGATCTGCTGTAATGATGGGAGAGAAATACGATCTGTTGTAATGATGGGAGAGAAATACGATCTCTTGGAATGATGGGAGAGAAATACGATCTATAGTATTGATGGGAGAGAAATACGATCTGCTGTAATGATGGGAGAGAAATACGATCTGTTGTAATGATGGGAGAGAAATACGATCTGTTGTAATGATGGGAGAGAAATACGATCTGTTGTAATGATGGGAGAGAAATACGATCTGCTGTAATGATGGGAGAGAATTACGATCTGTTGTAATGATTGGAGAGAAATACGATCTGTTGTAATGATGGGAGAGAAATACGGTCTGTTGTAATGATGGGAGAGAAATACGATCTATAGTAATGATGGGAGAGAAATACGATATGTTGTAATGATGGGAGAGAAATACGATCTGTTGTAATGATGGGAGAGAAATACGATCTGTTGTAAGTATGGGAGAGTAATACAACCTGGCGGAATGATGGGAGAGAAATACGATCTGTTGTAATCATGAGATAGAAATACAACCAGTCGTAATGATGGGAGAGAAATACGATCTGTTGTAATGATGGGAAAGAAATACGATCTGTTGTAATGATGGGAGAGAAATACGATCTGTTGTAATGATGGGAGAGAAATACGATCTATTGGAATGATGGGAGAGAAATACGATCTGTTGTAATGATGGGAGAGAAATACGATCTGTTGTAATGATGGGAGAGAAATACGATCTGTTGTAATGATGGGAGAGAAATACGATCTATAGGAATGAGGGGAGAGAAATACGATCTGTTGTAATTAAGGGAGAGAAATACGATCTGTTGTAATGAAGGGAGATAACTATGAAACTGGCGTAATAATGACAAAACTGTTCAATAGCTTCGCAATCACAGTACACCACAATCGAGGCTAGATCATTTCTCCGTTTTCTCAATGTTTAGCAACGTGAAACAATACCTGAAACGATAATTAAACTCGACATATTTCGGTATACAGATCGTGTGTTAAAACATTTACGGAAACGGCCGAATAAGCCGAAATAGAGCTTTCTTATGTCCTATCATGTTTATTTATGTCATTCCGGCTGTGGAAATGTTCTCCTGGCACGCTTATTTCGAATCGGAAAGAAGATATGTATAAAAAAGTAAACATTTGACATATACGGAAATGACACAGGCTTTTTATATTTAGGAGGAAACAGCACAATTTAATGGAAAACATATTAGCGTGATTACGTTTGGCATAAAACCGTAATAATAAAACAGGCATACATCTCTGAAGCACACAAAGATAATTAGAAAGAATTTTATCTACAAAAATATTTCACACAAAGAAACGTAGAGAGAGCAGGAAAAATTTTTTTTTAATACTTTTTAAAATTACCTGATATTCTCAATGTTTTCGTTTTTGTACTAAACTGTTTATAACATAATGTTTTCGTGTTTGTAAAATAGAAATGTAATAGAAATGATATTAGACCAGAAAACAGAACAGAAAATTGAAGCCTTTGAAATGTGGATTTATAGAAGAGTAGGTAGAATTGGATGGAAAGAAAAGAAAACAAACGAAGAAGTTTTAAAACAACTAAAAATGGAAAAAAGAACTACTAAACACAATTAGAGCAAGACAAATGAAATTTTTTGGTCATGTTAAAAGACACAACAGTCTAATAAAAGTAATATTAGAAGGGAAAATACAAGGTAAAAAAGGCAGAGGCAGACCAAGACTAACATGAACGAGTAACATCAAAAGATGGACAAGTCAGCTTATGGCAATCTGCACCATCAAAGCAAGAGACAGAGTGGAATGGCGCTCCATGGTAGCCAACCTTCGATGCGGAGAGGGCACTCAATGATGATGAAAATAGAAATCCTAAATGAGCTATTTGGCAGTGAAATCGTGTGCAAGATAAGAAATCTGTGTGCATGTACATAGAAGGAAATATGATGACAAAATGATGGAAGCAACCGCAAACATTTGATGCGTGCTGAAACATTTTTTGGAAATTGTAAATTAACAATAAGTAATTGCCCCTGATTGGGATACACGTTTACAAATAAAATGTATAAACTGAAGCACGAAAACGTAAATAACAAAGTCTGCATCACTTTATTAATCTAACTGTTATGATCAGAAATTATCATTTGCATAGTGGTATAGAAAATCCAAACTGGCAAGAAGTACGGGAATAAAACTGATGACATTTAGAACGCATGAGCCAAATCAAAGGTGAAGTGACCAGGTAAATAAAAAATATATCATAATTCTATCGCATAGCAATGAAACAAATTTATAATGTAATTTATCTTTACATGTGTGCAGTGTTATAGTGTGTGTTACCGGGGCATCATTATGAGTAAAGAATAGTGACACTGTGACCTTCCAAGCATGTCGTAAGAGGCGACTAAGGAGGTTGATCGATGGCTTGGCAAGCTGTCATTGTAAAAAGTATTGTTATGGAAACAAAGCCATAGATTTTAGAGCAGTGATCTCTGCAATATGTACTATTATGGCACGCAAGGTTTCTGTTTTTGAGATTGGCTCTGCCCTATGTACCGTACTCGGCTCGAAAGGACAGTAGAGAGAGAGAGTGTGTGTTATAGTGGCAGATTAGTGTTGACATGTGTTATTTATTTAACACTGTTTCTGACTCTATCTAGTGGCTCCTCAAATGTTACCGTCTAACTTCTATTCTAAGCTTAAAAGAATGCTCTTCCTGTACACTTTATTTTATTAACGATGTGAAATCGGGCTGTTACTGCCTCGGTTCTCTTTCTTCAAGTGAAGGATCCTTGAATGAGACGAGATATTACTTCGGATCATTCTACTGGCACGGCCTGTTGAGCAATTATGGATTTTAATTCGATTGCAGTGATGCCCTGGCCTTTGACTAACTATAGCTAAACTAAACATCAAGGAGTTTGATGTCATGTTTTGAGAATCCTAAAATGAATGTGACATCAGTCTCTCCTCCTTGTAGCCATGTTTAATCTTCATTCCTTAAAAAAAAGAGGTATATAGGTGAGACAATAATGTCAATGAAAAGAAACTGATACAACGGATTCATTGAATTGAATGGCACTGCAATGAAACTGATTATAATAAAATATTGTCCTCCAGATAGATATCAACAAATTATCTAATTTTTGAAGACTCCAGGCTAAAACGAAATTACATAGACTATTAGTAATCTCCTCTACTTTAAATAAATCTGCCTTAAATGCAAATTCAGAAACATTCATGCAACGAAATGCCACATCACCCTATCACAGTCTGCACAAACGAGGCTCTCACGAGCAACACCACAAAGATTGAGGTCCTACATAAACCAGCTCCATAAAGGATATATGTCGTGCTTCCTTCTTCGCCTTATCATTTCCCTTTCAGTGACGGATGGAGAGATGTTTGCTTGCGTTCACCCGATGATTAACGGAGCTGGTCTCTTCACCATACGGTCGTAATAGGAGGTTAAGTTGGCGTGTTATGTCGTAGTTTGGGAAAAAAAAAAGTAAAGAGCCCCGTCACGCCAAGTGAGCGTGACGTATAGGGAATATGGTGTTAGTGACCATACATTTTACAGACCTTCGGCACATGATTTTTGGGGTAATGTGGTCGGTATTACGCCCGTGCTGCTTTACTTTCACATAAAAAAAATCCCGTACCCATTAAAGGCTGGGTGAATGGTTGGGATCGAGCCCTACCTCTTGTCCTTTGTAGTCAAGTTCACTAACCACTGAGCAATCGCGGCTCCCGTAGTTTGCAGAAGAAGTGTAATATTTGTGCTGTTCATCCAACACTTCCGACTTCAGTCAGATTTTTGAGTATCAAATTGCCTTCCCTCTCTTTTCACGTTACGCAGACAAGACTAGTTAGCCTTTCATGAGATGCACCACGAAGAGGTGGATTCGGGTCAGGATGGTTCTGATTCATCGATCCTGTCGCAGGTTATCAGCTATGGTTCGCTGGCAATTTCAGTCCTTGTAGTTGTCAGGCGCATTGGCCTTGGAATGGAGAGACAACTTATGGTGTGGTCTTTTACTTATTGGTTGTCCTCCCTTACCGCCTATTTCCGACTTTCTCTAGTATTCCGTTTATTCATCCTTTTTAGGGATATTTCTCGATCTGTTTGTTTTCCTATCGTTTATTTATAGTTATGGATTATGTTTATTTGTTTATTGACATACCAAGAGTCGTCAGCCCCCTACTGCCCATACCAGAACAGACTCCCTGGACAGAGGAATGCGGATTGTTATTACAAATACGGACAGAAGTGAAAGGAATAGTTAACAAAGAGGAACAGTATATAGCGTAAAACAATAACTCTTAGTTTCTCGGATGAAGAATACCCGCAAGACCAATGGAATCTGTACACAGATGTATCAGCACATAATGCAGTAAAGAATGGGGGAGCATGTGCAAATATAGAGTGCACAAATAACACTAGGGATATCAATACAATAGAAACAGAGAAATATTGTCACAATTCAGAAATCCAAGCAATAAAGTTGGCAATAGAAAAACTGCTGAACAGTAATTTTAGCGCACAGCCTGTAGTGTTTTTGACAGATGCAAGATCAGTACTCCAGGCACTACAATCCAGAAAATTACCACATCAGCAGACCTTATTGACTGAACTCTGCAAGCAACACAAGGTTGCCCTGCAGTGGATCCCGTCTCACTGAGGAATACCAAGAAATGAGAGAATAAATCAACTAGCAAAGGAAGGCGCAACAGACACACAACCAGATGCACCAGTTACATCCCTTCAGAAGAAACAGATAATGAAATCAATCAGAAGACCACAATGATGCCTTTCATAATGTGAATAGATGGGAATACGTTATCATTATACGCCTCAGAACAGTACACAATCTACTACACAGTTACATGTATACAAAATTCAAGATTAGCACCTCAACTAAATGTACATGTGGACAGGCGCCCCAGATTGCTGAACACATACTACAACACTGCACTGAATTATGTAGACTGGCGAAAATCCACTGGCCCATAGATACAACACTGCACTGAATTATGTAGACTGGCGAAAATCCATTGGCCCATAGATACAACACTGCACTGAATTATGCAGACTGGCGAAAATCCACTGGCCCATAGATACAACACTGCACTGAATTATGTAGACTGGCGAAAATCCACTGGCCCATAGATACAACACTGCACTGAATTATGTAGACTGGCGAAAATCCACTGGCCCATAGATACAACACTGCACTGAATTATGTAGACTGGCGAAAATCCACTGGCCCATAGATACAACACTGCACTGAATTATGTAGACTGGCGAAAATCCACTGGCCCATAGATACAACACTGCACTGAATTATGTAGACTGGCGAAAATCCACTGGCCCATAGATACAACACTGCACTGAATTATGCAGACTGGCGAAAATCCATTGGCCCATAGGTACAACACTGTACTGAATTATGTAGACTGGTGAAAATCCACTGGCCCATAGATACAACACTACACTGAATTATGTAGACTGGTGAAAATCCACTGGCCCATAGATACAACACTACACTGAATTATGTAGACTGGTGAAAATCCACTGGCCCATAGATACAACACTACACTGAATTATGTAGACTGGCGAAAATCCACTGGCCCATAGATATAACACTGCACTGAATTATGTAGACTGGCGAAAATCCATTGGCCCATAGATACAACACTACACTGAATTATGTAGACTGGCGAAGATCCACTGGCCCATAGATACAACACTGCACTGAATTATGTAGACTGGCGAAAATCCACTGGCCCATAGATACAACACTGCACTGAATTATGTAGACTGGCGAAAATCCACTGGCCCATAGATACAACACTGCACTGAATTATGCAGACTGGCGAAAATCCATTGGCCCATAGATACAACACTGCACTGAATTATGTTGACTGGCGAAAATCCACTGGCCCATAGATACAACACTGCACTGAATTATGTAAACTGGTGAAAATCCACTGGCCCATAGATACAACACTGCACTGAATTATGTAGACTGGTGAAAATCCCCATACAACACTGCACTGAATTATGTAGACTGGTGAAAATCCATTGGCCCATAGATGCAACACTACACTGAATTATGTAGACTGACGAAAATCCATTGGCCCATAGATACAACACTGCACTGAATTATGTAGACTGGCGAAAATCCATTGGCCCATAGATACAACACTGCACTGAATTATGCAGACTGGCGAAAATCCACTGGCCCATAGATACAACACTGCACTGAATTATGTGGACTGGCGAAAATCCATTGGCCCATAGACACAACACTGCATTGAACTATGTAGACTGGTGAAAATCCACTGGCCCATAGATACAACACTGCACTGAATTATGTAGACTGGTGAAAATCCACTGGCCCATAGATACAACACTACACTGAATTATGTAGACGTGAAAATCCACTGGCCCATAGATACAACACTGCACTGTATTATGTAGACTGGTGAAAATCCATTTGCCCATAGATACAACACTACACTGAATTATGTAGACTGGCGAAAATCCATTGGTCCATAGATACAACACTGCACTGAATTATGTAGATTGGCGAAAATCAACTGGCCCATAGATACAACACTGCAGACAAAACTAAATGGGCCACTGCAAGAATTAGTGTCTCCAAAGAAGGTGTTGACCATATGTTGCCATGTGATGATATAAAAAAATAAGATCATTTCAAAGCAAGCCTTCTAATGGAAATCAGAGGATAAAATAAAAAAGAGGACGACCTAGAGACGCACTAACAATAACATTGAGGCGAGAGAAAACAGCAGCAGGTAGCAGGTCCCTTGCCGAGAGTGAGAGAGTCATTCAGAACAGATATATGTGGCAAAATACACTGCGGGTCCTGTCAAAAGTCTGACAATTGATAACAAAAATCATCGGACACAGAGAGTAGAATTTCTGCCCTATGTGCAGTCCTCGGCTCAAAGGGAAATTAGATAGACAAACAGAAAGCTAATTTACATCATAAGTCTGGTATTCTTCGCTTTGGTGACATTTATCTGAAGAATTGTTCTTGATTCAAGCGTCCAAGTTTGACATTGATAGCATAACAGTGGGTTGAAGATTGCATTAAAGTGCACTCTGCTTTGGCTCTGTCGTGATTTATTGTTTGGCCACTAATGGTACAATGTGGCCAATAATCTGGCATGCTTTATCGCATCTTGAGTCTACTTCCGCCACCTGTTTGTTGCCGCCTAATCTACTCTCTGGCGTAATTCCAGATAGATCAGCTCCCGGATATTTCGAAGAAAAAGAAAAAGAAACAATAATATTCTGGCACGCAGGGGGTTGGGGAGCCGCGATAGCTCAGTGGTTAGTGAACTGGACTACAAAGGACAAGAGGTAGGGTTCGATCCCAACCGACGGCGTCCGGTTCACCCAGCCTTTAATGGGTACCGGATTTTTTTCTGGGAACGTAAAACGACACGGGCGTAATACCGACCACATTACCCCAAAAATCATGTGCCGAAGGTCTGTAAAAGTTATGGTCACTAACACCATATTCCCTACACGCCACTTGACGTGACGGGGGCACCTTACTTTACATTTAAGCACGGGGTTGGGGTTATTAGAACACGTAGATAAAAGCTGTTCACAAAGAAGTAAGAAAGTACAGTAACAAATTCAATCTTTCAAGCTTTACACGGCAGGACATCTTGATGCTCAGAATAATAATACCCACTCAACCGTTTTTTTTTTTACAAATAATTACATAAAGGAAAGCAATTCACTTATGCCGCATAACTTGTGTCAGTTACCGACAGCAAGTGCTTTTCTTTAATGCACAATTCATCATTAACTCTTTTCATACGTTTCCACGCACCAAGCCGATTTCTGTCATGTACGTTTAGCCGCACAATGCGTCATTCTCGATTTGATTAGTGGAAACTGTCATCAAACCGCATCCTTTAAATGGTTTGTATCACCTTGGTATTGGTGAAATATAATTCCTTGTTTAATTGTATAAAAATGCATATATAATATGTTAAGTGTTAGATAACATGTAGATTAATATTTAAAAACATGAGAGATTTTATCTCTGAAATCCACCGCTAAATTAATAAAAACCTTCTGAGCTGAAGGAGTTACAGATACCTTCTGTTTCTTCTCCTTAGTACGAAAATGGACGTTAGAAGGCTAACTTACAGGACCTTATATGGAGACCAGAAGGTAAAAGAAAACGAGGAAACCCGAAAGAAACAGTGCGTAGAACCATCATCAATGAGAGCGCAACTATGGGTCTCAGAAATAAGCAAGTACTAAAACAGGTTGTGGCTGACAGTCTAACATGGACAGCTATGATTTCTGCCCCATGATTCGGCCGAGAAGCATCATTTTTTTTTTAAGTAAGAAAATTGGCTTTTGGTGCCCGTGTGGGCATATCGGCAGGGCACATCCAAATTGAACGTGTCATTTTAGTACAAGGGCAGGTCTCGGCTAGCTCAGTTTCACTGACCCTAACGTTATCAATACACACTGAGTCAAACTGCTATCAATACACACTGAGTCAAACTGCTATCAATATGTATGCCCATAGATTGTTTAATGAAGTTACTTTCATATCTTTCGCTAACTCTTTCATTAACTTTCCATAACAAAACATTTCAGATTTTTAAAATTCGGATTCATTTACATATAAAGATCTATATTTAACGCAACAATTCTAAAAAAAAGTTAGAACAAAACCCCTCACAACAACCGCACATTGGCATCCGCCATTTTCCTACCCAACGCGGTTGTTTTATTGATTTTTCTTATTCCCTGCGTATTAATTATAATCAATGGCTTCTTGTCTAACTTCCGGATCTTTGATAGCCCTCTTTGAAGAATCAACTGTACGACTTCCATGAAGATACGTCTGCAAAGTATTCTCTATTTTTATACATTCTAATTTAGCGGAGAAATCCTTTCAATTTAGACATTCCTGTTTCTTGAAATGCTTACTCTGTTATCGTATTCCATGTTAATAACATATTTCTTTTTTCAGTTTCGTTCTGCCGCAAAGCTTTGTGGGAGTTGTCAGAAATGTGTTCGGTTACCAAGTTATGTGTTATGTTCTTTCTCTTTATTGCGTTTTATAATAACGTTCGATCTTCTTCATTTGGATCCCATAACCAGAGCAAGACTAACATGGACGAGTAACATCAACAGATGGACAAGTCAACCTATGACATTCTGTACCATCAAAGCAAGACTAACATGGACGAGTAACATCAACAGATGGACAAGTCAACCTATGACATTCTGTACCATCAAAGCAAGACTAACATGGACGAGTAACATCAACAGATGGACAAGTCAACCTATGACATTCTGTACCATCAAAGCAAGACTAACATGGACGAGTAACATCAACAGATGGACAAGTCAACCTATGACATTCTGTACCATCAAAGCAAGACTAACATGGACGAGTAACATCAACAGATGGACAAGTCAACCTGTGACATTCTGCACCATCAAGGCAAGACTAACATGGACGAGTAACATCAACAGATGGACAAGTCATCCTATGACATTCTGCACCATCAAGGCAAGACTAACATGGACGAGTAACATCAACAGATGGACAAGTCAACCTATGACATTCTGCACCATCAAAGCAAGAGACAGAGTGGAATGGCGCTCCATGGTAGCCAACCTTCGATGCGGAGACGGCACTCAATGATATCGATGATGAACCATAGAGGTCGTTGATGCACCACTGACAGACCTTGCCAACCTTATCCATCTATCTCCATCGTCAGTCATTCTTTGAGACTCTGCAAAGTCAAGACCTATCCATTCTTTGATGTTATCTTCCCCTCGCTTTCTCTACCTTCCCTCTCTTTCTCCCACATTTCACAGTTCCTTGCAGAATATTCTCCGCTAAGTCTGACAATCGAGTTCGATACTTGTTGACTACTAATGTTTAGTCTGAATGTTCCATTGGCCTATATTAAAGGAATCATCATCATCATGTGTCATACCGGCTGGCGTAAGCAATCATGTCCTTCCACATTTTTCTATCCACAGGGCATCGTATCAGTTCTGTTGTTGACTGTTTTCCATGCCATGACACCAAGCTATCCAGTATTTTCTCTCTTTGTCGTCCGCGATCTCTCTTTCCTTTTATTTTGCCAGTTGTAACCAAGTATTCCAACTTTCCTCTTCTCATGATGTGCCCAAAAAATGTTGATTGTTTCTTTCTGATATATTTTAGGAGTTCCCTTTTAGTGTTGGCCTATTTAAGAATTTCTTCATTTGTTTTTTTAGTTGTCAAGAGAACTTTCAACATTCTTCTGAGAAATCCCATCTCTGTGGCCTCCAATAGTCTTTTCATTTGTTTGTCTACTGTCCAATATTCGCCTCCATAGGTCAGAATTGGCTCCATGTAGCACCGATGAACTCTCTTTCTCACTTCCACCGACATAACCTGCTGCGTAAGATACCCTTCATATATACCTTTCTATATTAAAAGAATAGCGAACATATAAAATGGCAAAAATCTCTTCTGAAACAAGGTCAGGATAGACTGACATCACGTGCTGTTTTGATCGGGACAGTTACTGTTTTATTTATTAATTTTTTTTTTATTTTAGTCGTCTGGTCGTTTTAAGTAAATGCCAGTTTAGTCCCTTCCGTGTTTATTAAAAACGTCAAGTTTGCCCCTTTTTTAAAAACAACTATTAATTTATTCAATTTTGGTAAATTCTAACCTACAACCTTATGTCGGCGTGTCTTTGGACCCAAAGGGGAAATAGAGAAAAAAAAAAACCAATAAGGTACAAAAAAACCAATAAGAGGTACAAAAAAACCAATAAGGTACAAAAAAACCAATAAGGTACAAAAAAACATATAAGAGAGAAGTCATAGGAATCCTCAAGAACTTTGGCCCAGACTCGAAGGAAGTAGACAAAAAGTTAAAGAAAAAGAGTGGGTGGAGAGACCTTGTCTGTGGTCTGTGCTACAATAAGGGGCCTAAAGGATTTTGATTGGTTGATTATATCATTACAATGGATACCAGCAATCAGTATAATCATGGAGTCTGGTACTATTTCGTTGTGACTGACCGTATTTTGTGGTGAGATACAGTCCCCTGTATGTCTACCTTAAAGTGTGTATGGGTTCTGTCACTGAAGTGTGATAGTAAGCGCAATATGTTTCATCGTCATTGTGTGCCGTCTCCGCATCGAAGTTTGGCCACAATGGAGCGCTATTCCGCTCTGTCTGTTGCATTGGTAGTGCAGGTTGTCATAGGTTGACTTGTCCATCTTTTGATGTTTGTCTTCCATGTTAGTCTTGGTCTGCCTCTTCCTCTTTTATCTTGAATTTTCCCTTCCAAGATTACGTTTAGTAGGCTGATGTGTCTCTTAATATGTCCCAAACATCTCTTTTTTCTTGTTTGAATTGTGTTTTTTTTTTAGACTTAATCATTTGTTTTCTTTTCTTTCCATCCATTTTTTCCTATTTCGTTTAATTCACATTTCAAAGGCTTTTTTTCTGTTTTATTTTCTTGTCTAATGTCCATGTTTCTGCACCATACAGGAATGTTGGGAAAATATAACATTTTGCCATTCTTATTTTTAGCCTTGGTGTTATTTGTGTTGATGTTAGTATATTTTTCATGACATTAAAATTACTTTTTGCCATTCCTATTCTTTTGTTTACGTCAGTTTTACATTTTCCATCACTGGTTACAGTATGTCCAAGGTAGTTGTAGCTCTCAACTGTCTCAAGATCTGTTCCTTCCACTTTGATATTCAGGTTTTGAGTGTTATCTTCGTTTATGGTAATAATTTTAGTCTTTTTTTTATATTTAAATCTAATTTATATTTTTTGCTTGTCATGTTTATTTCATTAAGTATTTGTAGTTCTTCAGGATTTTCTGCTAGTAATACAATATCATCATCATATCTTAGGTTATTAACTATCTGTCCATTAATGTTTAGGTCTGGCAACTCTGTAATAACTCTTTAAAGACTTCTCTGCACAATATGTTTATGTCTGGCAACTCTGTAATAACTCTTTAAAGACTTCTCTGCACAATATGTTTAGGTCTGGCAACTCTGTAATAACTCTTTAAAGACTTCTCTGCACAATATGTTTATGCAAGTTTAATATTTGAATAGTTTTACTTTTATTCACGAATGAAGAAAATTGCATAACTCCCCTTCGTCTTGTGTTTCTCTCTCCCAGTTTTCTGTTTTAGTCTCAAGGAAATCTGGTTAGCCGAGTAGAAGGGTAGCGGGGGGCGGGGTTGTATGAGTACGAACGTAAGCCGCGGTAGCTCAATGGTTAGTGCTGTCACTATTAGGAAATAGAGGTCAGGTTCGATCCTGATCAACACTATAGATAAATACAAAACCACTAGTTTCGTTTCCAACTCCCCCCGACGTGGTGCTCGAAGCACATACCGGCAATATTATATTATCTGTAGTATATATTATTAGAGAGATAACTACTAACATATCAAATATCATATATGATATTGCATACAATACACTAAATAGTATATGAGGCTCTGAGTCGCAGATTCATAAAACATATACAATTTAAAAATATATAAAATGGTATTAAGCAGCTGAACGAAAGGAGAGAGGAGACAAACTAGGACGTCGACAAAAGTCTTTATCAGATACATTATAACATGTACACAACAACACAACAACACAACACACAAGGCAAGTAATTCTCTATTTGAAAAACGTCCATGTGGAGGAAAGACAGGAAGAGGAAGTGACCAGGACCGAAGTGCCGGTTGGTGACACGATAAGTATGTATGGCCCTTTTTGTCTTGTCAGACGGTCTAGTAGAGGCTATTGTGTATTTGTTTTAGGTTTTGTTTTAGTCGAACAGCTTCTCTCGTGGCTAATTCTACCAATGTTTGACAAACACACGCGGTCACATAATGAACAGGTCAGGCCCATTGATCCACAAGGTTTTCCATTCTTGTTCATGAGTCTTTTCTCTTCTACGTTTTGCCTTAGCACAGTCTCAAATGAGATTATACCGTTTCTTATACATGTTCTCCATGATGTGCGATCACTTGCCAGATGTTCCCAGTCATTTTCACAGATGGAGAAGTCATTCAGAGATGATTTACATGTATCTCTATAACGTAGTTTATTTGTCTTTTTCCGTGTGTTAGTTCGCCCTATAGTATTTTCCTGGGGATGCGCTTTTCTTCCATTCGCTGGACATGCCCCAGCCATCTTAGTCTTCGACATCTGAGCATCAACATGATTGTTGGGGTCTTAGCACGTTGCAGAACAGTTAATTTTGTTATTTTATCCAGCCATTTGATGTGTAATATTCTGCGGAGACATCGCATGTGGAAGACATTTAGTCTTTTTTCCTGGTGTGAGTATGTTGTCCAGGTTTCAGACCATATAATAGCGTGCTAAGCACACAAGTTTGATATATTAAGAGTTTGGTCTTCAGTGTTAGTTTCGTGTTGTTCCATGCCATTTCTGTGAGTTTGCCGAAAGTCGTAGCTGCATCACCAACTCGTAGGCTAAATTACTTATCATGTGACCAACATGCACTTTGATCTTGATCACCTCCTCTTCCTGACATTCCTCCACATACTCATTTCCAGTTAGATAATCACTTGCATTGTGTGTGTGTGTGTGTGTGTGTTATCGTATTTATATATGTTACAGTGTACCTGAATACGGCTTTCGTCGAAGCGCTGTAGTTTGTATCTCTCCTTAGATTCAGCTGTTTAATACCATTTTATCTAAAAATTTTTGTATTTTATTAATAGCATTAACTCGTTGGTCTACAATATAGTATATGTTATACGTTGGTTCTAGTAATCACTTCCTGATAACTGATAAATAAACGTGTGTCCGTCTGTAAATGCAGTCATCATCATCATGTGCCATACCGGTTGGCGTAGGCGATCATGCCCCTCCACAATCTTCTATCTACAGTGCATCGAATCAGTTCTGTTGTTGGCTGTTTCCCATGCCATGACACCAAGCTATCCAGTATTTTGTCTCTTTGTCGTCCGCGATCTGTCTTGTAGATGCAATGGATGCCTAGACAAGAGAGTCTTGAAGACAATTAAAGATAAATGCTTCCTCCACACCTAGCTAGGTAAATGTGAAAGTGATACTTTGTGATTATTATTTGTACCATCTTTTGGTGATGTGGTCAATATTACGCTGGCCGTCGTTACTTTCCAGAAAAATCGATGGTGTCCATTTTTAGAGGCTGGTTATACACCAAAGGCTTGTCGTTTTGAAGAAAACAAATGACCTATAACAAGGAATTGAACTCAGACCCTTCTGTTCAGTATCAAGCAAGTCAACCGCTCAGCCACCGAGAATTTTATGTTCGATTAAAGTAAAATATTTAAATATCTGGGAACAATGTTACACTCAGATGGTAGATCTACAACTGAGTTGAGATACAGAATAGCTCAGGCAACAGCAGCTTTCCAAACAATGAGAAAGATACTGTGCAATCCATTTTTGACAATAGAAACAAGAAAATGAGTTCTTAAATGTTATGTAGACCCGGTCTTAACAAATGGATGTGAATCATGGACAATAGGACAATAGATAAGAAAATCACTGGAGGCTGTAGAAATGTGGTTTCTCAGAAGAATGTTGAGAATACCATGGACTACTAAGAAGAGTAATGAAACGTTCTGGAAGAGGCCAAAGCAACAAAAGAGCCAATATCCAAAATAAGGAAGAAACAATCATCATTATTTTGCATTTGTAATGAGAAGAGAACCGCTGGAATATATTCAGAATAACAACTGGGAAAATTGAGGGACGAAGAGATAGAGGGAAGCAAAGAGAAAAGATACCAGACAGCTTAAGAGAATGGCTTGGCAGAAGTTCAACAACAGAAATGATAAATAGCTGCCGAGATCGAAAGTCGTAGAGAGACATAATCACCTACGCCAGCAGTTTGCTACTTGATGATGATGAAAGTAAAAAAAAAAAATATTATTCGTTACGACGTAGAAAAATAATGACAATCTCGTAGAACTGTAATAGCAAAGAAGAAGGTGCGAGCTATCAGCGGGAAAAATAAGGTTTAAAAAAGCACTCGAAGTACATAATGATATTTTGACTTTTGTGGTGGAAAATAAAAACGCAAAATGAAATGTTTCTGTCACGTACCTCGATCGAGCTCTGCTACAAATGCTACCAGAAATGGAGGGGGAGGTGTGTTCTTGACGCTGAATAATCAGGACGAGATCACCAAGTCAATAGCTACTGGAAAATTCTCAAACAACTTTAAAGCAGAAACTGAGGCTATCAGAGATGCTGCAACACTGGCTACTCAATACAAAATTAAGATGCGCAACAAATTTGTGATTCTGACTGATGCACTGTCAGTTCACACAAAACACATGTTCACCAAATTCAAAATAGGTGCAACCAGCCTATGTCACTGTACACTGGACAATATGACTACAAAACATGTTCTACAGGATTGCCCCCAGTACACTGACCTGAGAAGATCAATGTGGTCCACGCCCACCTCCCTGGAAGAAAAACTATATGGGGCAATCGATTCGCTTAAACAGACAGCTGACTTCATGAGATAGTCTGGAATCCTACTCTGATTGAGTCTTGATCCCAGAGAGAGGGAGAGAGAGAGAGAGAGGGAGAGAGAGATAGAGGGAGAGAGAGAGAGAGAGAGAGGGAGAGAGAGAGAGAGAGAGAGAGAGAGGGAGAGAGAGATCTAGTTAAGACCATTCTGTGAGGAAATGTGAAAAGGGCGAGAATGAGATATAAGCAGAGAAAAAGATGGGCAAATAACATCAAAGAATGGAGATACCTAGATATTGCAGAGCCCCAAAGACTGACTGACGATAAAGAGAATTGGAAAAGGTTTATTAAGTCTGTCAGTAGTGCCCCAACGTCTCCCGTGATTATGTGAAGAAAAAGTATAATAGGTGTAGAAGTATAATACGATCAAATGTGAAAAGCTAAACTGATAATGAGCATTATAGAAGGAACTTGCAGAAAGCATGATCATCTGTGCCAGCACGCATTCTACTTGAAGAAGTTGTTGATTCAATCGATGACGTATTTCTACCGATATTTCAAATGACGCGTCTGTCACAGTACAACTGAAAGCTTTTTCAAAGCACTTTAACAAGCACGATAGGACAGGACGGAATTCTATTGTATAGCTGGTCTATTTTTAGGTGACATTTGGTGAGAGCGAACACAGCCGTCTATAGTTTTACTATTCACATTATATAGATTATTCTTTGTTATATAGATTCCTGTGTGTTACCGGGGCCTCATTTTGAGGAAAGTAAATAATAGTGACACTGTGACCTTCCAGGAATGTCGTAAGAGGCGACTAAGGAGGTTGATCGATGGCTTGACAAGCTGTCATTGTAAAAAGTATTGTTATGGAAACAGCGCCATATATTTTAGAGCAGTGATATCTGCAATATGTGTCATTTTGGCACACAAGGTTTCTGTTTTTGAGATTGTGGTTCTGCCCTATGTGCCGTTTTCTTTTCGGCTCGAAAGGACAATATATATATATATATATATATATATATATATATATATATATATATAGAGAGAGAGAGAGAGAGAGAGAGAGAGAGAGAGAGAAAGAGAGATTCACATTATTAGATATATTATACACAACTTCTATCACTACTGGTCAATAATCAAACACGGCACTAAAACACATCCTCTAGCACTACTGGTCAATAATCAAACACGGCACTAAAACACATCCTCTATCACTACTGGTCAATAATTAAACACAGTACTAAACCACATCCCCTATCACTACTGGTCAATAATCAAACACGGCACTAAAACACATCCTCTATCACTAATGGTCAACAATCAAACACAGCACTAAAACACATCTTCTATCATTGCTGGTTGAACATCAAACAATCCGACCTGTAATAAAAACGAGCATGATTCCATGGAGACAGACATCAGTATGCAACATGGTGTCACAAATCATAGCACAATATGGACACTATATATATGTTGTTGCAAATATGATAGTTGATTCAGATACAATTATAGCGTCGTGACAAATAAAGGCCTTGTCAAATCTTATTATATCAAAATCTGTAAAGAATTGAAAATGCTTCCAAGTTTTCATGTTAAACAAAAACATAAATTACTGAAATATACTCACGGAAAAGAGTTAGTGATCACAATTGTGTAGCTCACTGAATGCGATTTCTTGAACAAAATAAAATAAATCTTCATGCACAATACGGTTGAGTAATTAATATCAGAGCAAGTGATACTTTTTTTTTTTTTGAATGCGTGATAATGTCAGGAAAGAAAGCTAGAAACTCAAGTCTGTGTTGTACCTGCATGAAAAATTATAATCTTGATCTCAGTACCGTGTATGTCCACCCTGAGCTGTTATCACTGCTTGACGAGGTCATCCCGTTGAGCCAATGAGACTAAAGATCCGTTGTTGGGCAAGTTAATCTATTCTTTTTGCAACGCTTGTACTAACTGGCAGTGGGGTACACGATGATCTTATTTTCACTGAGCCTACACTCCGTTTCGGTTCGTTCTACACGAGCTCAATGGAAGAAAGGCCTGAGGAAAACGATTCATGACCACACGTGAACGTACCTGGACGAACTTTGTCTTGCTGTGGTATCATACCTAGTCCATTTGTACTGAGGAAAGCCTCTGCGTGTGGTGTGATGATGTTATTTTTGTATCTAACTACCTGTCAGGTTGCCGTTGATGATGAGATTTTGATTGTATAAGAAATCCCACCCCAAACCGATGAGAGCCGCGATAGTTCAGTGGTTAGTGAACTAGACTACAAAGGACAAGGGGTAAGGTTCGAGCACAACCGACGGCTTCCGGGTTCACCTAGCCTTAAATGGGTACCGGATTTTTTCTGGGAAAGTAAAGCGGCACGTGTGTAATACCGACCACATTACACCAAAAATCATGTGCTGAAGGTCTGTAAAATGTATGGTCACTAACACCATATTCCCTATACGCCACTTGGCATGACGGCGCTCTTTACTTTTTTCAAACCAAACGCCGTCTCTTCTCATCCTGTTCCACTGTAGCACGTAATTGTCAGTAAAATGATCTCGTTGATGAATGTACACAAAACAACGCCCATCATTGCCTTGCCAAAAGAATGTTGACTCATCACTATATATGATGCGTCATGCGTCTGCACTGATGATAGGGTCATACCACATGTGTTCTGCCTGGCCCAGGTCAACCGAGCTTGTCGATGATGAACCGATAGAACTGGTCTAACTGCAGGTCTGTGAGGTAACATATTTACCTCTCTTAGCTTGTTTTGCACTGTTCTGCGTGACACGTCTTAAACACGGAATGTTCCTGTCAGTTCATGTTGTCTGGATACATTTTTTACGACACCGACACATAAGGCGAATGAAGTGGTCTTGTGCAGGGGTGGGTAGTTGACCACTTTTTTTGCGACTAGAGATGGATCCAGTTTTTTTAGTAACGAACTTGAATGCATGATACAGTTTTACGATGAACATTCAAACATCAGTTACACAGATGATATCGTTGTTCTTTTAGGTAACATCCCTTTAGCTATAGCTCAATGCGATTGGTTCATTCTTGGCTTTGTGGAAACAAAAGATGTTTTCTTGAACTTTTTGTAATATCTATTTCAACGATTACGTTTTCCTACATACAAGATTAGATCTGCATGCGTACCGCCAATTTATTAGTGATACAGTTAGAATGTTTAGGAACATATTTTGCTTACATTATATATTCAATGTATGAATTCAACATTATCAGCTTAGAGAATGAGACAAAAGATTCCAAGTTCAGAGTAAAGAATCAAAGTTGTATTCAAATTCAGAGCTAAAGATCCTGCACTGATCAGAGTATGAAATCGAGAGGTGAGTACAGGAGCTCATTATTTTGTTTTTAAATAGATCAACGAAATTCACGTGACTGCAGTAGAAGATTGAAGATTGTGTTCACAAGACCAGCTTACTATAGTGCAGCGTGGTCCAACCTAAAGCCCGCGGGCCACAAGGTGCCCCGTGGATCTATTCATCGGTTTTCAGTTACGGGATGTAAACAAATACCATTGTTAATTTTAAAATTATGGCATTGAGACAATAAAGAAGTCTTTTTTTTCTGCAGGTCCTATTGTTCCCATGGCACAAAGCACTCTGTATTCGCGTGAGTTATCATAACCCCTGCTTCATAAAGCATAACAGGTGATAATAATTTCGACTAGACTAGACAAAGACCTTGCAATCTTTCCAGTTGACAGGAGTATCAAGCCCACGTAAGTGTAAAGAAATGTCACCTACAAGCCATAGTGACCGCTTACTCTCAGAGACTTCAAAGACAATGACAATCGGTTGATTGTCTGCTTTTGACAAACTGCTAGACGCTGGAACAAAGCTATAAAGTTACTTGGAGGTGGTATCTGAATGTGGCTATCTGGAGGTGGCTATCTGGAGGTGGCTGTCTGGAGGTGGCTGTCTGAAGGTGGCTATCTGAAGGTGGCTGTCTGAAGGTGGCTATCTGAAGGTGGCTATCTGGAGGTGGCTATCTGAAGGTGGCTATCTGGAGGTGGCTATCTGAAGGTGGCTATCTGGAGGTGGCTATCTGAAGGTGGCTATCTGGAGGTGGCTATCTGGAGGTGGCTATCTGAAGGTGGCTATCTGGAGGTGGCTATCTGGAGGTGGCTATCTGAAGGTGGCTATCTGGAGGTGGCTATCTGAAGGTGGCTATCTGAAGGTGGCTATCTGAAGGTGGCTACCTGGAGGTGGCTATCTGAAGGTGGCTATCTGAAGATGTGGATAAGAGTAACCAATAAGACTTATCACTATCAGATCACTATCCATCAGTATGAACGGTACCAGAAACAAATATACAAAAGCAAATTTAATTGAAGTTATCAAACGGGTATTACATTAGGCTTCAGGTACGCAGTTTTAAGTTATAACTTAAAACAAACAACGAGTTGGAGCCAAGTGATTTGTTAGTTTTTGTTTGACAGTTGACATACATCTTTAATGCTCAGAGCTGAAGGAGCACAGTGAGTCAATTCTTTGACATTCTCAATCTTTTATTTACTAATAAATTACTTGTCTGCTTGTAAACTTGTGTTATTACCTACCAATATGTATATCTTGTCTTTACGTGTATACACATACACACACACACATATATATATATATATATATAAATATATATATATATATATAATATATATATATATATATATATATATATATATATGATGGCCCACAACACCTTGCAGGTGATTGTGTTTAACCCTTGGGTAACAAAGGGTTGGACCACACTGCCCTGAGCCAACGGTATGGCACCTGATGATGATGGTGAACACATGTCCAACCTGCCCTATGGGTATATCAAGTGACCAGGATGATGTTAGGTCCTGGCGGCTTCTGCCACTTCCAGACCGTTTGCCTGTTATTCTTCGACTAGAACAAGGAACATTCCGTGTTTATTTGTTTTGTGCCTGGTGAAGACATGTGGACGAGACTTTATATTTTGTCCTGTTTCAAATGTAGACATGTGGACGAGACTTTATATTTTGTCCTGTTTCTAATGTAGACATGTGGACGAGACTTTATATTTTGTCCTGTTTCTAATGAAGGCACGTGGCCGAGACTTTATATTTTGTCCTGATTCTAATGAAGGCACGTGGCCGAGACTTTATATTTTGTATTAGACAACCATATTTGTTCAGCTGCCCAATATAATTTTACGTTAATTATTTTTACGTCAGTTGGGCTGTTGAAGGCTCTCAACTGTTTCTGTGAGCTCGTCTGCTGCTTTCTTGTTTCAAGGATGTCACGCCCACAATGTCACTCTCGTGTTGGTGTCTACTACAGAACTAGTTCTGTCTTTTCTGACAGTGAACATTTGTTGTTCCTTATTTACTGAATGAAGTCTGCTCCTCTTTCAGGTTTGACACCGCTTGTAGGACTGACCTTGCATCACTAAAGATGACATTTCTTTTAGGAATTTACCTCTTGCTTCTTGAAAGTATGTATTGCTGTTTGTAGTGTCATTGTTTGCTCTGAAATGTGTGTTCCTTTACCCTTTTTCTGGCTGGAAGAGAATATTTTTCTGTCTTTCCTCTTGGGTAGATTATGTAGATGCAACTGTCTTCCTTCTTTTTGATGCTTCAGTTGCGGATCCATCTGAAAATGCCTGTGTCCATATTAAAAAAAGTAAAGTAAAGAGCCCCGTCACGCCATATGGCTTATAGGGAATATGGTGTTAGTGACCATAAATTTACCGACCTTTAGCACATGATTTTCGGGGTAATGTGGTCGGTGTTACGCCCGTGCCGCTTTACTTTCCCAGAAAAAAATCCGGTACCCATTTAAGGCTGGGTGAACCCGGAAGTCGTCGGTTGGGATCGAACCCTATCCCTTGTCCTTTGTAGTCCAGTTCACTAACCACTGAGCTATCGTGGCTCCTGTCTCCATATAGCTCTGGTAATTTTCCGCGAGCATGATGAGTGACGTGGCTGTTATTTCTTTCTCGGGTTGGTCGTTGTTGGAGACTATTTCTGGAACATCTACGATTGTTTTTGTTCTGTAGAATTTATTTATTTTGTTATTTTATTTTTGTCATTAATGCTTTAAGTTGATTTATACTTAGCTTTTGACTATTATGTTGAAGCATTTGTCATTAAGATAATTATTTAACAAAAATGTTGATAAAGTCATTCCAAAATCAATCGTTCGATGGATGAGGTGCCCATTTTAGCATGTTGGAATACATCTGCTATAATATGAAAGACAGGACTTCAAGAAGCGTAGCTTACAGTACGCTGACGTTTTCCCAGACATCCGCCATTTTGTCACAAGAATTATGTTTTTGTCTCGGACGTCCGCAATTTTTTACGTAAAAACTTTGTTTCTTTGCACGATCGCATACATTAGATATCACCCAAACAAATTATCATATTTGTCATCACACACTACTCACAAACACGCATACACTTGCACACACTATCAGTCGCTCAGGGAACATTCAAACACTTACATCAAACACTCAAACATACCCAGAAATAAAACCACACTTCACACGGGGGAGCTCAAGCTTCTGAGACCTAAGGTCGCAGTAGCAGGGTCGGCGACCAACAGCTGACCAAGATCTAGCCTCGACCTCCTCGTTGGTCTCCCCTGGTAACAGCCGGGGACAAAACAGACTGGCTAATGGAGGCTAGGATCGCCTTGTTTCATATATTGGTAGCTCTACTGACGGAAGAGCTAGTAATCTAGTACCACTTCTTCTGCTTCTTCTACTTTTTCTACCTTTCACCTCCATTTGGAGCATAGGCCTTCAACAAACACTTTGCAAGTCGTTCTGTTTCTTGCCATTCTTTTAAGATCATTCCATGTCTTCCCCATCATCTTCATCTCTGCTTCTGTCTGTCTTCTCCAAGAAATTGTTGGTCTTCCTCTTCGTCGTTTCCCCTAGGGATTAAAAAAAAAATGGCCTTTTGTGTAATACTCTCAGTTGGCTTCGCCTTGTTCGTTTAGGGTACGTACATTCCAGGTACCATTTCTGGAGGATTTCCCGGTAGACAAAAGGTGAGTCGACAAACCGGACTCCTTACGGCTTTCTCCGGCTTGCGTCATTCGTCTCTTAGACAGAGAGCCTTTATCTTTCCTGGATGGCGGATTTACTTTTATTCTTTTCT
Source organism: Megaustenia siamemsis (assembly GCA_032433765.1). NCBI lineage: Eukaryota > Metazoa > Mollusca > Gastropoda > Stylommatophora > Ariophantidae > Megaustenia > Megaustenia siamemsis. The sequence goes on from JAVIAB010000106.1 coordinate 57,727,422, forward strand.
TTGACTTGTCCATGTTTGTGAAGTTTTTTTCGGCTTATTTTTGTTTTTACAGTATGGGATAGCTAGTCCCATGCCCAACCCTCCTTTTTCGCCTCTTACGAACATGTCTGGTAGGGTACAGCACCTTATTCTTTACTCCCCATTCGGGCCCCGACAGCGCACGGGCGAATCTAGTACCACTAGGCAGGGCAAATCACACAGTTTTATCGCCATATTCTGGAACTAAACAGGCTTCAACTTCTCCAGTGAAAACCCGGAAACCTCAAAGAAAAAAAATCCATTACGATCGGCCATGCCCGATACGGCAAATGACCGCTGCCCTTATCAACACGTGGCTTTAAGTCGAGAACAAGGCTCCGCTGGTAACAGCTTGGAAGTAGACGAGCTCAAACTTCTCAAGTTAAAGAAATGTCAACAAAGCCAGTACGACTCAACCAATCACGGGAAGATGAATCAGAGGGCTACTGGGCGTGTCAACGTGTAAGTTCTTTTTCTTATTCTTTTTCTTCCTCATTTGCCTTTCAGCGTCGAGGGGTGATACAATTTGCGGTCTTTTTCTCTTCTGATCGCTTCTGCTGCTGCTATGTTTCCTAGTGCTTCTAATATTCCATCGATTCATCTTTTTCGTGGTCGACATTTAAGTCTGGTGTTCTCGTAACGTTTATTGAAGGCTCGTTGTGTTGTGTTTTGATCATTCTACCTTGTCACGCGGCTGAACCATTTTATTTGTTGTTTCTTTATATATTCTATGGCAGGGGACTATTCCTAGCTTTTTTCTCTGTTCTTCGTTTCTGATCTTATCTCTCAGGTTGTTTCCAATCATTCGTCTAACACATTTAATTTCAGTAGAGGTTAATTATCTTATCGTTCTTGTATCTAGGGTTCAGGACTGGCAGTGGTAGCACAACGTTGGGATGAAGATTGTATCGTAGAGTGCCCATTTTCCCTCTAGAGTTTCCTTGTTTGACAGTAATGGTGATAGCTGTCCAATGACTTGACAAGCTTTGAATTAGTGTCGCAGATTATATGTCCATTAGATTCGTGTAGCATTACCTCAACAAAAACAGCAAACGCAGAGCCCTTATTGTATATTTATAAATACATTGCGTTTGTGTGTTGTTGAGATAATCCGCCTGTTGATACAGACAGCAACCTTTTGTCTCATTGTGTACAGCGGTTGGTAATAATTTTTTTTAGATTCCCGTCATCTATCTATCTATCTATCTATCTATCTATCTATCTATCTATCTATCTATCTATCTATCTATCTATCTATCTATCTATCTATCTATCTATCTATCTATCTATCTATCTATCTATCTATCTATCTATCTATCTATCTATCTATCTATCTATCTATCTATCTATCTATCTATCTATCTATCTATCTATCTATCTATCTATCTATCTATCTATCTATCTATCTATCTATCTATCTATCTATCTATCTATCTATCTATCTATCTATCTATCTATCTATCTATCTATCTATCTATCTATCTATCTATCTATCTATCTATCTATCTATCTATCTATCTATCTATCTATCTATCTATCTATCTATCTATCTATCTATCTATCTATCTATCTATCTATCTATCTATCTATCTATCTATCTATCTATCTATCTATCTATCTATCTATCTATCTATCTATCTATCTATCTATCTATCTATCTATCTATCTATCTATCTATCTATCTATCTATCTATCTATCTATCTATCTATCTATCTATCTATCTATCTATCTATCTATCTATCTATCTATCTATCTATCTATCTATCTATCTATCTATCTATCTATCTATCTATCTATCTATCTATCTATCTATCTATCTATCTATCTATCTATCTATCTATCTATCTATCTATCTATCTATCTATCTATCTATCTATCTATCTATCTATCTATCTATCTATCTATCTATCTATCTATATATATATATATATATATATATATATGAACAATTAAATAAGTGATTGTCCGTGTTCCCTTATAAGTAGTTCTGTTTCGCCCTGGGCTAACACAAGTGTGGACCTCACTTCTATAGTGCATCAAGACCAAGAATCAAGCTGATGTCTGCGAAGTGTTGAATAGAATCAATTTGATTATTGTCTGTTGAATCTATTGTTAGCCTTTCAGTCCAATGCAGCAGGAGGTTGACCCCTACCTTCACCTAGAGTGTCAAAGAGCTAAAGGGCCGAAACATTTGCTCCTCGGAGGTCTACTTCTGATGCTCAGATTGCCACCTGCTGCGAAGCTCTGCAGAAAAAAGGTTTTTTTTTTTTAATTTTAGATTTGTTCAGTTTCCTTCAGTTCAGTGTTTAACTTTAGTGTTCACATTTCTTTGTTGTTTTTTTTATACAAACAGTATATGTTGATTTTCGTATATTATTTGTTGTTTTGTAGCTGATGAAGACTTTTGCCGAAACGTCGTTGTTTGTCTCTTCTGTCTATAAGTTCAGCTGTTTAATTTCATTTTGTGTTTATTTTACGTAGAAGAAGTTACCCATTATCTCTTCGTGGTTCATTATGCGCTAGCAAATATAATAACACGACTAACCTCACACAGCAATATTTTGTAGCCATCATCATATTCTTTCCGAAATTTCCATTTTTATTTTGTTGCACAGGAAAGATCGTGTCCACATAATCTCTACAAAACCGTCGATTGTTGGTTGCAAGTTATGATATCTTCCTAAATTGACTAGAAAATGAAAATCACAACGGTTGAACTTTGTTACCTGGAAATATAACTTTCTGACACATTCTGTAACCGAGCCGTTGTCGAGTCAAGATATCCAACTGCGATCAAAGAATTGCTATAGGTGAATATAAACAATACCCTCCAGTCAACAAGTTGGGGGAAAAAAAGTGGTATTCCCTTTGATTAAAGATGAAATGATAAATTGTGGAGAGAACACTAATCAGAGTTTCCTAAAAAGATGTTCTCAAAAGTTAAGGGCATACATCCCATTCATCAACGGGAGTAATGCTATGTGGCTACCTGAAGAGATTTGAAAAACTAAAACATATAGAACTTAATTGAGGACATTAATATAACAAATAAATGTTACTAGAGCAGTGGTTAATGTTCTGGTCTATACATAACATCGGTTGCTCTAGTTCAGCTTCTAGGTTCTAAAACCTTAAATGAGTGTCACAATTATTAAGACGCCCTGGTGTATTGCTGACAACATTAAACAAGAATGTGGCTTATTTTAGTTTTGTTTAACTAACCTCATTTTGCCTATTCGCCACACTTGAGACACGACAGGATTCTTTCTTTTTCTTCCAATTACAAATTGAAGTCCACGCCATCAAATTTTCTGAAGTAATCCACTGTCATCAAATCAAGCTAATCACTATATGAGCTAGAGAAGTTTAACACATCTTTCTGTATTTTATGAACAAATAATCAGTTTAATAAAACGTATAATTAGTTTGGTTCTTTTTAAGGAATACGAATCTTCAAGAAGTTGTCTATCAGTTTTATCACAAGCGATCAAGAAGGCCTAATTTATGAGTGAAATCTCGTTACTTCCAACCTCACATAATAACCAGAATTATTAAAACTTTATAGATATCAACTTATTTAATAAATAGAATGACTCATACAGCGTGAACTGCCAACATGTATAAATAGCTAGTATACTATCTATAATTGTATTTGTTTATTGGAGTGATCCATTAACTATAAACCTGAACTACCTTTTAACCATTATAACGATTTATGACTCGAAACAGTCGACCTGTTTAATAACATGAATTATTTCTAATTTAAGAACTATACGAATGTTATTCACAATAGTAATATGTAACTTGATAACTATAATGGTATTTAATAACTATCATACTTTTAACTTAATACTTGAAATCGTATTTTAAAATTAAAATGTAAAACATTACTCGAAAATTACCAAATGATACAATAACTAGAATGATATATAGCTCAAATATCTGCTAAAAATAGTAATTAATTATCTGTATACTTTAAGTAACCACAGTTGTTTTTGCTAGTGTTCCCGTGTTTCAGTAATTAAACACTTCATAATTAAATTATTCTATAATATTTAAATGTAATATAGGAGCAAAAGTAACATGTATTCTAGCAATGTAACACAAAAATCTAGCTAATTTATAAACGTGTATACGATATTAGTTGTACACAATAAAACAGACATCGCGGGAAAATGAGGAAAATATTCGACGTAGCTACGGAGTGAATCGGTGTTGCGTGATCCAGGAGCAGTTTATGAAATCTGGGACTGGTAGCAGTTTACTGTTCGGGCAGGCGGCTTCGTTGAGTGAGACGGAGTTAGTAAGGTGGCTGCGATAGGAATTAGGCTAATAGTAGGGAGTAATACATAGTCTATAATGTGATTATTAATTGACAGCAGTCTGAATAGAGAATTAAGCAAAGACTACATTTAATTTATATCATCATTATCAAGTACCATGTCTGCTGGCGTAGGTGATCATGTCTCTCCACAACTTTCGATCCCGACAGTTATTTATCATTTCTGTTGTTGACCTTCTGCCAAGCCATTCTCTTATGCTGTCTGGTATATTTTCTCTTTGCTTCCCTCTATCTCTTCGTCTCTCAATTTTCCCAGTTGTTACAACATATTACAGTTGTTCCCTTCTCATTACATAGCCAAAAAAATTATGATTGTTTCTTCATAATATTGGAAATTAGCTCTCTCTTTGCTTTGGCATTTTTAGAACGTTTTCATTACTCTTCTTGGCTGTCCTTTGTATTCTCAACATTCTTTTGTAAAACCACATTTCTACAGCCTCCAGCCATTGCCTTATCTGTTGTCCTATTGTCCATGATTCACATTCATACGTTTAGATTGGCTCTACATATCATTTAAGAACCCTTTTTCTTGTTTCTATTGTCAAAAAAAAAAAAAAAAATTAAAATGTTACAACTTCTCAATATTCCTATATGGTGCATAATCAAGGACATTAGACAAGAAAACAGAACAGAGAATTGAAGCCGTTGAAATATGGATATATAGAAGAATAGGTAGAATTGGATGGAAAGAAAAGGAAACAAACGATGAAGTCTTAAAACGACTAAAAATGAAAAGAGAACTACTAAGCACAATTGAAACAAGACAAATGCGATTTTTGGGCCATGTTAAAAGACACAACAGCCTACTAAAAGTAATCCGGGAGGGGAAAATGCAAGGTAAAAGAGGCAGAGGCAGACCAAGACCAACATGGACGAGTAACATCAAAAGATGGACAAATCAACCTATGACAACCTGCACCATCAAAGCAAGAGACAGAGCAGAATGGTGCTCCATGGTAGCCAACCTTCGTTGCGGAGACGGCACTTGATGATGATGATTGTCAAAAAAGGATTGCACAGTATCTTCCTCATTTTTTTGGAAAGCTGCTTTTGTCTGAACTATTCGGCATCTCATCTCTGTTGTACATCCTCCATCTAAGGTTAAAATTGTTCCCGGATATTTAAATACATTTACCTGTTTTAATAGTGTCCCAATAATTGTGCCATTAGAAGGAAAGTGAATAACTAAATTATATTGTCCTTTAGAGGGAAAATGAATATCTAAATTAAATTGTGTCATTAGAAGGAAAGTGAATAACTAAATTATATTGTCCTTTAGAGGGAAAATGAATATCTAAATTAAATTGTTTTATTAGAAGGAAAGTGAATAACTAAATTATATTGTCCTTTAGAGGGAAAATGAATAACTAAATTAAATTGTGCCATCAGAAGGAAAGTGAATAACTAAATTAAATTGTGCCAATAGAAGGAAAGTTGCTAATTAGAAGGAATGAATACTTAAAAGATTCATTGGTGTACCAATTGGAAGGAATGAAAACTAAGAAAGATTCATTAGTGTGCTAATTAGAAATAATGAATACTAAAAACATTCATTAGTGTGCTAAGTCTTCTTCTCTTCTACCTTTTTAGCTCCCAGTGGAGCATAGGTCTTCAACAAAGACTTTCCAAGTCGTTCTGTTTTTTGCCATTCTTTTAAGATCATTCCATATCTTTCCCACCATCTTCATCTCTGCTTCTATCTGTCTTCTCCAAGAATTCCATGGTCTTCCTTTTTGTCTTTTCCCCTGGGGATTCCAAAAAATGGCCTGTTGTGTAATACTCTCAGTTGGCTTCCGTAGTGTGTGTCCTATCCAGCGCCATCGTCTTCGCTGTATCTCTTTATCCACTGGTGTTTGACTGGTTCATCTCCAATAATAGTGTGCTAATTAGAAGGAATAAATACTAAAAACATTCCTTATTATGCCAATTATAAGGAATAAATACCAAAAAGACTCATTAGTCTGCTAATTAGAAAGAATAAGTATTAAAAATATTCCTTACTGTGCCAATTATAAGGAATAAATACTAAAGAGTCTGCTAATCAGAACGAATAAATACTAAAAATATTCATTAGTGTACAAATTAGAAGGAATGAATACTAAAAAGACTCATTAGTGTGTAATTTTAAAAGAAATGAATACTACTAACAAAGATTCATTAATGTGTTAAATAGAAGGACTGAACGCTAAGAAGATTTATTAGTGCGCTAATTAGAAGGAATTAATACTAAATAGAGTCACTAGCTTGCTAATTAGAAGGAATTAATACTAAATAGAGTCACTAGCTTGCTAATTAGAAGGAATGAATACTAAAAAGTTTCATTAGTGTACCAATTATAAGGAATTAAAGCAAAATAGATTAATTAGTACACTAATTTGGATGTATAAATACTAAAGAAAGTTGTTAGTGTGTAAATTTAAGGAAAGACTGCTCAGAATGTAAAAGTCGGTCACTTAAAATGAAGTAATGAGAGAATCAAATATAAGTATACCGACAGAAAAGTGTGTCTAGAAGAATAAAAAAGATGTGTTTATAATTATGTTTAGAAGCATTTTTAAAATGTGATTATTAGCGTGATATGGTAAAACAATTTGTTTCTTGTCGTAATATTAGTAAAAAAAAAAAAAGATATGTTTATTAACGTTATATTGGTTAAAAAAAATAATATGTTTGTTGGGTAATATTGGTAAAAAAAATGACATGTTTATTAGTATAATATTGTTTAAAAAAAAATATGTAAATCTTTTTTCGTAGAAATCTTCACATTAACTGAAAAGTGAGAAAATTATATGAACTACATGTGTATGCCTAAAGACTGAAGAAAGTGGCAGAAATTATGGATGATACTAAAGAGTAAAGAAAGTGACGGAAATTATGGATGATACTAAAGAGTAAAAAAAGTGGCAAAAATTATGGATGATACTAAAGAGTAAAAAAAGTGGCAGAAATTATGGATGATACTAAAGAGTAAAAAAAGTGGCAAAAATTATGGATGATACTAAAGAGTAAAAAAAGTGGCAAAAATTATGGATGATACTAAAGAGTAAAAAAAGTGGCAAAAATTATGGATGATACTAAAGAGTAAAAAAAGTGGCAAAAATTATGGATGATACTAAAGAGTAAAGAAAGTGATGGAAATTATAGATGATACTAAAGAGTAAAGAAAGTGGCAAAAATTATGGATGATACTAAAGAGTAAAGAAAGTGACGGAAATTATAGATGATACTAAAGAGTAAAGAAAGTGGCAAAAATTATGGATGATACTAAAGAGTAAAGAAAGTGATGGAAATTATAGATGATACTAAAGAGTAAAGAAAGTGGCAGAAATTATGGATGATACTAAAGAGTAAAGAAAGTGACGGAAATTATGGATGATACTAAAGAGTAAAGAAAGTGACGGAAATTATGGATGATACTAAAGAGTAAAGAAAGTGGCAGAAATTATGGATGATACTAAAGAGTAAAAAAAGTGGCAAAAATTATGGATGATACTAAAGAGTAAAGAAAGTGATGGAAATTATAGATGATACTAAAGAGTAAAGAAAGTGGCAGAAATTATGGATGATACTAAAGAGTAAAGAAAGTGACGGAAATTATGGATGATACTAAAGAGTAAAGAAAGTGACGGAAATTATGGATGATACTAAAGAGTAAAGAAAGTGGCAGAAATTATGGATGATACTAAAGAGTAAAAAAAGTGGCAAAAATTATGGATGATACTAAAGAGTAAAGAAAGTGATGGAAATTATAGATGATACTAAAGAGTAAAGAAAGTGGCAGAAATTATGGATGATACTAAAGAGTAAAGAAAGTGACGGAAATTATGGATGATACTAAAGAGTAAAGAAAGTGACGGAAATTATGGATGATACTAAAGAGTAAAGAAAGTGGCAGAAATTATGGATGATACTAAAGAGTAAAGAAAGTGACAGAAATTATGGATGATACTAAAGAGTAAAGAAAGTGGCAGAAATTATGGATGATACTAAAGAGTAAAGAAAGTGACGGAAATTATGGATGATACTAAAGAGTAAAGAAAGTGGCAGAAATTATGGATGATACTAAAGAGTAAAGAAAGTGACGGAAATTATGGATGATACTAAAGAGTAAAGAAAGTGGCAGAAATTATGGATGATACTAAAGAGTAAAGAAAGTGGCAGAAATTATTATTGATACTAAAGAGTAAAGAAAGTGGCAGAAATTATGGATGATACCGAAGATTAATAAAAGTGACATAAATTATTGATAAAACTAAAGATTAATTACCTCACTAATCCTTACCAATCACCATCAAGGGTGTTCTTCTCGAGAATGCATGGAAAAAGACCAATAGGAATAACTATAAGAAGATGGATAGATGCAGTGATAGAGACATGTAACAACCAAGGAAAATTACTAATTCAGACAGTTCGAGCAGCTCAAGAACGACAAATGATATAAACCACGACACCTCTTAGGTATCGGTGAAAAGAGAAAAGAAAGAAGACTAAAGATTACTAAAAGTGCCATAATTATGGATGATACTGAAGGCTAAAGACAGTGGAGGAAATTATGGATGAGATTAATTAAACAAGAAAACAGATGTGGGGGGGGGGGGGTTTCAAAAGAAAAAAAACTGCGTAAACAAAATAATTCTGGTGATAACACAGTAGGGGGTACGACAAAAGGTTTTAGTGTTAGCTACACAAGAGTGATGCTTCAAAGTCTGAAAATGTCCACAAAAACAGAATGAATATAAAAAAAAGGTATAGAAGAAAGGATAAAAGTTCCAAAGAAATAACATTTTACGTGTGTTTAAATGACAGGAGTGCCAACATGATAATAGATGTACCAAAATATTGGGACGTCGACAGTAGATGAGAAAGTGAATGCAAAAATGAAGAATAGATACTTACCGATGGCAGAGATCAGTGGAAAAATATAGAAATAGGGAGAAATATAAAAATAGTGAAAAATATAGAAATATGGAAATTTATAGAAATAGGGGAAAATATAAAAATTGGGAAAATATAAAAATCGGGAAAATATAAAAATAGGGAAAATATAAAAATAGGGAAAAATCGAAAGGATCAGAATTCAATCAAAAGAAGGGCGCTAGAAAAAGGCAGAAGTATTGCCGGAAAGAAGAAAGATATAGAAGAGGAGGAGAATAGGTACCACGATGGACAGAAAGAACTCCGAATTAGTAAAAAAATTATAAAAATAAATATGATTCACAAGTACGTGTATTTTATTACCTTTTGTGACATGACACGCAGTATGTATTGAAGACATTATTATATTAGAGGATTTGAAATTCAGATTAGACTCGAGATTGATCGCCAGTCCAGCCAAAAGTATCTGTTTGGCTTTTGATAATACATAATGATGAATGAGGTCCATTCTTTCCGATAGAGTGCCGGACATTGTGGATTGCATGTTCACGCTCTTATTTTCTTTCCTTCCTCAGTTACCTTTCAGTGTGGACAGGAAAGATATTCTGCTTTTTTTTATTTTGGCCACTTATACTGGTAATATTTCAGTGTCTCTATTACTACGTCTATCCATTTCTATCGTCATCTCTGTCTAGTGTTTACGTAGCGTTTGCAATTGCTGTTTTGATCACGTTTTGTTATTTTTACCTTGTTACTTGACCAAACCATTTAATGTGTTATTTCTTCATATATTATTTTTTTGTAGAAGGGGCGTGCGTACCTAGCTACACTACCTTCTAAAAACGTTACTTCTAAAGAATCTCAATACAGCCCCACCCACAAAACATATACATTTAATTTATGTGTTCTCTTCTCTTATTGGTTGTTCTAGAATCTAGTGTCTGAGTTTGATACTGCCAACACAATTTGAACTAAAATACACAAGAGCACTATTTTATTTATTTCTTAGTTATTAATTGCAATGTACGTACTTATTGTTATAAGTCGATGTACTATCAGTGCTGATCATCTGCAACTATAAACTGCTTACAGCGGATGTTCTTAAACTTGTCTTTATCCCAGACCCCTTCTAAATATATTTCGTCTCCGTGAATGGCAAGACTCAATTCTTTTACAAGACTCGACTCTTTTAACAAGGCTCAACTCTTTCATGAGAATAACTTCTTTGATTAGACTCAACTCTTTCACAAGAATAAACACTTTTACAAGACTCAACTCTTTTACAAGTATAAACTCTTTTACAAGATTCAACTCTTTTATAAACTCAACTCAAAGTGTAAAACTCTAGAGTGCATTAAGAATTATTTTTCCAAATATTTCATGAAGAGTTTTCACATCTAGAGATAAGTGGTGCAAGGATATAGCATACATAACTACAATCTTTTTGTTTAAATTGTATCCTACTAATTAAACAATAATTATTATTACAAAAATAGCTGTCTGCAGTTATTTATAAAGTAACGGAGAGTGTGTGCAAACATGATTATTAATATGACACGCCTGTGTAAAAAGTCACATGAAGAAAAGAAAACTGGAAAATGTCCTGAATATTATCTGTACCAAATGTGTGAATTCATTATTCACAATATGGGTAAAGAAAGACGGAATGTTTTTCACACTTTCATAATTAATGAAATGGATGGAGCTGCATTTTACTCACAATCACTGTTTACGGGCTTAATGGATGAATCATGTATTCTGAGTTCTGACTTTTACGATTCTTTTAAACGAGTTTCTATATTTATTTTTTAAGGTTAAACGAGAGCAGACAATGATTTATTCGCACAAATTTGTCGTTACGAAAGGCAGCAATGCTTTCATATACTTTTTTAATAGTTTCGGAAATTGTGCTGGTAAATGAGCCCTGAAATTTGGAAGGGACTGTTCCCTGAACTGCAATTTTAAACCACCATGTGTGGACGTTTATATGAGCCTGTCTTCTTCTGCTGCTACGAGCCCCTCTTGTTGATACACATTAACAGAAAATGGATCTCTAATCCATTGTTTTTGTTTCTTTCATCATGAACAGGAAGATATTCACGGAAGCAATGCAGAAAGAAGCTCTTCCAAATCTCGTGCCATATGTAATATGTCCTCCTCAATCAACTCTTTGTCGGAGGAATACAAGAAAAATGAGAACTTTGGAAATATTTCATAGTTTCTGTTCAATAGGCGATGATGCTACAACCTCACTTGTTTAGTCATTGCTGTGATCTTGCCTTCAACCTAAAACACTGCCACATTTATATAAGAGAATTTAAAGTTTACGTGAACACTTCATGACCTTGGAGTTGATATGCGGTTTACATCAACACATTGAGTGCTGTTCAATGGGGTGTCGATGGAACTGTTTGACACCAATTATTTAAAAGTTACAACTCATTAATATGGACTGCTTTTCCCAATTCAACCGAATGTTTCGGTTTAGGAATTTTGCACCATCGTTATGGTGTTTCGTGCGTTGTTGCTGCATTCACTAGATTAATCGGTCGTTTGTTGGCGCATCCATTGTTGTGTGTGCTACGTCATCATGATGGCTGATAATACGTTTATAATGAAGGGCGAAATGACGGAGTTTTGTTATTAACTTTGCAGCATCGAGGTGACACCCGGAGTTTCACGTTGGTCAGAGGAGATGTTGTCTAGATTCAAGAGGGCTACTGTGAGATCGAGTGAAGACTTGTGAACTGGTTTATAAATTCACAAATTCACACCGCAGGGGAGATCCGAGCGCCTACGCACTTTTGTTTGATGTACGAAGAGAATAATCCGACGAATAAATGTTTCATATTTTCTAATTTGGAGACAAAAACAATGTCCTAAGATCATCAAGTGCTATACATTTAAAACAATATGACGATCAAGATTTTCAGGAGGACGTGAACTTCCGTTCAATATGGCGGATAGGCGACAGGAACCGTTAAATGATGTGTCTGAAAAGTGTTCCTTGTTGCAGTTTCCTCATAATCCAAGTCCGGAGCGACTGAGTCAAGTGCACTGTGCACACCGTGAGCTGTGCTTTTCATCCGTCTTGATCATGTTTCGATATTCCACTTACTTACGATGAATGATGATATAGTACGACGAGGAACAGAGGGCTGTGTTCACTTTCTGTGCGGTTTCTCCTTATGTCTTTTGGTGTATGCTGAGACTGCTATGATGGGGACTGCAGCTACCTTTCTTTATTTGAGATATGAGATATTAATTCAGATAGTTCCACTGGCACGGGCGGTTTAGCAATTTTGGATTTTAATTCGTTTGCAGTGATACCGGGGCTTTCCATAACCATAAAGAGAACGATCTTTAGAGAGCATCGGACGAGATAGTGCATAACCAGAACATAGATGAGTCAAGCGACGAGTAAGGAGGTTCCATGAAACTGGAAGATGTATGTTTATCATTGATGAAGTAATGACAACAGGGATCGATGCAATTGAAGACTATGCATGAAAAGTGTTCCTTGTTGCAGTTTTCTCATATTCCAAGTCCGGTTTGTTACAGGGTCTACTAAGTTAAGTGCTCTGTGCACACCGAGTGCGGAGTGTCTCATCCGTTTTGATCATATTTCGATATTCCAATTGTTTACGATGAATGATGATATCGTATGACAGGGAACAGTTGGCTGTGTTCACATTCTGGTTTCGCCTTATGTCTTTTGGCGTGTGCTGAGACTGCTACGATGGGGACTACATTTACCTTTCTTTGTTTGGGAGATGAGATATTAATTCGGATGATTACGCTGGCACGGGCGGTTGAGCAATTATGGATTTTAATTCGTTTGCAGTGATACCGGGGCCTTCCATAACCAAATAATCATCAATAACAGCAGTGGTCATTTTGTAAGTTTATTGATTATTAATTGTCTGTGCCTTCCTCATAATAATCTGATGGTCAACTCAATGTTTAATAACTGTAGACACATATAATATGTGATATAGAAAAGATTTGGGCTTACTAGTCTATTGAATCACGAATACACACTCATTACTATTTGTTTTTTTTTTCCTATTCTGATACTGGTCGTTTGCTTTCATTAGAGGTGAGTACAGATTACTATGAATAAAAAAACTATGATCCTGGTGGGTCGCCTTCTTACTTCCACGAAAGAGTTTCTCACCCAGTGACGGATAACATGTCTGAGCTGGTAAACTAGCTTCTTTTAACGTCTTCTTTCTGTACCCAGTTGCGGATGCCAAGTCTGAGCTGGTAAAATAACTTCTTTTAGCGTCTTCTTTCTTCACTCAGTGGCGGATGCCAAGTCTGAGCTGGTAAACTAACTTCTTTTAGCGTCTTCTTTCTTCACTCAGTGGGGGATGCCAAGTCTGAACTGGTAAACTAACTTCTTTTAACGTCTTCTTTCTTCACTCAGTGGCGGATGCCAAGTCTGAGCTGGTAAACTAACTTCTTTTAGCGTCTTCTTTCTTCACTCAGTGGCGGATGCCAAGTCTGAACTGGTAAACTAACTTCTTTTAACGTCTTCTTTCTTCACTCAGTTGTGGATGCCAAGTCTGAGCTGGTAAACTAACTTCTTTTAACGTCTTCTTTCTTCACTCAGTGGCGGATGCCAAGTCTGAGTTGGTAAATTAACTTCTTTTAGCGTCTTCTTTCTTCACTCAGTTGTGGATGCCAAGTCTGAGCTGGTAAACTAACTTCTTTTAACGTCTTCTTTCTTCACTCAGTTGTGGATGCCAAGTCTGAGCTGGTAAACTAACTTCTTTTAGCGTCTTCTTTCTTCACTCAGTGGTGGATGCCAAGTCTGAGCTGGTAAACTAACTTCTTTTAACGTCTTCTTTCTTCACTCAGTGGCGGATGCCAAGTCTGAGCTGGTAAACTAACTTCTTTTAACGTCTTCTTTTTTCACTCAGTGGCGGATGCCAAGTCTGAGTTGGTAAACTAACTTCTTTTAACGTCTTCTTTCTTCACTCAGTGGCGGATGCCAAGTCTGAGTTGGTAAACTAACTTCTTTTAACGTCTTCTTTCTTCACTCAGTGGCGGATGCCAAGTCTGAGTTGGTAAACTAACTTCTTTTAACGTCTTCTTTCTTCACTCAGTGGCGGATGCCAAGTCTGAGTTGGTAAACTAACTTCTTTTAACGTCTTCTTTCTTCACTCAGTGGCGGATGCCAAGTCTGAACTGGTAAACTAACTTCTTTTAACGTCTTCTTTCTTCACTCAGTGGCGGATGCCAAGTCTGAACTGGTAAACTAACTTCTTTTAACGTCTTCTTTCTTCACTCAGTGGCGGATGCCAAGTCTGAGCTGGTAAACTAACTTCTTTTAACGTCTTCTTTCTTCACTCAGTGGTGGATGCCAAGTCTGAGCTGGTAAACTAACTTCTTTTAGCGTCTTCTTTCTTCAACTAGTGACGGATGCCAAGTCCGCGCTATTAAACTATCTTCTAAAAGAAAAATAACTTCTCCAACCAGTGGTGGTTCTTCGTATTGGTTGGTGAACTAACTTATGCCGAGTTACCCTTTTTCTGTTGACATGTTATGTCTGTCTCTGTTGGAACCACAATAACATCTCTTCTAATAATGTCGACTCTGTCTTTGCGACGCAATCTAGCTCTTTCACTGATCGTTTCCATATCTTCCTGAAATATTCTTGTTCCGTCTAAGTTCTTAACGATGCTGTCCATCCGTCTGACATCTGTCGTCGATCTGAGCTGCGTGACCTGATTATATTCTCGATAGTATCGAACCTTTCTGTTTTAGGTTTTCTTCTGATATATTTTCCTGATTGTCGCCTATAGGGGTCTGCCTAATTGCTATTTGGCTGCCTATCTTGTTTTAGAATGGTCTCGAGCCAATTGTTAATGGTCTCTATAGGGATCTGATGATTGAGAGTCTCCTCTGGACATGATTAACACGTGACTGAATCTTGATAGACCCATTCTCTTGTAGGGGCGCGCTAAAGTCTGTATTTCTATATGTTCTCTTGATTGCATGTCACGGTCTTTTAACTTAACTCAATATAGTTGGGGAATTCGTACTTGACTATTCTGACATACTCTTGGAGTTCATGGCCTCTGTACTATTTATATTTAGTTGCTTGTCAACGTGTCATCACTTTCTGGAACTTTAGCTTGAGTTTCTGTATATCTTTTCTGTTTATATTCTTTCCATCCTTCACTACACTAAAATAGTACTCTTTTACAAGAAAATGATCACTCAAAGATACATTATTAGGTTTTAATCGAATATGTTCATATAATATGTAGCTAATTTATCGAAGAAAATTCTTAACATCTTCTCTTGTATTAGCAGAGTCTCCGGTGTGTAGTTTGTAAGTTTAAGCGTGTGCAGTCTTCTCGCCTCTTATTCCTGGTGGATAGGGAATCAGTAACAACTGCACAAAATTTATAAAATATACTGCTGCTAAATATAGCGTGTGTACCTTTACATAGTATATAATATCTTTATTTATTTACTCATCATCATCATGTGCCATACCGATTGGCGTAGGCGATCATGTCCTTCCACAATCTTCTATCCACAGTGCATCGTATCAGTTCTGTTGTTGACTGTTTTCCATGCCATGACACCAAGCTATCCAGTATTTTCTCTCTTTGCCGCCAGTGATCTCTCTTTCCTTTTATTTTGTCTGTTGTAACCAAGTATTCCAACTTTCTTCTTGTCATGATGTACCCGAAAAATGTTGATTGCTTCTTTCTGATGTTTTTATGGAGTTCCCTTTTTGTGTTGGTCTCTTTGAGCATTTCTTCATTGGTCTTTTTAGCTGCAGAGGGAACTTTCAACATTTTTCTGAGAAATCCCATCTCTGTGGCCTCTAATCGTCTTTTTATGTGTTTGTTTACTGTCCATGATTCGCTTCCATTGGTCAGAATTGGTTCTATATAGCACCGATGAACTCTCTTTCTCACTTCTATTGACACTGACTTGTTGCATAAGATATTTTTCATTTTCTGAAATGCTATTTTGGCCTGAGCTATTCTGCTTTTTATTTCTGGGGGTGCCTTTAATTACTAAGATTTGTATAATATGCACATCAGAGTAATGAGAATCATAACCACATAGATTCATGTATTTGAGACACAAATGTTAAACATGAAAATCTGCTTGTGTGTCCAACTTTTAATGTTTATAAATATAACCCATCAAATTGTCGATTATATATGTGTGAGTTGTACTCGTTGTTGGGAAAAAAAATACCTCTACCCAGCCGCTGGCGGAAATGGGTACCATTGTAGTACTCTGAGAAGGTGAGGAATGCCGCCTCGCTCGCATCGTGAATTTCGATGCTTGAAGCGACACTATCCAGAAGTCTCCGAACACTTCTGGAGAGACGGCCGAGCACATATGGGTGGAAACTCGCGTGCTAAGACGCCGATTCAGGTCTCGTACTTTACCTTCACCTTTAACTAACTGCCACTAGTCACAACTGCCTAACTGTCACTAGTCACAACTGCCTAACTGTCACTAGTCACAACTGCCTAACTGTCACTAGTCACAACTGCCTAACTGCCACTAGTCACAACTGCCTAACTGCCACTAGTCACAACTAACTAACTGTCACTAGTCACAACTGCCTAACTGTCACTAGTCACAACTGCCTTACTGCCACTAGTCACAACTGCCTAACTGCCACTAGTCACAACTGCCTTACTGCCACTAGTCACAACTGCCTAACTGCCACTAGTCACAACTGCCTAACTGTCACTAGTCACAACTGCCTAACTGCCACTAGTCACAACTGCCTTACTGCCACTAGTCACAACTGTCTAACTGCCACTAGTCACAACTGCCTAACTGTCACTAGTCACAACTGCCTAACTGTCACTAGTCACAACTGCCTTACTGCCACTAGTCACAACTGCCTAAATATCACTAGTCACAACTGCCTAACTGCCACTAGTCACAACTGTCTAACTATCACTAGTCACAACTGCCTGACTGCCACTAGTCACAACTGCCTAACTGCCACTAGTCACAACTAACTAACCGTCACTACTTATAACTAACTAACTGTCACTAGTTACAACTAACTGTCACTAGTTACAACTAACTAACTGTCACTAGTTACAACTAACTAACTGTCACTAGTTACAACTAACTAACTGTCACTAGTTACAACTAACTAACTGTCACTAGTTACAACTAACTAACTTTCACTAGTTACACATACTCAAAGTGTCATAGTTTGTCGTACCTCAAGTTGTACGCGCATGTAACACCTCAAGTTGTACGCGCATGTAACACCTCAAGTTGTACGTGCATGTAACACCTCAAGTTGTACGCGCATGTAACACCTCAAGTTGTACGTGCATGTAACACCTCAAGTTGTACGTGCATGTAACACCTCAAGTTGTACGCGCATGTAACACCTCAAGTTGTACGCGCATGTAACACCTCAAGTTGTACGCGCATGTAACACCTAAAGTTGTACGCGCATGTAACACCTCAAGTTGTACGCGCATGTAACACCTCAAGTTATACGCGCATGTAACACCTCAAGGTGTACGCGCATATAATATCTAAAGTTGTACGCGCATATAACACCTCAAGTTGTACGCGCATATAATATCTAAAGTTGTACGTGCATGTAACACCTCAAGTTGTACGCGCATGTAACACCTCAAGTTGTACGTGCATGTAACACCTCAAGTTGTACGTGCATGTAACACCTCAAGTTGTACGCGCATGTAACACCTCAAGTTGTAAGCGCATGTAACACCTCAAATTGTACGCGCATGTAACACCTAAGTTTTTACCTACATATAACACTTCAAGTTGTACGTGCATATAATATCTAAAGTTGTACGTGCATGTAACACCTCAAGTTGTACGTGCATATAACACTTCAAGTTGTACGTGCATATAACATCTAAAGTTGTACGCGCATATAACACCTCAAGTTGTACGCGCATATAACAACTCAAGTTGTACGTGCATGTAACACGTCAAGGTGTTCGCGTATATAACACCTCAAGTTGTACGCGCAAATAACAACTCAGGGTTTAGCTACATATAACACCTCGGGTTTTACCTACATATAACACATCAGGTTTTACCTACATGTAACGCCTTAAGTTGTACGTGCATGTAACACCTCAAGTTGTACGTGCATGTAACACCTCAAGTTGTACGTGCATGTAACACCTCAAGTTGTACGTGCATATAACACCTCAAGTTGTACGCGCATATAACACCTCAAGTTGTACGCGCATATAACACCTAAAGTTGTACGCGCATATAACACCTAAAGTTGTACGCGCATATAACACCTCAAGTTGTACGCGCATGTAACATCTCAAGTTGTACGTGCATATAACACCTCAAGTTGTACGCGCATAATCACCTAATGTTGCACGCGCATATAACACCTAAAGTTGTACGCGCATATAACACCTCAAGTTTTACCTACATGTAACACCTCAAGTTTTACCTACATGTAATACCTCAAGTTTTATCTATATGTACACCTCAAGTTTTACCTACATTTAACACCTCAAGTTTTACCTACATGTAACACCTCAAGTTTTATGTTTAAGTAACACCTTACATTTAATAATTTGTGATCAATTAATTTTTACGTTTCAGTAACACCTTACATTTAATAATTTGTGATCAATTAATTTGTTATTCTTCACTCGAACCCCAAGTCGACATCTTGTATCATCTACAATATCTTTCTCTTAATTTTGGTCCTTCAAGAGAACATTGTCTTCACTGAAGTGATCCACTGAGGTATAGATTTCAATCAAACTCTTGTTGGACTCGCGTTACGTTCATTATCGGGTAAACTTCTTCCGATTCTGGGATGTGTTGTCACAGGAGGACACGGGTTGGGTTTTAACGGGCAGCCAGCGTGTGTAACGTTAATTTTTGTAAGGTAGAATAACCGTCACTATAGATATATAGAAGAATTGGTAGAATTGGATGGAAGGGAAAGAAAACAAACGATGAAGTCTTAAAACAACTAAAAATGAAAAGAGTGCTACTAAACACAATTCAAACAAGACAAATGCGATTTTTGGGCCGTGTTAAAAGACACAACAGTCTACTAAAAGTAATCAAGGAAGGGGAAAATACAAGGGTAAAAGAGGCAAAGGCAGATCAAGACTAACATAGACGAGTAACATCAAAAGATGGACAAACCATCCTATGACAATCTGCACCATCAAAGCAAGAGACAGAGCAGAATGGCGCTCCATGGTAGCCAACCTTCGTTGCGGAGATGGCACTCGATGATGATGAGAATAATCGAAGGAAGGATGTCCATGAAATGCTGAGACAGCCTGATAGCAAGGGAGAGAACTATTTGTGTGTTTGCCACTTCTGTTTAGCTAGTGATGTGGTATCGAGACGCATGAAAATGTGTTCATTGCACATCATGTAGAATGAAATATTGAAGAAAGCTGAATGATGTTGATTGAAGTGAAGGGGATTGTTGCTTCTCTTGTTTTCATATATTTCCCAAGCCTTTCTTGAGATGTTTTTAAACAAAAACTTCATTGATTTTTTCCTTCTTTTGCTTGTATCCTCATTCTTCTTAATTATTTCTCTGGCAGCGGCGGACGGTGCGTTCCAAATTTGAGGAGGCAAAGACGTGAAGAGTGCTTGCTCTACATGTATAACTAAAAAAAAACACAATACATAGACTACTGGCATACTTAATGTGTACTGAACCGCTACTCGTGCAGCAAATTCACTCGTCGATCTGTTTTCTTTACGAATGTCTTCTACCTGAAGCAAGCCATACTACAACCCTGGATAAGTCTGCCACGTCGCTGTAGGCTTCAGATGAAGAATACACACCCTGGTTTGTGCTTAAAAGCAAACACGGCCAAAAAAAAAATGTTCTAAGATATTACTGTCGGTTACTTCGTTGTACTGCTAGATAGCAATTTGACCAATTTATATGAATTTGTTGATCATACCACGTAAATGTAATTAAATACTGTGCTCCTACCTTTTTTGTTTGAAGCAGTGACCATTTTGGAATAGGTCTTTCTTGCTGCAAGATAATTTTGTCAACGTCATTTGGTTATGAAGAGGGAATATCTAATAATGAATTTTATAATCTGGATTCAACTCTCAACTCTGACTGTTTGCATTTATTCTTTTTGGTTGACCTTTAATCTGCTAATCTGCATATGAAGGTTAAAGCAATTTACGCTATACTGCTATGTAAAATAGTTCCTTCAATTATTGCTCTAAATTAACATAATTATAATTGTATAGTAATGTTTTAGTTATTTGCACTGCAAGTTAGAAAAAGAACATAGTTTTGCTCTTAATTAAAATCCCTTATAGTTTTGTCCACGTTTTTAACAAATATATATAAACACGCAGCGCAGTGACGTAGAATAGGGTCCTGTTTTCTTTTTCTCCCTAACGTCATCATATGTATATAACTTACGA
Organism: Megaustenia siamemsis; assembly: GCA_032433765.1. Lineage (NCBI taxonomy): Eukaryota > Metazoa > Mollusca > Gastropoda > Stylommatophora > Ariophantidae > Megaustenia > Megaustenia siamemsis. The sequence goes on from JAVIAB010000106.1 coordinate 57,748,100, forward strand.
TAGTGAGAGAACACAATCTGATTGGCTAATCCGGCGTTGTCATAGTAACAGGGAACATATATATGAAGTAGCCTCCTTAGTTGTCATGTACAATACAAGGTCGATAGATGCCGATGTTCTGTTGTAGTTGGTTTGTTCTCCATAAACACTGAAACTTACCTATTAGTAACGGTTTGAATTACTTGAGCGATATCACGGCAGCCTGGATACGGTAGCTGGCTGTATATTCATATTTAACTCAATGAGCTGGAATGTGAATGTGTTATATATTCTGATAAAATATTCGAGGAGTCCGCCGCTGTTCTATGGCCTCATATTTTCTTCTGTAGTACTTTATTGATGATAGTCATCCCCGTATAGCTAATGGGGACCCAAGAGGAGACAAAGATATCGCCACTGTTACCTGCCACACATGTTGTAAAATGCGACTAAGGAAGTCTAGAATCGTCGCCTGTGTAGTCGAGTAAGACGTGCACGGGGCGACCTTGTCAACGGAATTTACGGATGCGTATTGGGAAATGCTGTGACAAGTGGTGGAGTAGATATGGAGAATTCTCAGCTGCAATGAAACTGGCTCCATGCCAAGAACAGAATATCATATTTATATTCTTTATACTCGTTTGAGTTTTTTTTTACAACTGCTTACTTTTTATGTCATCACGTTATTTTTGTTCTTTTCTCTTTGTTTACAAGCGGCGATTTATCTCCAGTTAATTACTACTTGTATTTTTCACGTTTTTTTTAAAATCCCCAGACCTGTCTAGAACGCTTTCCGCTAACTTTAAAAGACTATTTTTAACGGCTATTTACCTTAACAGCTCACTTGCTGCTTGATTTTAAATTATATTTGATAATTGTAATATAAACATAATAGTGTAATATAGTTTGGGAGTCGCGATAGCTCAGTGGTTAGTGAACAGGACTACAAAGTACAAGAGGTCGTGTTCGATCCTGATCGACGGGGTCCGGGTTCACCCAGCCTTAAATGAGTACCGGATTTTTTTCTAGGGAAAGTAAAGCGGCACGGGCGTAATACCGACCATATTACCTCAAAAATCATGTGCTGAAGGTCTGTAAAATTTATGGTCACTAACACCATATTCCCTACACGCCACCTGACATGACGGGGCACATTACCTTTATATTTATTTATAATATAATTTGATTAAAAATAAAAGAAATCCCACTAACATCTGTATACCAGAAATTCCAGGACCTGGTATAACAATTATCTCCGTTTGTGGTTTAGTTTAGTCGACAGAACATCCTAACCGAACAAGTCATAAATGATCAGATCTTTTTTCGAAGAATCTCCATCATTTTGGTCTCCATTTATATTATTGGGTAATAAAGTTTCATTAGATTTTATATTTTTTATTTACCCTTTTTGTCTTTTTCTAATTTCAAATACTTCTGTTATTTTCTAGAATGCATTATTCTTTGTCGTTTGTATATAATCATCATCATCTACTTCTTTCCTTTGCTACTGGCAGGCAATCACTCAGTGGCCGGTTCGCCGTGTAGCCAGAGCAACAATATAGTTCATCCAGTTGGTTGTGTAGCTAGAGCAACAACATAGTTCATCCAGTTGGTTGTGTAGCCAGAGCAACAATATAGTTCATCCAGTTGGTTGTGTAGCCAGAGCAACAATATAGGTCATCCAGTTGGTTGTGTAGCCAGAGCAACAATATAGGTCATCCAGTTGATCGTGCAGCCAGAGCAACAATATAGTTCATCCAGTTGGTTGTGCAGCCAGAGCAACAATATAGTTCATCCAGTTGGTCGTGCAGCCAGAGCAACAATATAGTTCATCCAGTTGGTCGTGCAGCCAGAGCAACAATATAGGTCATCCAGTTGGTTGTGTAGCCAGAGCAACAATATAGTTCATCCAGTTGGTTGTGTAGCCAGAGCAACAATATAGTTCATCCAGTTGGTCGTGTAGCCAGAGCAACAACATAGTTCATCCAGTTGGTCGTGTAGCCAGAGCAACAACATAGTTCATCCAGTTGGTTGTGTAGCTAGAGCAACAACATAGTTCATCCAGTTGGTTGTGTAGCCAGAGCAACAATATAGGTCATCCAGTTGGTCGTGCAGCCAGAGCAACAATATAGTTCATCCAGTTGGTCGTGTAGCCAGAGCAACAACATAGTTCATCCAGTTGGTTGTGTAGCTAGAGCAACAACATAGTTCATCCAGTTGGTTGTGTAGCCAGAGCAACAATATAGGTCATCCAGTTGGTCGTGCAGCCAGAGCAACAATATAGTTCATCCAGTTGCTCGTGTAGCTAGAGCAACAATATAGTTCATCCAGTTGCTCGTGTAGCCAGAGCAACAATATAGTTCATCCAGTTGCTCGTGCAGCCAGAGCAACAATAGTTCATTCAGTTGCTCGTGTAGCCAGAGCAACAATAGTTCATTCAGTTGGTCGTGTAGCCAGAGCAACAACATAGTTCATCCAGTTGCTCGTGTAGCCAGAGCAACAATAGTTCATTCAGTTGGTCGTGTAGCCAGAGCAACAACATAGTTCATCCAGTTGGTCGTGTAGCCAGAGCAACAACAGTTCATTCAGTATATATATATATAAAACAAGATATTATATATAGCCCTTTTCGTCTTGTCAGACGGTCTAGTGGAGGCTATTGTGTATTTTTTTAGGTTTTTTTTTTGTCAAACAGCTTCTCTCGTGGCTAATTCTACCAATGTTTGACAAACACACACGGTCACATAATGAACAAGTCAGGCTCGCTGATCCACAGGGTTTTCCATCCTTTTTCATGAGTCTTTTCTCTTCTAAGTTTTGCCTTAGCACAGTCTCAAATGATGTTATACCATTCCTTATACAAGTTCTCCATGTTGTGCGATTAATTGTCAGATGTTTCCAGTCATTTTCACATATGGAGCAGTCTTTCAGAGATGATTATATATATATATATATATATATATATATATATATATATATATATAATAGCAAATAAAAGGTTCCCTCCAAGCCTTGCTAAGCGTATGGGGAATGTTGTGTTAGTGACCGTGTTTTACTATGACAAGGATACAAATTTAAGTGATGTGATCAGTTTAACGCCAGACCGCCTTAACTTTCCATAGAATTCTCGTGTACCCAGAAGCCTGGGAGGGAGTCGCGATATCTCAGTGGCTAGTTAACTGGGCTTCAAAGGACAAGAGTTAGGGTTCGATCCCAACCGACGGCTTCCTGTTCACCCGGCCTGTAATTGGTACCAGATATTTTTCTGGGAAAGTAAAGCGGCACGGGAGTAATACCGTCCACATTACCCCAAAAATCGTGCGCCGAAGGTCTGTAAAAATTATGGTCACTAACACCATATTCCCTATACGCCACTTGGCGTGACGGGGGCTCTTTAGTTAGTTTTAGTTAGGAGCCTGGGAACACTGTCGGACCGAAAATGAAATCCGTCACTTTTTGGAAATTGAATCCAGGCTCTCATAATCAGGTAGCAAACACACTAACCACTCAGTCACCGAGGCGAGCACACTCTCACACACCAAACACACGTATATAAAAACGCACACACCATAATACATGCGTATAGGAACACACACACACATACATATCTATATGCACACACACACCATATGTACACACACACATATATATATATGCATATAAATATATACACATATAAATATTTATGTGCACATATACACCACACACATAAATACAGTATTTTGTTTTCCCAGTTTCTTGTTAATTTACATTTTTAATCGGTTCATTTTTACGTCTTAGTTTGTTAGTTCAATTCATTTCATTTAACATGTGTCAGCTTAATTTCCTCTCTCTCTCTCTCTCTCTCACTCACTCTGTGTGTGTGTGTGTCTCAGCCATACATTTTTACGTCCTGATCATGTCTTCCATTTATTCTTCAACAATGTTTATATGAACCATATTACCTCAAGAAATTTCCAAAGAATCTGTTACCTCCATTGAAATCTTCTTTCATAGAATTCCCTTTCATTAAACCCGCAGATTTCTCATAAAACGTGTTTAATATCTTTGCTTTCTCAAATTTTTTGCCAAAACAGCAAATATCTCATTTCTACACATTTTCTGGGATGTTTTACAGCATGTTTTAAAACTGTCATGTCATTGCTACGCTACGTAAAGATATCTCCTTTTCGTGGTCACTGCTTTCATCAAAAAATTAATGTGCTAAAAAAGCGCGTTTCAATTTCATCTAATAATGATGATCTTCCCTGATGAACTTATGGTAAATTACACTATAAATTACAACTTTTCTCCTGCCAGCTTTCTTTCATAACAGAGTCTGTAATGTGCAGATGTTGAACAACGTAAGCAACGTTAGTTTGTTTTATCAAATAGAATAATTATTTTAACAATCATTGATTATTCATCATAAATCTGCTAAAAATTATTATTTTCTTTTTTGTAACGCACCTTTGTCAATGAAAGTAAAGAACGAGTTCTCGGATTTATATACAGCTGTGATGTGTTTTTTAAAAAAATGAGCAATTGATTATTTGGATATGAGGCAATGCAATTCCTGAAGGCTGCAAAAATATAGTTTAAAAAGAAAAGTCTAGAAAACTCAATGGAATTTTAATTAGCGTACTATGGTGTTTAAAACAGGCCAAGGAAGAGAGTTCATCGGTGCTATATAGAGCCAACTCTAAACCTTTGGAAGCGAATCATGGACAGTAAACAAACAAAAATGAAACGACGATTAGAGACGATTAGATGGCATTTCTCAGAAGAATGCTGAAAGAAAGTTCCCTAGACTATAATAATATAATAAGACCAATGAGGAAATTATCAAAGATGCCAACACAAAAAGGGAGCTCCTAAAAAAAACAGAAAGAAACAATCAACATTTCTTGGGCACATCATGAGAAGATGAAAGTTGGAGTACTTAGTTACAACTGGCAAAAAACAGGGAAAATGAGATCGTGGACGATAAAGAGAGAAGATACTACATAGCTTCGTGCCATGGAAAACAATCAACAACAGGATTGATACCATGCACTGTGGATAGAACATGTTGAAATCACATGATTGCATACACCAACCAGCATGGCACATGATGATGATAGCAAAATGAACGCTCATTACCGACATTAGATAGAAGCAATTACATTTGTTTGGTCATGTAAAAGAAGGTAACACAGAAATGTGCTTTGAGAACACTAAGCTAACATCACCATGCAATAGCTACAAGAATATTTTTAAAAAAAAACATAACAAACACGATCTAAAGTACAAGATAAATGAAAGGTAATGCAAATATACCTTGTAGCTTCATTCTTCGAACAGCCCAAACATCGAACCTTTCAGAGCTCAAAAGCTAAGTTCAAGAGAATGTTTAATCGAAGTTCAACAATGCTTCTACGTTTGATCCACACGTGTAGTGAAACCCTGTTAAAGATAAATGCTTACTTTCTGTGCCAAAGTCTTCTTGCGCTATGCCTGCATGATATCAATGGTTATTCGCCTTATTTTTTGGCACATTTGATTTTATATATTCTTACTGTCTATCTATCTATCTATCTATCTATCTATCTATCTATCTATCTATCTATCTATCTATCTATCTATATATCTATCTATCTATCTATCTATCTATCTATCTGTCTGTCTGTCTGTCTGTCTGTCTGTCTGTCTGTCTGTCTGTCTGTCTGTCTGTCTGTCTGTCTGTCTGTCTGTCTGTCTGTATATCTATCTATCTATATGTCTGTCTGTCTGTTTGTCTGTCTGTTTGTATGTCTGTCTGTCCATCTTTCTTCTGTCTGTCTGTCTATCCCTTACTTTTAACTTGACAGAAGAGTGTGACAGTAACGAAACCTAAAGGAAGGCTCTAGCATAGGCGATTTCGGTGAACAAGTATTGAACAGAAGATGTTATTAAAGAGGTATTAAAGTGTTATGAAAGAGGTATTAGAGTGTTATGAAAGAGGTATATAAAGTGTTATGAAAGAGTTATTAGAGTGTTATGAGCGCTTTATGAAAACCACATGAAAGCCTTATGAAAGCGGTATGCATGTGTGGCGAAAACAGAGAAAAGAGGAAAAGTGACAGAACCGTCAACCAGTATTGCTAAGGGGCAGAAGAGAGAGTAAGATAAAACAAGAATGACAGCTATTTTGTTATTTGTAAAAGTAGACACCCATTTCAAACAATAACCTTTCTTGTCCTCTCCACAAGCCACACAGACCATCACCAGATTTCCATAAGTTAAAGTAAATGTATTTTTCGTTTTGTTTTATTGTAATTACATATTTCATTTACTATTTTCATTTTCTAATTTCTTTTTAGGACATGTCGCTGTTTTATTTCAATTTAGATTATGTGTTTTGTTTGTTGAAGTTTATCAAAATGGGTAGTGGTTGGATTCTGGTAACTGATTAATTCGCTTTTCCTTATTTCTAATAAGAGAAAATTGATTTGGACTCGATATCATAAATTGATTTATGGTTCGAAAGATCTTCTGTGACGAACTAAGTTCGAAGTACGAATCACCGCTGTAGTTCTTGCTGGTAGTTCTGTTTTAGGTTGAAATTCGGGGTCAAATAATATAAGTTTTCTGATCAACTAAGATAAATTCGTGCCCAACTAAGATAAATTCGTGCCCAACTAAGATAAATTCGTGACCAACTAAGATAAATTCGTGGCGAACTAAGAGACATTCTTGGCCAACTAGGATAAATTCGTGTCCAGCTAAGATAAATTCGTGCCCAACTAAGATAAATTCGTGTCCAGCTAAGATAAATTCGTGCCCAACTAAGATAAATTCGTGTCCAGCTAAGATAAATTCGTGGCCAACTAAGATACATTTGTGACCAACTAAGATACATTCGTGACCAACTAAGATACATTCGTGACCAACTAAGATACATTCGTGACCAACTAAGATACATTCGTGACCAACTAAGATACATTCGTGACCAACTAAGATACATTCGTGACCAACTAAGAGCAGCGAGACCCGGCTTGAAACGTCAATTACTCATGGACGGAAAAAATATGTGTACCTCCGAAGACGGAGTTATCAACCTGTGCGGCGAGGGACCCCTGTGCACACGGCTGCTAGGGAAAAACATATTAACACGCAAAATTGAGTTCCTAGTCTCTAGGGATTTCGTCAGAAGTAAAATGGAAAAAAAAGAAGCAATAAGAAAATAATAAAAGAAAAAAGAAAACAAAATCTCTTTTGCACTGTTATTAAATAACCTACGGCTTCCGGGTTCACCCAGCCTTAAATGGGTACCGGATTTTTTTCTGGGAAAGTAAACAGCACGGGCGTAATACCGACCACATTACCCCAAAAATCATGTGCTGAAGGTCTGTAAAATATAGGGTCATTAACACCATATTTCCCTATACGCCACTTGGCGTGACGGGTGTACTTTACATTTACTTTTTACTGTTATTAAATGCATCAACTACAAACCAATACTTGTCTATTTCTCTTTTCTGAACATTTATAATGATAGTATTTGTACCATCATCATCATCATGTGTCATACCGGTTGGAGTAGGCGATCATGTAATTCCACAATCTTCTATCCACAGTGCATCGTATCAGTTCTGTTGTTGACTGTTTTCCATGCCATGGCACCAAGCTATCCAGTATTTTCTCTCTTTGTCGTCCGCGATCTCTCTTTCCTTTTATTTTACCAGTTGTAACCAAGTATTCCAGCTTTCCTCTTCTCATGATGTGTCCAAAAACATGTTGATTGTTTCTTTTTAATCTTTTTAGGAGTTCCCTTTTTGTGTTGGCCTCTTTGTGAGAATGACCTCGTTGGTAAGTTTTAGCTGTCCAGGGAAACTTTCAACGTTCTTCTGAGAAATTCCATCTCTGTGGCCTCTAATCGTCTTTTTATTTGTTTGTCTACTGCCCATGATTCGCTTCCATAGGTCAAAATTGGTTCAATATAACACCGATGAACTCTCATTTTCACTTCTATTGACAAAGATTTATTGCATAAGATATTTTTCATTTTTTGATATGCTATTTTGGTCTGAGCTATTCTGCTTTTTATTTCTGTGGTGCATCTTCCATCTGATGTTATTATTGTGCCCAAGTATTTGAAGCGTTGCACTTGTTTCTGATTTGTCCTGTTTATTTTTATGCTGCACGCTGGTGATAATTGTTTCTTTGACATGACCATTACTTCTGTTTACTTACTATTCAAACTGAGACCTTTTTTGAGTACTTGTACAGTTTAATGAAATAATAGATCTCTGCTATTCTTGTTAATAATGAATACTCTGAATTTGTTTGTTTAATTATTTTTATTTTGTTATTAGTATTATTAGGTCAATGCAGCAGGAGGTAGCCGCCTGGGAGTCATGACCCAGGTGGGCCCACCTGCCTTAGAGTGTCAAGAAGCTAAAAGGCCGAAACAATTTCTCGACGAGTCATACTTCCGATGATCACATTGATTTCTGCTGCGAAGCTCTCAGCTATAACTATTACTGTTACATTACTATTGTTAGTATTATTATTTTACTATTATTATTATTATGATTATGATTATCAAAGAGAACTGTATAATATATTTGTACTATTATCGTTGTTGTTGTAATTTGTATTATTATTGTTATTACTGCAGTTCGTATAATTATTATTATTGTTATTATTGCAGTTCGTATAATTATTATTATTATTGTTGTTAAAGAAAGCTTTATATATTAATTGCCATTTGTTGTGACTCTCACATAAAGCACTTCAAGAACTATTAAGAAACCCGTCTGATTCATGGATTTACGGGTTCTCGAGCTGTACGTCTCAGTACAGTAAGCTATCGCTAATTGGTGCCAACAATACGCTGTACAAGTTCTTGGGAAGACAGAAAGTCATTCTTTCACTAAATTTGAATTATTCCCATTGAAGCTACTGTCTGTCTGTCTCTCTCTCTCTCTCTCTCTCTCTCTCTCTCTGTGTGTGTGTGTCTCCTCCTCTCTCCCACCTCACCACAATTAAAAGAATAGTTCTCTGCCTTCTTCACTTTGTTCTATGAGACGTCTGTACACTTACCGGCGTAGAAAAGAGTCGGTCGTAAGTGATCTGTACCAAACGACACATTGACAGATAATAAAACAGAAGTAAAAAAAAAAAGAAGTACGAGTTCTAGAAATCAGAAAATTAGAGAAAAAATAATTCCATGACGGGAATGCTTAAGGAAGTACTTACCAGTTATTTAAATTATCCTAGTTTCTCACATCTATTTCTACATCTGCTGTTTCTTTCAGTTTGTATCTATTTGTTCAGCTTTCTTGTTCTGTATTTATCATCCCATCATGGTGTTAATTATATTTATTTTATCTTTCTCTTCATCTGGTTCGTTCGACCGAAGACTACATCTTCGGCTTTCGGCCCAGAACATCCGATTTCAGCGAGGTAATTGTTGGTACTGGTTTGCCTTTTCTCTTCCAACCCTACCCGCTTGACCAAAGTTGTTAGTCTGTTCCTATGCCTATCATGGAGAAATTTAGTGCGATCTTGATCGAATCTTATTTACTAACCGTATTCAAACAGTCAGATATAAGTCGCTGATTATTTCTAGTCCGAAATCTCTTGAGTATTTCTAAAAAAAAAAAAAAAAAAAAAAGCCTACTTCGGCCTGCTTGGCCGAAACGTCGATTTTTGTTTTGTCCATTACCATGTAAAGCTGTCACCAACTACTTTTTTCTTTTTTTTTTTAGTATTGCTATTATCATCAGCTTTACAGCAGCTTCACATCTTGATGCATCTTGATGCCTTTACTTCTTCTCTTGAGTATTCTGTGCCTTCCTTTCTCTAATACATACTCTTGTATATAGGATTATCAAAGTAGCATATAGGCAGCGTCAATTAGTCCTTAAAACTTTCCTCTAATCAAAGTCAGAAATCTCATCAGAGAGCAGGATCTACGAATGACTCACGAAGATCTGGAGCTGTTTCAAAAATGTCTTTATTGTGATAAAAGGTATCTTAATTTTTAATATTTTGTCTGAGTATCGACTTCATTATTTTCACATCTCAATGGTTATTTTACGTACATATCTTGAACACCAGGACATACTTTTTCATTGTCCGGGAGCTGTCGTATAAAATACAGCTGCAACCTCACTAACGAAGGATCATTATTGACATTTTTAGCCGGAAAAATTGCGCGTCTCTCTGGAAAAGAGTTTTAATTTTCTTTCATTTGAGCTAATGGTACATCGGCATAATTGTTCTATTTTAAAATGATTTTTTTTTAAAGTACAAGTTCTAGAAATCAGAAATTTAGCGAAAAAATAATACAACGATGTGAATGCCTAAGGAAATTCTTTCCAGTTATCTAAATTATCCTAGTTCCTTACATCTGCATCTACTATCTGCAGTTTGATGTATTTGTTATCTTAATCCGATTAATTTCACCTTACATCGACCTACTTAATCTCACCTTTACCTATTTTTATCTTAATGTTGCCTTTTTTGGTTTAATCCTGCCAATTTTCTTTTAGCTTAACGTTTTTTTTTTTAACTCTAAACCTTGCCTATTTTATTATAATTGTGCACTTTTCTCATAACCCGAACTGTTTAATTTAATTTCATATTGATTTATCTTAATCTCTCATGTTCTGCTAAAGCAAGTTTATTATAACACCTATCTTCTTCCTTATAGTACATATTTGTGCCATCTGATACATATCATACAAACACAGACTATTTCCACCACACTTCAGGGACGGAACTGTCTTCTAGAATCTTGATTCTAAATTAAAGTTCATCATTTACAACTTCAAGTTAAATTCAGTTTTTGTCTGCCATATATTTTATTTTTAAACTAGACTAAATTTAACAAATTTATGAACAGAAAATGAAGGGATTATGAGAGTAAGTCACGATAATAAAAATACAACTCCAGCGATGACTGAAGAATATGCATGGGAAGTGGCATGATATGTCAAGTATACCCTAGATAATTCGTAAACAAACATAACCACTGTTGCGTATCATTGTATGATAATAAATCAATTAACATGAGTAGGATTGAGTAGCGCAGAGCCCAAATATGTGGAGAGAATCTATTACTTTACCAATCCTGAAAAAAAAAGAGAGAAAATATAATGGCCAAAGCTGCAAGTTATCGACCAGTTACTCTACTCGCATGTATTGTAATTATTGCGCTGATCAGCAATTGGGCTCATAGCAAACAAAAGTTTAAGATGATATGAGGTCGAGACGATCCTGGAGTTAAAGGAAATATGCGCTTTTGAGAATAGTGTAGCGCACAAGATCAAGTTACTTGTGTGCCCACGTAGAAGGTCAAGTTACTTGTGTGTCCACGTAGAAGGTCAAGTTACTTGTGTGTCCACGTAGAAGGTCAAGTTACTTGTGTGCCACGCAGAAGGTCAAGTTACTTGTGTGCCCACGTAGAAGATCAAGTTACTTGTGTGCCCACGTAGAAGATCAAGTTGCTTGTGTGTCCACGTAGAAGATCAAGTTACTTGTGTGCCACGTAGAAGATCAAATTACTTGTGTGTCCACGTAGAAGATCGAATTACGTGGGCGTCCACGTAGAAGATCAAGTTACTTGTGTGTCCACGTAGAAGATCAAGTTACTTGTGTGTCCACATAGAAGATCGAATTACGTGGGCGTCCAAGTAGAAGATCAAGTTACTTACCTGTCCTATTGAGATAAGTATCTCCCGAATAGGGCTGAACACTTGCGCAGACAAACATTTAGGACGAAACAGCACGAATAGTAGTTTCCAGTGGTTTAGACTAGAGACAAATAATAATAAATGAATATTATTATAGAGGGAAACTTACGAGGCAATAATCAGCGAATCAATTCAGAGGAAGAGGTATGTTTACAGCACTCGGATAAAATGACAAATAATCAACAACAGACAAAAAAAAAACAAAGAACAATATATGAACCGAAACAGGATTATTGCCTCGGAAGTTTCCCTCTATAATAATATTCATTTATTATTATTTGTGTGTGGCCCTTTTCGTCATGTCAGACGGTCTAGTGGAGGCTATTGCGTATTTTTTTGAGGTATTGTTTTTGCCGAACAGCTTCTCTCGTGGCTAATTCTACCAATGTTTGACAAACACACGCGGTCACATAACGAACAGGTCAGGCTCGCTGGTCCACAGGGTTTACCATCCTTTTTCATGAGTCTCTTCTCTTCTAAGTCCTGTCTTAGAACAGTCTCAAATGTTGTTATACCGTTCCTTATACGTGCTCTCCATGATGTGCGATCACTTGCCAGATGTTGCCAGTCGTTTTCACAGATGGAGAAGTCTTTCAGAGATGATTTGCAGATATCTCTATATCGTAGTTTAGGTCTGCCGATTTGTCGTTTTCCGTGTTTTAGCTCGCCATATAGTATTTGCCTAGGAATGCGTTTTTCTTCCATCCGTTGGACATGCCCCAGCCATCTTAGCCTTCGACTTCTGAGCATCGACATGATTGTTAGGGTCTTAGCACGTTGCAGGACAGTTAAGTTGGTTATTTTGTCTTGCCATTTGATGTGCATTATTTTGCGGAGACATCGCATGTGGAAGACATTTAGTCTTTTTTCCTGGTTTGAGTATGTTGTCCAGGTTTCGGATCCATATAGTAGTGTGCTAAGCACACAAGTTTGATATATTAAGAGTTTAGTCTTTTGAGTTAGTTTCGTGTTGTTCCATGCCCTTTTTGTGAGTTTGCCGAAGGTCGTAGATGCCTTACCAATTCGACAGTTTATTTCTTCATCAAGAGAGATGGTTTGCGTAACTGTGGATCCAAGATATGTAAATTATTATTATTATTATTTGTCTCCAGTCTAAATCACTGGAAACTATTATTCGTGCTGTTTCGTCCTAATGTTTGTCTGCAACGCAAGTATTCAGCCCTACCCTATCCGGGAGATACTTCTCTTAATAGGAAAAATACAGATACACAATTTATTTCCGAGCTGTGATCGCAGCCTTATGCTATAGTCATGAGAATACCTGCGTGAAAGACATTGTCCACGATAGCTAATTTTTTAGTTAGCTGAGTGGCAGTGTTCCCTAGCGTTTGGCTTTTCGTGGCAAGGCGCTGTGCCACTGAGTACGATTTCGATCCTGCTTCGGTCCATATATTGTTCTTTGTTGTTGTTTTTTTGTTATTGATTATTTGTCATTTTTTCCCGAGTGCTGTAGACATACCTCTTCCTCTGAATTGATTCGCTGATTATTGCTTCGGAAGTTTCCCTCTATAATAATATTCATTCATTATTATTTACCTCCTGCTTACCTGTCCACGTCGAAGAACAAGTTACCTACGTGTCTAGAGAAAGTTGAAGAAGATTCCTTTCAAGAAACGAAAATTGTGCTTGCATTTTCGTTTTACCTGAAGCGGTTCTGTTATATGATGTGGAAGACAAGTCGTTAATAAAAAACGAAAGAGAAATGAAATCAAGTGCGACATGATAAAGTGGATCCAGCAAAACACAACAGGACCATTAAAAGTTGCCCTTTGATGGTGCTCAAAGTAAATAAAAGTCCTCGTGTCACAAGATATATATATATCTATTCTCATGGAGCAATCTCCCCAACAATCTCCTTGTTTATTTGAATAACCTGGTGGACGAGCTCCCAATTTGAGGGAAAGCTTTCTCAGATGAACATGACCGAGTGATTCGAATTACTAGTTAATTCAATTTCAACGGAAACAAGAAAAAAGTAGATTACGCAATAATGTTTGGGGCGAAATAAATCACATGTTACAACAAACACAGATATACTAATTAACATTTTTCCTTTTTCACTAAAGACACAATCTCCAACATATATCTATTAAGCCATTTGATCAAGGAAGATAGTAACACTTTCTGCATTGAAGTAGTATTTGACGAAAAGTTTTCATAGAGAACAAAATAGAAAACGATAAAGAATAGGCATACTCAGAAAATTAGTGATTCAGGCCGGGAGGGAAAGGAAAAGAAACATTTATAACAGTCCAATATGACACAATTTGGGGTGTAGCTAAATAAGAATGGCCATAAGAATCGCACATACAGTCAATCGGTTTCTTTCAAAAATAACAGAAATAAAGTAAACAATAAAAAAAAACCCGCCACGCCAAGTGGCGTAGAAAAAAAATCCGGTACCCATTTAAGGCTGGGTGAACCCAGAAGCCGTCGATCAGGATCGAACCCGACTTCTTATCCTTTGTAGTCCACTGAACTATCGCGGCTCCCTATTCCGTTTCTCTACGTTACAAGAATCGTGCTCACTAAACATCAACAGTAGGTAACAAAGCCATTTAATAAATTTTAATTGTTTTTTTTTAATCGCACGGCAATTTTTTTTTCTCAAAAACGTCTACAAAAGGAAGTTAGAAAAATAGAAGAACAATGTTCATTCTGTGGGTTTGTAGTTCCCCTAAGCTTATGAGATCTTCTTCATAATTCAATTAAATTCTTTTTGTGCAATTCTATTTATGCGCGAGATATCGGATTTTTTTATGCGATGGCTGAGATGGCCCGTTTCATTTGTAGGAGTGCTGAAATATATTCTCATCTGATGCATTCCCCCGTCCCATTTTTTTTGTTTTTTTGTTTTACGAATTATGAATGTCTTTACATCTGTCCTCTTTTTTTGACGTCTTCACTTCCACCGAAAAGAAGGAGTGAAAACACTTTCAAACGTGTAAATTTTTTTTTTAAATTGTCGATAAAAAGCGACCGGACTCTTACATTAAATGTAGCAAATTTTTGCCATAAACATGTCAGTCCCAGGGTGAGATGTTGATGACCATTAATGGCCTGCATGTTTTGCCACTGCTTTCCAAAATTACTTGATGTGTTTCTGTCAAATAATAAATGGAAAAGTTTCTCTTTTTTTCCTTTTTCCTTTCAGGCGAAAAGCTGTTTCTTCAAATCTTAAAGTGGAATTTGAGATACAATGCAAGATATGTAGAATTCATGATTGAAGATATCCTGAAAGGATGACATTTTATTTTATTTGTAAAATATATATTTAAAGGTAGTGGTGTGATAATATACAAAAATACGAATTATTTTCTAAGTTAATTTATTGTTTTTGCATTTGTGTTAATAATGGGTGGGTTTTTTAGCTTGAGGGACAAGTCGTGTGTCATAGTGGGTCACGTGAGAGCGCGGAGTTTGTTGTCAATGAACAGTCTTGTTCTAGAGTGATGACGTCCACATATTGAACATTTGTTGTTGGATGTCCAGTTTGAAATTGATGCTTTTTGGAAAAAATCGCCCACATATATAGCATATCTTCATTTCTGTAGGATGGCTTTTTCTATGACACAAGTCATGGAAAAACGGGTGAAGATTCAGTATTTAGAAGACGTTTTAATGTGAAGAGATTCAGCAGTTAGAAGATATTTTAGTATGCAGAGATTCAGTAATTAGCAGATGTTTTAGTGATAAGTGATTCTTTGATAGCAGATGTTTTAGTGGGGGTGGGGGGGGGGAGATTCATTAATTAGCAGATGTTTTAGTGTGAAGAGATTCTGTGGTTAGCATATTTTTTAGTGTTAAGAGATTTATTAACAGATGTTTTAGTGTAATATATTCTTTAATTAGCAGATGTTTTAGTGTGAAGAGATTCAATAATTACCAGTCGTTTTAGTCTTAAGATATTCAGCAGTTAGCAGATGTTTCAGTGGGAAGTGGTTCAATAGTTAGCATATGTTTTACTGGAAAGAGATTCATGAGTTAGTCGAGGTTTTAGTGTTAGGAGATTCATTAATTAGCAAATGTTTGAGTGTGAAGGCTGACGTTGACAGACATAGACTGAAATCATGGCCATAATATTAATCATTGACATTGGTTCAAATCCTGACTTATGAATATCAACTACTGAAACAAAATATATCCTATGACAGAATATTAACCACTGACACGTTTCAAAAATATAATTGCTGTATTAATCTTTATTGGGAGCCGCGATAGATCAGTGGTTAGTGAACTGGACTACAAAGGACAAGAGATCGAATTCGATA
This sequence comes from Megaustenia siamemsis, assembly GCA_032433765.1. Classification (NCBI taxonomy): domain Eukaryota; kingdom Metazoa; phylum Mollusca; class Gastropoda; order Stylommatophora; family Ariophantidae; genus Megaustenia; species Megaustenia siamemsis. The sequence continues at coordinate 57,764,073 of JAVIAB010000106.1, forward strand.
CTGATCGACGGCTTCCGAGTTGACCTAGCCTTAAATGGGTACTGGATTTTTTTCTGGGAAAGTAAAGCGGCACGGGCGTAATACCGACCATATTATCCCAAAAATCATCCGCGGAAGGTATGTAAAAATTATGAACACTAACACTGTATTCCCTATACGTGAGGTGACCATATTTTTGAAACCCTAATCCGGGACGGATTAATTTGACTTAAATTTTCCATCAAGAAAATGACATTTCTTCCGTCTTTTTCAAGTGTTTTTACATATATTTTAAAACTAATTAAAACACCTAACAATATAGGCTTACAAAACGTTATCATCATCATCATCATGTACCCTGCCGGTTGGTGTAGGCGATCATGTAATTCCACAATCTTCTATCTACAGTGCATCGTATCAGTTCTGTTGTTGACTGTTTTCCATGCCATGACACCAAGCTATCCAGTATTTTCTCTCTTTGTCGTCCGCGATCTCTCTTTCCTTTTATTTTGCCAGTTGTAACCAAGTATTCCAACTTTCCTCTTCTCATGATGTGCCCGAAAAATGGTGATTGCTTCTTTCTGATGTTTTTTTATGAGCTCCCTTTTTGTGTTGGCCTCTTTGAGAACTTCCTCATTGGTCTTTCTATCTGTCCAGGGAACTTTCAACATTCTTCTGAGAAATCCCATCTCTGTGGCCTCTAATCGTCTTTTCATTTGTTTGTCTACTGTCCATGATTCGCTTCCATAGGTCAGAATTGGTTCTATATAGCACCGATGTACTCCCTTTCTAATTTTTATTGACATAGATTTGTTGCATAAGATATTTTTCATTTTCTGAAATGCTATTTTGGCCTGAGCTATTCTGCTTTTTATTTCTGTGGTGCATCTCCCATCTGATGTAATTATCGTACCCAAGTTTAGTAAGTGATTGTTTCTTCGATATAACCATTACTTCTGTTTTCTTACTATTCAGACTGAGACCTTTCTTGTTGCTTTCTTCTACTATTATGTCCATCATTTCTTGTAGTTCGTTCTCTGTTTCTGCTATTAAGACTGTGTCATCCGCATATCGCAAATTATTTATGTTGTGACCGTTGGCTTCAATTCCTTTTTTGTTTACTATTGATCTCATAATATATTCGCTGTAAAGTGAAAACAAATCCGGTGACAGAACTCAGCCTTGTCTGACTCCTTGTTTTATATATTGGAATTGTCCTGCTCGGTTGTTAATTCATTTAGCTGCTGTTTGTTGCCAGTACATGTTTTTTATGATTCGCAGATCCTCGCCATCAATGTTTAATTTCTCCAGCATATTTATTATTTTCACATGCTTTACTTTGTCAAATGCTTTTGTGTAGTCTATAAAGCACATATATAGATCTTTCTTTACCTCTATAGATCTTTCTATCAATGTCCTTAAGATGTATATTGCATTATTGGTGCCTTTTCCTTCCACAAATCCACATTGTTCCTCACTTATTTCTGGTTTTATTTTGTTCCTTACACGTCTCATGATTATTCTTAGTAATATTTTAGTCATATAGCTCATGAGACTAATAGTGCGATGGTCTTCACAATCAGTGGCGCCTGACTTCTTCGGTATGGCTACAAAGATAGATTTTAGTAGATCTTCGGGTATATGTCCAGTGTTATATATGTCATTGAGTAATTTTATTATGACTTGTACTCCCAGCTCTCCTAATGCATTTATCTCTTCGATTGTTATATTGTAAGGACCTGGAGCTTTGTCTCTTTTCATGTGCTGAATTGTATCCTCCACTTCACTCTGCATTATTGGTGGTCCTGTGTCTTCATTTGAATTGTTTAATTCTGGTCTTTCATCATCATAGAGTTGACTGATATATTCTGTCCATCTTTCCATTGTCTTCTCCTATCCCATTATTATATTTCCTTCCTTTGATTTCACACATCCTGAAACTTTGACTTATTTTCTTCCTGTTATTTCATTTAACTGATTGTGCATAAATGTTGGGTCTTTCTTTTGTTGTTTTTCCATTTCTTCACATTTCTGTTTTAACCATCCTTCCTTTGCTTCTCTGCACTTGTTTTGGAGCTCTTTGTGCAATATTTTGTACGCTTGTTCTTCTTTCTTATGTTTTCTTCTTTCGTCCATTAGTTTGTAATATTTCTTCTGTCATCCATTTCTTTTTGTTGATTCTTTAAGTCACTGGTATTACTTCTTTTGATGTTTGCTGAATCGATTCTTTGAGCATTTCCCACTGCTCCTGGATGTCCTGTATTTTCTCAATAGCATTATATCTATTTTGTACTATCATGCTGTAGGGAGCCGCGATAGCTCAGTGGTTAGTGAACTGGACTACCACGGACAAGGGGTAGGGTTCGATCCCAACCGACGGCTTCCGGGTTCACCCAGCCTTAAATGGGTACCGGATTTTTTTCTGGGAAAGTAAAGCAGCACGGGCGTAATATTGACCACATTACTCCAAAAATCATGTGCTGAAGGTCTGTAAAACATAGGGTCACTAACACCATATTTCCCTATACGCCACTTGGCGTGACGGGGGTACTTTACTTACTTTTACTATCATGCTGTACTTAACACTCATCTTTTTATCTACTCTTAGCATATCTAGTTCTAATTTTATATTTCTTGGTGATTTCTGTGCCTTCCGCAGTTTTATTCTTATCTTTCCAACTACTGGTACATGATCACTATTACAATCTGCTCCTGGCCTTGTTTTAACCGATGTTAGCCCATTCCTGAATCTTCTCTGTACCAGTATAAAATCAATTTGGTTGTGTACTTTTTTGTCTGGGCTTTGCCATGTCCAAAGTCGTCTAGGGTGTTTTTTGAACCAGGTGTTACCTATAATAATTTCATGTGTCTTTGCCCAATCTATCAATCTCTCCCCTCTGTCATTTGTCTCGCCAAGGCAAGGCCTCCCAGTCACATTTTGCACTTTAGCTGTTCCTACCTTTGCATTGAAATCCCCTAATACAACAGTTATTTCTTGGGATTTACACTGTTCCATGGCCGCCTCTAGCTCCTCGTAAAATGTGTCAATGTCTTCTTCTTCGCTATTACTTGTTGGTGCATAAATTTGAATTATGTTGATATCCATTGGTCTGACACTCAATGTTACCAGCAGAATTCTGTCTGATACTGGCCAAAATCCTTTCACTATTTTGCTTCTTTCTCTATCTAACATGATGCCTACACCTCTTTCATGTGTGGTTCCCCCAGAGTAAATTACATTTCCACTGTCGCGTTGTAATAATCCTGTCCCTGTCCATCTCATTTCACATAGTCCCAAGATGTTCAATTTCATTCTCTTCATTTCTTGGCTGATGTTTTCTAGTTTTCCAACCTGGAATGCTGATCTAATGTTTCAAGTTCCTATTGCTAGTGTCTCTTTATTTTTGATCTTGCATACAGTTGCTTGATGACGATCGGGTGTCACCTGTAGCACATGACGCTCCCTACCGGACGAGGTGGCTGTGAAGCCCCCATTTATGTCGTTAGCTGTAAATAGAAGATTGTGATTTGTCATGATTATTCCAGGCAATTTAAGAAGGTAGTTTGCCATTCCTTTCCTTCTTGGCAGTGACTGTACTAGTCGGAGATCGCAGCCATTGTCTCTATACATGTGATCCTCTGCCTGCCATCGCGGTGTGGCGACCATAACCGGCACTACTTGTCGGCTGCTCCCACAACACCATCCACCACCTGCTCCAATGGCTTCACATAACCCTGATAGGGGGGCTAAACCACCTTGCTCAGGGGTGTCCCGAAGACTAGCGGAGGAAAGGAGACGTCTTACTCCTCCTTTGGTAGGGCAGAACTCTACCCCGCTAACACGTTATCAGGAGAAAAACGTTAGTGATACTCACTTAAATGGAAGGTGAAGCAGAGTTCCTGTACTTGTCTGATGAGTGGATTTTTTAAAAAAGATCTTTCTTTGTTTGGAGCATCTTAAAAAACTCAACACATGTTTGCTCATTGTTCACTTTGGTGATCAACATGGCCCTTAAAGTGTCCACAATTAGATGTGTTTTATCATTTGTCCACAAGCTGTTCATCAGTGAAAACAATTTTTCCGTTGCAGCATTTGTTCCCGGTAGACACAAAAATAACTCTGCCAGTTTCAGAATATGTGAAATTGGCACATGCCTGTTTTTGAAGTGGGAAGCCATTTCAATTCAACGCTGCCCTGGTAATGTTTTATTAATACTCCACTCATTAATTTTCTGGGAAGTAACAAACTGCTTCATGTAAACATATTCGTTATACATTTCATTTTCTGGAAAGTCGACTGAAGGTACTGTTTGACTCACTAATGTTGAAGATTTCTGAATATCTTCCCAAGTTGGTGTTCTGTTCAACATTTCCCAGCTGTTGGTCTCAAGGTTTTGAAAATTATTTGCAGCCCATTTCTTCAAATAACTTATTAAAGTTGTTTTAAAGAAAGAAGAAACACTGGCTTTAAACGTGTTCACATCATCCTGTGGAATTCCTTCTAATTCCAGCTTGAAAAGATTTAGCTTAACTCTTGATGGCAAGAAATCATCTTCCAGTTTTGAATCCCAGATAGTTCTCAACCCATTGATGTTGTCAATTATTTCAAAAACATTGACCACCTGTCCCGCTACTTTTTGTACTGTTTCGTGGAAAGAGGACGCCTGACTGTGAACAAAAATAAGCCATGCTTCAGACAGGGGGTTTTCAAAGAATTTCCGTATAAAGACTTGGCATCTGTCTTGAGACTAAAAATAGGACTTTAAAGGCAGGAACACGTAAAAAACACTTTCAACAGCAGGCAGCAGTGCAAGCCACCCAGTTAGCATAAATTTAAATTATCTGGAAGTCTGTGTCCACAAACTGGCAAAACTCCTTGAGACTTTCAACCTAACTGTGTATGATTTGAAGTGCAGATAAATGTTAGCAATAATCATCTCAACATCAATAGGTAATACGTCTGCAGCTGCTCGAACAGTATTGTGGAAAATATGGCATGCACAACCAACACTATCAAACCGTGTCCAAGGTTTTCTTTAATAAAAACTACTAACAATATCAGATGTTTCTCCTGGCAATAACTTCATTTCTAATATTTTAACTTTCAGCCCCTTATTGTGATCAAAGTATCTGACAAGCAACGGACAAATCTTTATTTCCTTATGGTTGGAGGCATCTGTCAGTATGGAAATAAATGTTGAGTTTTCTAGGTCACATCACAACTTTTTTTGAACATGTGGTGTGAACACTGGCTGGAGTTGTAGGAGCAGCCGACAAGTAGTGCCGGTTATGGTTCCCATACCGCGATGGCAGGCAGAGGATCTCATGTTTAGAGACAATGGCTGCTATCTCAGACTAGTACAGTCACTGCCAAGAAGGAAAGGAATGGCAAACTACCATCTCATATTGCCTAGACTAATCATGAAAAATCAACAAATGAAAAGACGATTAGAGGCCACAGAGGCCACTGCCGAGTTAGCTGAGTGGCAGTGTACCCAGTGTTCGGCTTCTCGTGGCAAGGCGCAGTGCCATGGAGTACGGGTTCGATCCTGCTTCGGACAGTATATTGTTCTTTGTTTTTTTCTGGTGTTGTTTATTTGTCATTTTTTCTGAGTTTTGTAATACATACCTCTTCCTTCTATAATTCCCTGTGTACTATAGTACTCTACTGCATTCTTGTGCATATCAGTTTGATATCGTCATATGGGGGAGCAGAAGCGCCTGCGACCTACCGGTGGCAATAGCAGGGTCGGCGCACCAACAGCTGACAAAGATCTAGCAGTTCTACCTCCTCGTGGTCTCCCCTAGTAACAGTCTGCGTCAAAACAGACTGGCTAACAGAAGCTAGGATCGACGTGTTCCCTGTAGTGGTGGCTGTTACTGATATAGTGGACCCAGTATTGCAGTACCTCTGGGCTGGACTAGTAATTTCCCAGCATAGCCTGGGACAGACGAACTCCAACCTCTCCAGTAATAGCTGGGAAAGTCAAGTAAACCATTACGACCCGCCACATCTTATAAGTCAAAGGACAACCTGCCCGCGTCAACTCGTGGCAATCCGTCAACAACAACAACAGATATCGTCATATCAAAACCTTCAAAAAACTCTGGAGTGTGCACAAAATAGACTGTGGCTGAGAAACTCTTCATTAACTGAAATAGAGCTTACGCCCAAATAATGTTCATCATTATCATCATTGAGTACCGTCTCCGCAACGAAGGTTGGCTACCATACTGCGCCATTCCGCTCTGTCTTTAACTTTGTAAAGTGCAGGTTGTCATAGGCTGACTTGTCTATCTTTTAATGTTACTCGTCCATGTTAGGAGCAGCGATAGCTCAGTGGTTAGTGAACTGGACCACAAAGGACAAAAGATAGGGTTCGATCCAACCGACGGCTCCGGTTCACCCAGCCTTTAATGGGTACCGGATTTTTTTTCTGGGAAAGTAAAGCGGCACGGACGTAATACCGACCACATTACCCCAAAAATCATGTGCCAAAGGTCTGTAAAATGTATGGTCACTAACACCATATTCCCTATACGCCACTTTGTGTGACGGGGGCTCTTTGCTTTTTTTTTTTTTACTTCCATGTTAGTCATGGTTTGTCTCTGCCTCTTTTACCTTGTATTTTTCCCTTCTAAGATTACTTTTAGTATTCTGCTGTGTCTTTTAACATTCCCCAAAAATCTAATTTGTCTTGTTTGAATTGTGTTTAGTAGTTCTATTTTCATTTTTAGTTCTTTTAGGACTTCATCGTTTGTTTTCTTTTCTTTCCATCCAATTTGGGCCATCATTTTGAATGCGAATACATTTCATGAATCAAAAACGCCCACGTGTAACACGATACTTGCACGTTCTCGTGTTGGTCTTAAGCCACCTCACAATATACTCTAACAAAGAATGATGTAAATATGGTTTTCATCGACACCATTTGTAAAACAACAAGCCATTAAACTATAAAATTTCAGTGTCGTGGGAGTGGCGCTGTGTGTCCCAGCCATCTTGATCAAATGCCAGTGGAGTAAAAGCTCGTGACGCTGGAATCGATGACCAAACACAAAACTAATATAGATGATCACATTAGGTTTTGTATTATGTAGATGGGAAATAAATCTGCGAAATAATTAAATCCAGGTCGCAATTTTCTTTACGGGAGTTCTCTGACGCTTCCCATAGTTGATATTTATTATCAATATATGGAGGTAAACGATATCACACTGTTTATGAGTATTTATCTGTTGATATTCCCCCTCCCCTGACTTTTTCTTTTCTTTTTGCGATTTTTTGAACGAAAAAAAAATTCCGGCTTTGAATTGATCTTGAACATCTAAAAGCAGGAAAGGCGACAGGAGATTTTTTTTTTTTTAATATAAAATATACAAATATTAAAATCGTTCAGGTGAAATTAGGTTAAATCGGGAAAGCAGAAAAGGATCAATGTAAAGAAAGGGAGTTAAAAATGATACATTTGGGATAATTAAATGGAATGATGTTTCTGAACGACGGTGAGGTGGGAACAATTAAGTAGAACGGAAACAAATAATGTGGTATGGATGTGGTATGGATGTGGTATGGATGTGGTATGGATGTGGTATGGATGTGGTATGGATATGGTATGGACCTACGTATTTGTTATAGCAATTATTTTTAAATTATTCAAAATTCCAGACAGACCGAATTGTCGTGTAAGTACAGGAGAAGAAGAAGATGAAGAAGTACTTGAAAGAAGAAGAAAGTGATGATGTTGATGATGATGATGATGTTGATGCTGATGATGAATAACTTGATGATGATACTGATGATGATGATGATGATGGTGATGATGACGAAAATCACAACTGCTTGTCACTGATATTTTGTTCCTTTGCTCACTACAGAAATGAACCTGCACATAATTATGCTCAAAAGTACATTCAATTTGATTACAAGAAGTTATGCCTTAAAATTGTAATAACATTTGTGGTAAAATTGTGAATATTTCAAACCAGAGAATCGGCATTGTTTGTCAATTTTTGATATATTTCTTCACAAATGTTTTATTCTGGCACCAACACAAACATTAATATAAGATACACAAGTAACATTGCTGTGCCCTGTCACAAACTTAAACCACCCCTCTAAAATATAACTTTTAAGATTGAGTGGGAGGTATACTTAGTGACATCATCATCATTATCAAATACCGGGCCTGATGGCGTAGGTGATCATGTCTCTCCACAACTTTCGATCTCGATAGTTATTTATCATTTCTGTTGTTGACCTTCTGCCAAGTCATTCTCTTAAGCTGTCTGGTATTTTTTCTTTTTGCTTTCCTCTATTTCTTCGTCCCTCAATTTTTCCCAGTTGTTACAATATATTCCAGTTGTTCTCTTATCATTACATGGCCAAAAAATGATTGTTTCTTCCTAATACTTAGGGACAACTTCACCAAATAATTATGCACATAGTTTGGATTATAGCTAAATTGCCACTTTGTGATTACAACATGCAACCGTGAAAGACGACGCTTAAAATCTACGTGTCGCTGTTATACCATTTATGTTATAGATACACTGAGTGTAATGCCTTGTTTCTGAGCGCCATGTTGAAGACGGGGTGGTCTAGAGGTAGAATGTGTCCTGTGGACAGAAAGATTCCAGGTTCTAATCCCGCTAGAGGCGGATTGATTCTTTCTGCTCGATTACATGGATTTTTTTATCTGGCTTTGTCATTCACCGGTCTTTAGGTAGTAACATTCGATATCTAGCTCACTTAGATAATGGCCTAAACTCTTAGATAATGGCGTAAATTCTCAGATAATGGCGTAAACTCTCAGATAATGGCGTAAACTCTCAGATAATGGTGTAAACTCTCAGATAATGGTGTAAACTCTCAGATAATGGTGTAAACTCTCAGATAACGGCGTAAACTCTCAGATAATGGTGTAAACTCTCAGATAATGGTGTAAACTCTCAGATAATGGCGTAAACTCTCAGATAATGGCGTAAACTCTCGGATAATGGCGTAAATTCTCAGATAATGGCGTAAACTCTCGGATATTGGCGTAAACTCTCAGATAATGGCGTAAACTCTCATATAATTGCGTTAATTCTCAGATAATGGCGTAAATTCTTAGATAATGACGTAAACTCTCAGATAATGGCGTTAATTCTCAGATAATGGCGTAAATTCTCAGATAATGGCGTAAACTCTTAGATAATGGCGTAAACTCTCAGATATTGGCGTAAACTCTCAGATATTGGCATAAACTCTCAGATAATGGCGTAAACTCTCATATAATTGCGTTAATTCTCAGATAATGGCGTAAATTCTCAGATAATGGCGTAAACTCTCAGATAATGTTGTAAACTCTCAGATAATGGCGTAAACTCTCAGATAATGTTGTAAACTCTCAGATAATGGCGTAAATTCTCAGATAATGGCGTAAACCCTCGGATAATGGCGTAAATTCTCAGATATTGGCGTAAACTCTCAGATAATGTCGTAAACTCTCGGATATTGGCGTTAACTCTCATATAATTGCGTTAATTCTCAGATAATGGCGTAAATTCTCAGATAATGGCGTAAACTCTCGGATAATGGCGTAAACTCTCAGATAATGGCGTAAACTCTAAGATAATGGCGTAAACTCTCAGATAATGGCGTAAATTCTCAGATAATGGCGTAAACCCTCGGATAATGTCGTAAATTCTCAGATATTGGCGTAAACTCTCAGATAATGGCGTAAACTCTCAGATAATGGCGTAAACTCTAAGATAATGGCGTAAACTCTCAGATAATGGTGTAAACTCTCAGATAATGGCGTAAATTCTCAGATAATGGCTTAAACCCTCGGATAATAGAGTAAATTCTCGAATATTGGCGTAAACTCTCAGATAATGGCGTAAACTCTCGGATATTGGCGTAAACTCTCAGATAATAGCGTAAGCTCTCGGATATTGGCGTAAACTTTCAGATAATCACGTAAACTCTCAGATAATGGCGTAAACACTTGGATATTGGCGCAAATCCTCAAAAAATGGCGTAAACACTCGGATATTGGCGTAAACCCTCAGATAATGGCGTAAAAACTCGGATATTGGCGTGAACTCTCAGAAAATAACGTGAACGTGAGCTCTCGGATAATGACGTAAATTCTCGGATTTTGACGTAAACGATCAGATAATGGCGTAAACCCTCGGATAATAGCGTAAACACATAGATAATGGCGTAAACTCTCAGATAATGGCGAAAACTCTCAGATAATGACGTAAGCTCTCGGATAATGGCGTAAATTCTCGGATATTGGCGTAAACTATTAGATAATGGCGTAAATTATCAGATAATGCCGTAAACTATCAGATAATGGCGTGAATTCTCGGATATTGGCGTAAACTGTCAGATAATGGCGTAAACTATCAGATAATGGCGTGAATTCTCGGATATTGGCGTAAACTATCAGTTAATGGCGTAAATTCTCGGATATTGGCGTAAACTCTCCGATAATGTCGTAAATCAGTAATGCCCAATTAGGTGCCCGGGGGCCACAAGTGGTCCGCGACGTCTTTTTGTGGCCCGCGGCGGATAAAAAATAAAATCAGGTTGCATTGGGCAAAATGTCCTGGGTAAAATTGATTTAAAATTTGTTACATTAACTTCTACCGTAGAGAAAGCTAACTCAAATATTCCCTAGTAGACCTCTGTTTAAAACTCGGAACACTCTAGTAGTTAGTTTAACGTCGACTTCCCGTCATTCCCGGCCAATCCTTTTTTTTTTCCTTTTGATCATCATGCGACCGACTTAAACAAAGGAAGAAGCCAACGAATGGTTCTAGAGCCGACTCTCGTTTCGGCGAGTTCAGTTTCCGCCAAGAAATACTGTCAGTCACACACCTACTCCACCCCAACACATTCACCTCACAATTATTTTACTTTCAGTTTTTTTCTCTCCAAACCTCTTTTCATCAGTCAAAATTATATATCCGATCTGATCATTCTGATTTTGTCGAGTTACAGTGAACAGTTCCATTTTAACAGGAAACAGTGCTATTGTTGTAATCTGTGTTTTCATTGTCTGTTGCTTCGGTCGTGGTATAATATGAACAATAAACGTCAATTAAATGAAAAAATCAGATTGTTTCATGAGAAATGGGAACATGATTTTTTTATTTATCAACAATAAGGAATGCAAACCGCAGTGCCTTGTGTGTTTGCAAGTGTTGTCTGTAAATAAAGAGTTTAATCTTAAACGGCATTACACACAGCATCACGCCGCTATATACAAGGACTACATTAGTACAATACGTTCTACACTTATGTGCGATTTGAAGAAAAAGGTTAATGCTCAGAAATCTGTTTTTACTACATTAACAACAAAACAAACACGTTCCTTAATGGCATCGTTTGTTGTAAGCGCAGAGATAGCGAAATAAAAAAAAATCATTATGTGACGGTGACTTCGTAAAGCCTTGTTCTATTAACATGGCGCGTGCATTTGGGGAAGAAAAAATTGCCAGTCATTTTGAGAGCGTTCCACTATCAAAACAGGCAGTCACTAGAAGGGTTGAGGAAATAAGTTCTCATATATCTAGTAAATTAAAGAGTGTCGTTACAAATTCCGCTTACTTTTCTCTGGTTTTGGATGAATCTACTGACTTATCAGACCCAGCACAACTTTTAATTTTCATAAGAACTGTTTCAAAAGACTTTATCAATGAAGAGCTACTAGCTTTAGATTCATTGCATAATACGACCAAAGGCCAAGACATTTATAACTCAGTTATGAAAGTTGTTAACGGTATCGGTGACATAAACAGACTTTCAGCAATAGTGACAGATGGCGCTAAGTCAATGTGTGGTACTCAAACAGGTCTAGTTGGATTATTAAGGAAGGCTGGAATCCATTGCCCAGCATTACACTGCATTATACACCAGGAGACGCTGTGTGGCAAGATTCTAGACATGGAGGATGTTATGAAAACTGTAATAAAGTGTGAATTTAATATAAGGCTGGAATCGGTCTTTGACACACCGACAGTTTATAAATTTTCTATCAGAAGTTGAGGCGGAATATGGTGATTTGGTGCTCTACACACAAGTACGGCTAAGCAGAGGGAATTGTTTGAGGCGGTTTTTTGCTTTGAGAAACGAGATAAAGCAGTTTTTAGAGAATTATGATACCAACAAAGAACTGATCAGAAAAATGTCTGATCCACATTTTAAAAGCGTATTGGCCTTTTTAACTGATATCACCCAGCACATGAATGAACTCAACGTGAAGCTACAGGGACGTTCCCAAACAGTCTCAGATTTGGTAGGACACCTAGATGGATTTATAAGTCAACTAAAAGTTTTTAGATTTACCCTGGCCAAAGAAAACTTCATTCATTTTCCTTCGTGCAACGAATTGATTGAGGAGCGCAGTGACACTGATTTCAAATTTTCTGTATTAATGTTAGACAAACTACTAGAGCAATTCAATGAACGATTTTCTGACTTCAGTGGTATACGACCAGAACTGGTATTGTTTAACAACCCTATGAAGTGTGACATTTTCCAACAACATGACACTTTTCAGTTGGAGTTATGTAACCTCCAAAGTGACCCCTTTTTCCAATCAAGGATGGAGATAGGAGTTGACTTTTGGAAACTTGTGCCCCAGGAAAAATATCCCGCATTGAGTGATTTCAGTTTGAAAATTACTTCTATGTTCGGAAGCACATATATATGTGAATGCGCTTTTTCAACAATGAAGGAGATTAAATCGTCACAAAGAAACCGACTCACTGATGACAACCTTCAGGATTTATTACGAATATCATCATCATCTTTACACATTGACTTTGATGAACTTGTTGCTGCACATGAACGTCCACATTGTTCTCATTAAGGTTTGTTACATGTCAACTTTAAAATGACCTAACTAAAACATGTTTTTTAAACAATATAAATAGCAAATTTTATTCATTTTTATAAATCAACTAGGCATTTTTAACTCTGTTACAATAAAATGATTGATGTAAGCAAATAATGCCGATAAATAACAAAAATATTACCTTAAAACAAATGCTAAGTTTATTTGTATTGATGTTGTTATGTGTGTGGCCCGCCACACAAAAAAAATAATTAAAAAGTGGCCCGCCATTTAAAAGAAATTGGTCATCCCTGTCGTAAATTATCGGATAATGGTGTAAACTCTCAGATAATGACGTAAAAAAGATGTCTAGTGTTTACTCTGCGCACATTACAGAACATTTGGCAGTTAAAGATTAAAAAAAGATGAGACCAAATATGGCCGCTGCTCGGGTAACATTTTGTTAAGAGATAAAATACTCTCCAATTCCCTCTTGACTTTCAAGGTTTTCCTCGGTACTACGGAGTTCATGCATCTGTGCTGAAACCTTCGTCGGTGCTTTAGGTACTGGTGGCGGCTGTGCTGCACAATGTGAGAAGTGCTGATGATGGAGTCTGTGCAGTATGTAGCTGTTTGAAAGGCAATCGTTGACTAGACTAAACTACTAGGTATCTTGTTTTATTACTTAAGTTTTACTTTTCATGGTGAGGACAGTTCCGTACGACTTCAAACTTTAGGGAAGATTACATTTGTGTAGGGCCGCTCATATGGTTATTGGGGGTCAAGGCAAAGTGTTATAGGTTGGAGAATTATGTATCTTGTTTATATTTTATTGTTCATTATTCACAGCACAGCACATTTTTTATCGTCAACACCGTTAATCAACACAGACTATTCATAATTCATATTCTAGTTTATTGATCTTTAACTTGGCATGTGAAACATAATAGTGGACCCACTTCTCGTAGAATTACTGTTATTAATAATTCTGGACATTCAGAGGCTAACGCCGAATATTTATTGAAATGTCCACAAGGGCATATTGAAAAAATGTAATCTCTCTCACAACTTACTTACGACTTTGCTCTCTGAAGCACAACTTTGCAAACATTCTTAACAAAAGCACTTTCCCAACTAAATGTTCATAATGTTCTAATTCACTATTTCTGGTTCTGTCTACTGCTCAAATAATTTCCTAAGTCACTGCTATTTTTTCCTATGTTCTCTACTTTAAGCTGACTAGTACATATTTATGATTGTAACTGCTTCTTACTACTACTCTCTCTAATCTGTTCCTTAATAACTTCTCAACTAACTTAAAATTGAAAACTACTAACAGTCTAACTAGCTGTTGTAAATTGCGTGTCTAACTATTTGTCTGTTCTAAATTGCGGTTTCTAACTTCTTGTCTCTTCTGAATTGCATTCCTAACTACTTGTCTCATTTGAATTGAGTTCCTAACTACTTGTCTCTTCTGAATTGAGTTCCTAACTACTTGTCTCCTGAATTGAGTTCCTAACTACTTGTCTCTTCTGAATTGAGCTCCTAACTACTTGTCTCTTCTGAAGTGCGGTTCTTAACTACTTGTCTCTTCTGAATTGCTTTCCTAAATACTTGTCTCTTCTGAATTGCGTTCCGAACTACTTGTCTCTTCTGAATTACGCTACTTGTCTCTTCTGAATTACGTTCCTAATTACTTGTCTCTTCTGAATTGCGTTCCTAACTAACTGTCTGTTCTGAATTATATTCCTAACTACTGAAAAAGTGTTGTGTAGAAGGTTAAATACCCAAATATAAATTTGCATGCGGAATACCTGCATCCAATGAAATTGACGCTAAACCGACGCGAAGTTGCCCGCTTTGTGACTTCCGACTCTAAATGTGACCGCTTCGTGACGTCTGTTTCAAAATTGTCCAAACAAGCTGTTTGTGACTCCAACGTACCCTCTGGTCAGCTTGACCTCTTCTGATTTTCAAAATAATGATGTTTGTTTTATGACTTTGTTCTGCCCTGGAAGTTGTTTGTCGACCTATTTACCTGACGGGTCAAGCCATGTGTTGACTCACACTTTCACAACTATAAAATTTCCATTCTCCTTAAAGTTGTGTCTGACTACTACCCTTCTTTCATCACCACCTAGTCGTCCACTAAAAGGTAGGAGAATTTTCATTCACACAACTTTCCATTACCTTTCCATTGCTTACGTGCTGTCACTAACTACTGGCGTCTGTTACACCACTGTTATTAGCTGTTAAGAAATGAGTACTAGCTGAGTTACCTGACCCATGCTTTAATTCACAAATAATGTTACAAAAGAAATGCAAATAAAAGCATACAATTGCGAAGCTACAATAAAGCTGAATGTGGTCATTGCCAGGATTGTCGGTGAGAAGTTCTTAATCCTGAGGAGAATAACATGAGAATTGACCAAACAGAAAATAACTATCTATTTATCTTTCTTTCGCTCGTCTGAAGTATTATTTGTATCTGCAATTTTGCTTCTTGTATAAACTTTACAGTTTGTTTTTAAACAACTAGTTTTTTTTAACTGAAACCCTATATAGAGTGTATGCTTGGCATCCTGACTACTGCGGTGCGTTTCTTGGCGGGTTGCCTCTATCCGCATGGCATTGACTTGCTAGAGCAGACTGGGTTTGCTCAAAAATAGAAAGGCTTGACCAGTCTTGGTTTTCAGTCCCTGGTGACTGTTAGGCCCTACCCCCACGACAAGGAGATGGTCTTGATGGGGGAAAATAATTAGAATAATGAAAGAGGGGGAGAGAGATCAGACAAATGATGCCGTTTTCAGTAATAAACGGTTGGGACAGACAAATATAATACGGTTCTGATTTAGTTGATCGTTTAGGTAAGCATCGCTGAGACATCTGTAGTGATTCTCCTTCTTTCATGGTATCGAAGATTCTTTATTACTTTGCCTTCTGATTACAGACCATATAAAGGTCTATGTACAAGGACAGAGGAAAGGTAGGAAGGATACCCAGATGAGACCCAGAATATGACGGCACTGACAGCTTCAAAAGAAATTCTAGAAAAAAAGCATATGGATTAACATATATATGTATAAACGATTGTTACTGAGTCCAGCTATATATTCTTAAGGCTTTAACATTTTATCTTTATGTGAATTCTTCACAAATTCTACAGACGTCCCTAACAGTAATGGTCAATGCTGACACAAGAGAGCGAATTAGCTTCGCATTGGGGACTGGGTGGTCTGGAAGTAAGACGTCGGCCTCTACACAAGTAGGTCCCGGATTCGATTCCCACCACACCACAGGCAGTAGAATATATATATATATATATATATATATATATATATATATATATATATATACATATACAATCGAATCAGTGGCTTTACCCTCCCCTGGTCTCTGGCAAGTGAGATCCTATGTCTAGCCCTCTCGGAAATTCGCGAAAAACAAGAGATCTGGTGTGCATTCTGCGCATGTTAAAAAAAACTTAGCAGTTGGAAATGGAAAAGATTAGGCCAAAATAATGGCCGCTGTCAGGGACATAACCTCAGATGGAAGATGTACAAAAGAGGTGAGATGCAGAATGGCTCTGGCAAAAGCAGCTTTCCAAAAAATGAGGAAAATACTATGCAATCCATTTTTGACAATAGAAACAAGAAAAATAATTCTTAAATGTTACGTAGAGCCAGTCTTAACATATGGATGTGAATCATGGACAATAGGACAACAGACAAGAAAATCAATGGAGTCTGTAGAAATGTGGTTTTACAGAAGAATGTTGAGAATACCATGGACAGCTAAGAAGAGTAATGAAGAGGTTCTGAGAGAGGTCAAAGCAAAACGAAAGCTAATTTCCAATGTTAGGAAGAGACAATCATCATTTTTTGGCCATGTAATGAGAATAGAACAACTTGAATATATTGTAACAACTGGAAAAATTGAGGGACGAAGAGATAGAGGGAAGCAAAGAGAAAAAATAACAGACAGCTTAAGAGAATGGCTTGGCAGATGATCAACAACAGAAATGATAAATAGCTGCCGAGATCGAAAGTTGTGGAGAGACATGATCACCTACGCCACCAGGCCCGGTACTTGATGATGATGATGTCAGAGCAAAATTAATAGAGAAATTCTAAAAATATGAGAGTACCTCTGAAGTCGGAGAATATCTACCTGTATGGCGTGGGACGTCTGAGCATGCGGCTGACAGTGTGGAAAATAGAAAAAAAGTGATATTCACGCAAAAATTTAGTCCCTCTAGACTTCACTAGAGATATAAAGCTGGTGAACGCAAACAAATAAATAACTTCACATTCATCTCGACAAACGATGTAGTTGAGAAAAATTTCTTAAGATGAGAAAGATGAAAAGATGACGGACAAGATAAAGATTTAGAAGAAAAAAAATTAAAAAAGAAGCATCTGTAAAAGTAGTAGTTGTTGTTGTAGTAGTGGTAGTAGTAGTAGTAGTTGTTGTAGTATTGGTAGTAGTAGTAGTAGTAGTTGTAGTAGTAGTAGTTGTTGTTGTAGTAGTGGTAGTAGTAGTAGTAGCAATAGTAGTAGTGGTGGTGGTAGTAGCAGTAGTAGTAGTTTTTGTAGTAGTAGTTGCAGTAGTAGTAGTAGTAGTTGTTGTTGTTGTTGTAGTAGTAGTTGCAGTAGTAGTAGTAGTAGTAGTTGTTGTTGTTGTTGTAGTTGTAGTAGTAGTTGCAGTAGTAGTAGTAGCAGTAGTAGTGGTGGTGGTAGTAGTAGTAGTAGTAGTTCTTGTTGTTGTTGTTGTTGTTGTTGTAGTAGTTGCAGTAGTAGTAGTAGTAGTAGTAGTAGTGGTAGTAGCAGTAGTAGTTGTTGTTGTTGTTGTTGTAGTTGTAGTAGTAGTTGCAGTAGTAGTAGTAATAGTAGTAGTAGTAGTAGTAGTAGTAGTTGTTGTTGTTGTTGTTGTTGTTGTAGGTGGAGGATCAGAAGAAGAAGAATTAGCAGAAGAAAAAAATGAATATGGAGAAACAAGAAATCGAAGAAAAACATTAAAAAGAAGAAATTTATTAAAAAGAAGGAAAAGTAGAAGAAGAGGAGGAGGAAGTGAATGTGATAAAAGAAGAAGAAGAGAAAATTGTCCTCCACTTTTTGAGTTATTATTTCTTCACACTAAACACATCAATCGCGCTTCATATAGTTCTTTAATTGCTATCCCATCGTACATCTCTCACGTCTATAAATCATTATTTATTCTACGTGGCATTACCAGATACTTCTTCTCACTTTGAGCTCCGTGTATTTATTTGCAAAATATCATTCCTCGTTTTCTCAAAGCTTTGATTTACCCTGAGTGGTCCTGTTTCATTATTCCTGCTTTATATTTTCCATCTTCTTTTAAAAGGTTTTTAGTGGGTTTTTTTTTTTTTTTTTTGTTTTTTTTAAATATTATTTTTCGTTTCACGAGACGGGGATTTATTCATGGGCACGAGCGGTCAGGTCATACGATTATTATCATTATCATCATCATCATGTGTTAACCTTTTATGGTATTGATCGCCAATTTATTTCACAACTTCCTGTACTTCCGTCAATGTACCAAACAGTCTGGAAATGTAACGGGATCAACGCTAGACAGAATCGTCTCAAAGGTATTTGTACTTAAAAGCAACAGGAAGAAAAGAAAAAAAATCGTATACGCCAATGCTTCTTATATAAGGGAAGCAAACGTCAATAGTGTAAACACTGGACAACCTGAATCTCACGTGGGATACCCACCAGGGTCACCGCGCCAAACAAAAGCCACCACCGAGATAGCAACCCAATCTGCCCAAAACTAAATACCTCCACTAGGGTACAGTTCAATCTGCTCAGAACTAAAAGCCTCCACGAGGGTACAATTCAATCTGCTCAGAACTAAAAGCCTCCACGAGGGTACAGTTCAATCTGCCCAGAACTAAAAGCCTCCACTAGGGTACAATTCAATCTGCCCAGAACTAAAAGCCTCCACTATGGTGCAGTTCAATCTGCCCAGAACTAAAATCCTCCACTATGGTACAGTTCAATCTGCCCAGAACTAAAATCCTCCACTATGGTGCAGTTCAATCTGCCCAGAACTAAAATCCTCCACTATGGCGCAGTTCAGTCTGCCCAGAACTAAAAGCCTCCACAAGGGTACGGCTCAGTCTGCCCAGAACTAAAAGTCTCCACTAGGGTACGGCTCAGTCTGCCCAGAACTAAAAGTCTCCACTAGGGTACGGCTCAGTCTGTCCAGAACTAAAAGTCTCCACTAGGGTACGGCTCAGTCTGCCCAGAACTAAAAGTCTCCACGAGGGTACAGTCCAATCTGCCCAGAACTAAAAGTCTCCACTAGGGTACGGCTCAGTCTTCCCAGAACTAAAAGTCTCCACTAGGGTACGGCTCAGTCTTCCCAGAACTAAAAGTCTCCACGAGGGTACAGTCCAATCTGCCCAGAACTAAAAGTCTCCACGAGGATACAGTCCAATCTGCCCAGAACTAAATGTCTCCACGAGGGTACAGTCCAATCTGCCCAGAACTAAAAGTCTCCACTAGGGTACGGCTCAGTCTTCCCAGAACTAAAAGTCTCCACGAGGGTACAGTCCAATCTGCCCAGAACTAAAAGTCTCCACGAGGATACAGTCCAATCTGCCCAGAACTAAATGTCTCCACGAGGGTACAGTCCAATCTGCCCAGAACTAAAAGTCTCCACTAGGGTACGGCTCAGTCTTCCCAGAACTAAAAGTCTCCACGAGGGTACAGTCCAATCTGCCCAGAACTAAAAGTCTCCACGAGGATACAGTCCAATCTGCCCAGAACTAAATGTCTCCACGAGGGTACAGTCCAATCTGCCCAGAACTAAAAGTCTCCACGAGGGTACAGTCCAATCTGCCCAGAACTAAAAGCCTCCACTAGGGTAAGGCTCAGTCTGCCCAGAACTAAAAGTCTCCACGAGGGTACAGTCCAATCTGCCCAGAACTAAAAGTCTCCACGAGGGTACAGTCCAATCTGCCCAGAACTAAAAGCCTCCACTAGGTTACGGCTCAGTCTTCCCAGAACGGATAGCCTCTATGGATTCAACAGCTCAATCATTCCCACAATTAAAGGTCACCACAGTGACATCTGCTCAATCTGCTCACACACAAAAAAGAGGTAAATGCTCTCCAATATAACGTAGAAGATGCAATATCATGATGAAGATGGAGACCCTTGCCAGAAAAAACGTAGACAGTAAGAAAACCAATCAGTAACAACCACCTATAGGTTGCAAAAATTCATAAAACAGAAAAAAAAAACAGAAAAACATAGAAAATAAGAGAACCAATCGGAACAACCCGTTCACCATCATCATAGAGTGCCGTCTCCGTATCGAAGTTTGGCTACCATGGAGCGCCATTCCACTCTGTCTCCTGCTTCGATGGTGCAGGTTGTCATAGACTGACTTGTCCATCTTTTGATGTTACACGTCCATGTTAGTCTTAGTCTGCCTCTGCCTCTTTTACCTTGTTTTTTCCCTTCCAATATTACTTTTATTAGGTTGTTGTGTCTTTTAACGTGCCCCAGAAATTTCATTTGTCTTGTTTGAATTGTGTTTAGTAGTTCTCTTTTCATTTTTAGTTGTTTTAAGACTTCATCGTTTGTTTTCTTTTCTTTCCATCCAATTCTACCTATTCTTCTATAAATGCACATTTCAAAGTCTTTAATTTTTTGTTCTATTTTCTTGTCTAATGTCCATGTTTCTGCACCATATAGGAATATTGAGAAAATGTAACATTTTGCCATTCTTAGTTTTAGCCCTGGTGTTATTTGTTTTGATGTTAGTGTATTTTTCATGGCATTAAAATTAATTTTTACCATACCTGTTCTTTTGTTTATTTCACCTGTACATTTTCTATCACTGGTTAACAACCCGTTATTGGTTGGAAAATGTCATAAATAAAATACGTGCACCGCTGTTTTTTTCTGTCAGTCATGGAATGTCTTACATTATGACGACAACCATCAACTTAAACAACAGCCGTCTGACCTTTGAACAATTGTGTTACTACATTGACATATTCATTCATTTCTTTCGTTTCTGTTTTGACATTTCTTCTTCTTTTTTTACTTTTCTTCTACTACTCCTACTTGTTGCTAGCCGCGATAGCTCAGTGGTTAGTGAACTGGACTACAAAGGACAAGCGGTAGGGTTCGATCCCAACCGACGGCTTCCAGGTTCACCCAGCCTTTAATGGGTACCGGATTTTTTTTGGGGGGAAAGTAAAGCGGCACGGGCGTAATACCGACCACATTACCCCAAAAATCATGTGCCGAAGGTCTTTACAATTTATGATCACTAACACCATATTCCCTATACGCCACTTGGCATGACGGGGGTACTTTACTTTTTTTTACTTTTTCGTTCTGTTTTCACATTTCTTCTTCTTCTTCTTCTTTTTCTTCTACTACTCCTACTTGTTGTTCTTTTTCTTATTCGTCTTCTTCTACTACTACTTGTTTTTCTTCTACTTCATCTTCTATTCTTCATTTAATTCTTCTACTTTTCTGTCTATTGTTATTGTTACGAATCCATACGCCATTTGAGCTGACTCCCATCAGCCTAATGCTATGTCGATGGTTTTTATAAATCCCCTTGTTGTTCCATACAAGGTATTTCATTTATCATGTCTTTGAGGAGGTAGAGTTGCTCCGTTGAAAGCTTTGGACATTCGAAAATATGATGTTCTACTGTTTCATGTGGGTGTTCACAAAGTGGACATGCTGGAATTTGGTTTCGTTGCATTCTATTGATGTGGTTATTCAGTGATTCATGATCGGTTCTCAGTCTGAAGATGGTGGTTTGTGCTATTCTTTTTAGGTTCCTAACGTTGTCAAGGCAGACAACTAAAACAAGTAGAGGAATTCAAATACCTAGGAAGTCTAATGACAAACGATAATTCCCAAACAGCAGAGATAGAATCAAGATGCAACAAAGCTTGTCAAATCATCGGACAGTTATCACCACTATTGTCCAACAAGGAAATAACTCTGGAGGCAAAACGAGCACTATACAATACAATCTTCATCCCAACGTTGTGCTACCAATGCCAGACCTGGACCCTAGATGCAAGAACAATAAGAAAAATAACCTCTACAGGGATGAAATGTGTTAGACGAATGACAGGAAACAGTCTGAGAGATAAGATCAGAAATGAAGAACTGAGAAAAAAGCTAGGAATAGCCCCAGCCATAGAATATATAAGGAAACAACAGATAAAATGGTTCGGCCACGTGACAAGGCAGAAAGAACAAAACACAACACAACGAGCCTTCAACAAACGTTATGAGAACAACAGACCCAAGGGTCGACCACGAAAAAGATGGATCGATGGAATATTAGAAGCACTAGGAAACATAACAGCAGCAGAGGCGAACAGAAGAGCAAAAGACCGCAAATTATATCTCCCCTCGACGCTGAAAGGCAGATGAGGAAGGGAAGAAGAAGAAGAAGAAGAAGAATGTTGTCATGGGGGTTTGGCGTCATTATATATTTAAAGATCTTTCTTCCTGTTTCTCCCATGGCCCATCCATTCTGCCAATCTTCTCTACTGTCGGTGTGTATAATTGTTTGGCTGTGTTTAAAGAGATGTCGGTGTGGCATTATGTCTTTCAGGATCCTCTCTTAGCTAATGTATCTTGCTTATCATTTCCTGGTGTATTTGAGTGTCTTGGGATCCATGACGTCACTACCCTTATGTCGTGTGTGTTAATGAGGTTATCTATGTCAGTTAGATGAGCTATGTGAGTTCTAGTTTGCCATGTTACTTCCTATGGTCTCCATGGCTTATTTAGAATAAGTAAATAAAAACTATCGGCACTACACTCCCCAACACCAGTAGCGCTATAGATAACTTTACCTATAGTATTATTATTCCACAAGACAATGAACGTACCTCATGGTAAGGGTGATGATAACGTTACACATTATGTATTATAACCGGTGCTGTTTTCTACCCGGAGCGTGTTTCGGTAAACATTTACAAACGTAACTGTTCCGCCTTACCTATTTTACACAGCCAACTATTTACTTAGGCCTGCCGCCTGAGATAGAACTCCTGGAAAACGACCAACTAGCGTGAAGCTTTCAGCTTTGAGAGCAGGGGTGGTTGTGGGCAGAGTGAAATCATCCATCGATATCTCCTATATTTAAACACGTCACGCTAGTTGGTTGGTTTCCTGTTGTATTTTCTCCCCGGGGCCTCAGTAAATTTATAGTTGGCTGTGTCTATTTTAGAAATATTTTCAAACCTTGGTTACCGGAATTGTATTTATGACTCAGAGGCTACTGTAATATAACAACATAATTACCAATTGGATCTGACACTAAAATTTGTAATAAAGACAAGTTACTGTCATTAATTGACACTCCCTGGATGCAGGTTACGACGTTTCCAAAATCTTTATCATCTATATATCCTATCCATACAGATGTTAAAGACAAAGTGCCATCACTGTTTAGGTCTCGAACAAAAGAACTGTGTCGGATAATTTCCTCATCTTCAAAGACACCGAATTCTGAGTTTGGCTATTTGAAGGCAGGAATGTGAAGAAGTGGGGCTTTTTATAGTGAACACGTTGAAGTTGGGAGTTGCGAATAGCTCAGTGGTTCGTAAACTGGACTACAAAAGACAAGAGGTAGGGTTCGATCCCAATCGACGACTTCTGGGTTCACCCAGCTTTTAATGGGTACCGGATTTTTTTTCTGGGAAAGTAAAGCGGCACGGGCGTAATACCGACCACATTACCCCAAAAATCAGTTGCTGAAGGTCTGTAAAACTGATGGTCACTAACACCATATTCCCTATACGCCACTTGGCATGACAGGGGTACTTTAATTTTTACTTATGTAGAAGTTGTTGAAAGTGTTAACGCTGTAGCAGACACCGTTGAGATGAGAGTCAACAAGCGATCAACAAATTGAATTCTATCAATCCTTATTTTGATTCTTCTCTTGACAAATATAGGCACCCCAGAGTTGTGCACCCCTGATATATAACGAAATTATCGTTTCATAAGACGAGGTGATAAAGGTCTGCTAAAAGTTTTAAAAGAAGCAAGAAAATCCTAATCATAACTACATTTACCTCTTCGTCCATTAAAAATAGAAATAATAATAAGTAATTATTAATTTCACAGGTTTCCCGAACATCTACACGCTGCTCAAACAAAGTACGTTACGCTGGCTTGGCCACGTACACCATATGAAAGATGGTCGCGTACCAAAAGATATACTTCATGGACAACTAGCAGATGGCAAAAGAACTGGAGGCCGCCTAAATCGACGATTTGTAGACGTAAGTAACATGAAGACTCTGAACATAAACCCTGCAGTCTGGGAAGATATAGCTGCAGACCGCAATCTCCGGAAACACACTCTAAAGCTCCAACTCAAAACAAGAAGCAGACAGATTCATAAAAAAAGAGAATACACGGCGAAAGGAAAATATTTCCCGGGGGTGCTGCAAAATCCATAGTCCATGAATGTCGGGGCATGCTACTACTACTACTTTTATTACTACTACTATCACTACTACTACTATTACTACTACTACTATTACTGCTACAATAACTACTACTACTATTACTACTACTATTATTACTACTACTATTACTACTACTACTATCACTACTACTATTATTACTACTACTATTACTACTACTACTATCACTACTACTATTATTACTACTACTATTACTACTACTACTATTACTGCTACTATCACTACTACTACTATCACTACTACTATTATTACTACTACTATTACTACTACTACTATCACTACTACTACTATTACTACTACTATTACTAATACTACTATTACTACTACTATCACTACTACTACTATTACTACTACTATTATTACTACTACTATTACTACTACTACTACTACTATTACTACTACTATTACTACTACTACTATTACTACTACTATCACTACTATTACTATTACTACTACTATTATTACTACTACTATTACTACTACTACTATTACTACTACTATCACTACTACTACTATTACTACTACTATTACTACTACTACTACTACTATTACTACTACTACTATTACTACTAATATCACTACTACTACTATTACTACTACTATCACTACTACTGCTATTACTACTACTATCACTACTACTACTATTACTACTACTATTATTACTACTACTATTACTACTACTACTATTCATCATCATCAAGTATCGGGCCTGCTGGCGTTGGTGATCATGTCTCTCCACAACTTTCGATCACGGCAGCTATTTATCATTTCTGTTGTTGACCTTCTGCCAAGCCATTCTCTAAAGCTGTCTGTTATTTTTTCTCTTTGCTTCCCCCTATTTCTTCGTCCCTCAATTTTTCCATTTGTTACAATATATTCCAGTTGTTCTCTTCTCATTACATGGCCAAAAAATGATGATTGTTTCTTCCTAATATTGGAAATTAGCTCACTTTTTGCTTTGACCTCTCTCAGAACATCTTCATTACTCTTATTAGCTGTCCATGGTACTCTCAACATTCTTTTGTAAAAAAAAACATTTACTACAGCTTCCAGTGATTTTTTTGTCTGTTGTCCTATTGTCCATGATTCGCATCCATATGTAAAGACTGGCTCTACGTAACATTTAAGAACTCTTTTTCTTGTTTCTATTACTACTACTATCACTACTACTATTACTACTACTACTATTACTACTACTACTATCTTTTTTACTAATACTATTATCACTACTACTATTACTACTACTACTATTACTACTACTACTATCTTTTTTACTAATACTATTATCACTACTACTATTACTACTACTACTATTACTACTACTACTATTATTACTACTACTATTATTACTACTACTATTACTACTACTACTATTATTACTACTACTATTACTACTACTACTATTACTACTACTACTATTACTACCACTACTATTATTACTACTACTATTATTACTACTACTATTACTACTACTACTATCTTTTTTACTAATACTACTATCACTATTACTATTACTACTACTACTATTACTACTACTACTATTATTACTACTACTATTACTACTACTACTATTACTACTACTACTATTACTACTACTACTATTATTACTACTACTATTATTACTACTACTATTACTACTACTACTATTACTACTACTACTATCTTTTTTACTAATACTATTATCACTACTACTATTACTACTACTACTATTACTACTACTACTATTATTACTACTACTATTACTATTACTACTATTACTACTACTACTATTACCACTACTACTATTATTACTACTACTATTATTACTACTACTATTATTACTACTACTACTATTATTACTACTACTATTATTACTACTACTACTATTATTACTACTACCATTATTACTACTACTACTATTATTACTACTACTACTATTATTACTACTACTACTATTACTACTACTACTATTATTACTACTACTATTATTACTACTACTACTATTATTACTACTACTACTATTATAACTACTACTACTATTACTTCTACTACTATTACTACTACTACTATTATTACTACTACTATTATTACTACTACTATTATTACTACTACTACTATTATTACTACTACTATTATTACTACTACTACTATTATTACTACTACTATTATTACTACTACTACTATTATTACTACTACTATTATTACTACTACTACTATTATTACTACTACTACTATTATTACTACTACTATTATTACTACTACTATTATTACTACTACTATTATTACTACTACTACTATTATTACTACTACTATTATTACTACTACTACTATTATTACTACTACTATTATTACTACTACTACTATTACTACTACTACTATTACTACTACTACTATTATTACTACTACTATTATTACTACTACTACTATTACTACTACTACTATTACTACTACTACTATTATTATTACTACTACTATTACAACTACTAATATTATTACTACTACTATTACTACTACTACTATTACTACTATTACTACTACTACTATTACTACTACTACTATTATTACTACTACTTTTACTACTACTACTATTATTACTACTATTAGTATTACTACTACTATTACTACTACTACTATTATTACTACTGCTATTATTACTACTATTAGTATTACTACTACTATTACTACTACTACTATTATTACTACTACTATTACTACTACTACTATTACTACTACTACTTTTACTACTACTACTATTATTACTACTATTAGTATTACTACTACTATTACTACTACTACTACTATTATTACTACTACTATTACTACTACTATTATTACTACTATTACTACTACTATTACTACTACTATTATTACTACTACTATTACTACTACTATTACTACTACTATGACTACTACTATTACTACTACTATTACTACTACTATTACTACTACTATTATTATTACTACTACTATTACTACTACTATTACTACTACTATTATTATTACTACTATTACTACTACTACTATTACTACTACTATAACTACTACTACTATTACTACTATCATTACTACTACTATTACTACTACTATTACTACTACTATAACTACTACTATTACTACTACTATAACTACTACTATTACTGTCACTATTACTACTACTATTATTACTACTATTTCTACTACTACTACTATTACTACTACTACTATTACTACTTCTACTATTATTAATACTACTATTACTACTAGTACTATTACTGCTACTACTACTACTACTATTATTACTACTATTATTACTGCTACTATTACTATTACTACTACTAATACAACAACTACTACTATTACTACTACTACTACTACTACTACTCTTACTACTATACCACTACCACTACTACTATTACTACTACTACTATTACTTTAACTACTACTATTAATAGTACTACTACAACTGCTACTACTAATACTGCTACTACTACTCATACTACTACTACTACTATTACTACTACTAATAATAATAGAAAAATAAATCTTTATTTTTTTCATTCTTGACTTTATAGGTCAAGTATTGAAAATATCGGGTGAGTTTATTCTCACCGGATGGAGCCACCCACTCAAATCGGTGTATTAGCCGAACATTATTGCAAGGACTGGCCGGTCTATCAATCCCTTTCTCTGACTAGATCGCTGCTCCAGTAAACTTCACTTGGACTCAATCAATTCTCATTCATGTATTTTCTTGTTCCGCAATATTTTGAACTGGTGGCCCGAGTATGACATTCTTCCTGTTTCAGCCTGCGAGAGATATCTCGGCCTTCCTCCCCGCTAGATCGCTTCTAATTCAACGAGCAGCTTCGTGTACCCCGTTGCTTCCACTCAATTTAGGAAAGAAAACGGATGGTTCGAAGGTCATCGCAGACTAGATTGCCTCCAGGTATTACGTCAAAATTGAACAAAAATTATTTCAGCTCTTTATGTTGAATTTAAAATAAAAATCAGATTTAATATTCTCCAAAAACATATGATTAAAAGGAATGAGGAATGAAGGAAGAAAGAAAGAAAGAAAGAAAGAAAGAAAGAAAGAAAGAAAGAAAGAAAGAAAGAAAGAAAGAAAGAAAGAAAGAAAGAAAGAAAGAAAGAAAGAAAGAAAGAAAGAAAGAAAGAAAGAAAGAAAGAAAGAAAGAAAGAAAGAAAGAAAGAAAGACCCATATCACTACCCCGAGTGTGGCGTTTCAGGAATATGATGTTATCAACCATATTTCTCGAGCACTGGCACATTTTTTTGATAATGTTGTCATACCTATGTCAGTGCTGTGTTGTTTTTTCAAGGAACAATCTCCAGTGTGTTGTTTTTTCAAGGAACAATCTCCAGTACAATCTAAGGCAGTATAAACCCAGAGACGGTCGTTCACCTTAATCCTGACTTCTCGTAATAGTAAACGCAACCCCATAGCTTTGCGACTATTATGGAGTGGAATTTAGGGTCTCCACTTCTATTGCGCACACCTAGGACTTTCTTCTCCAGCTGCATCGTGTCCCAGTAATACTTTAGGGCTTAGTGTCTATTCGTTTTCCACTTTGGTAAATATAATATTACAACACGGTTTGGCAAATACATTATCTATTCAACAAATGAAAATGCATCAGAGCTTGTGGTGCCTGGTATATCACGATTTTCTTTGTTTCATGGAATAGCATGATAGAGAGATGCGGCCTTGTAATATTTTTTAATGTATTTCTTTTCCTGATCAACAGGGCCGGATTAACACCTTTGGATGCCCTAAACACTAAAGGATTGTGATGCGCCCCCCCCCCCCCCCCCCTACCATGTTACACTCCTAATATATGTATTATTTGGAGTATGTGAGTTTTTGTTTACGCTACGACGTCCTACAGAAAGTAAACAAATTTCATAGACTGCAATCATTTCCCCCGCTTTTGTTTATGTGAGGGAGCCGCGATAGCTCAGTGGTTAGTGAACTGGACTACAAAGGACAAGAGGTAGGGTTCGATCCTAACCGACGGCTTCCGGGTTCATCCAGCCTTTAATGGATACCGGATTTCTTTCTAGGAAAGTAAAGCGGCACGGGCGTAATACAGACCACATTACCCTAAAAATCATGTACCGAAGGTCTGTAAAATGTAAAGGTAAAGTACGAGACTTGAACCGGCGTCTTAGCACGTGAGTTTCCACCCATATGTGCTCGGCCGCCGATCCAGAAATGTTCGGAGATTTCTGTATAGTGTCGCCTCAAGCATCGAAACTCAGATGCGAGGCAACATTCCTCATCTTCCCAGGGTAATACCCTGGTAGCCAATTCTGCCAACGGCTGGGTCGACCGTGGGGGTTGTTTTTTTTCCAACCACGAGTACAATTCATACTGCTCCCAGCGGGAATCGAACACGGGTTGTCCGAACATCGGTAGTCTAGTAGGGTGGTTTTCCCAACTCGGCTAAGGTCACTAACACCATAGTACCTATACGCCACTTGGCTTGACGGGGCTCTTTACTTTTTTTTTATTGGGGGGAGTGGGGATTTTTTCTTCGATTTTATTACCCTTGGAGGATATCTGCACTCACTGAGTGTTCTTGTTATTATTGTTTTGTGCATATTTTTTTTCATTTAATGTGGGGACCGATTTGTGATGCTCCCTCCCTTGATGCCCTAAGCGCGTGTTTATTTTGTTTAATGGTTAACCCACCCCTGCTGATCAGGAACCAGTTTTGGCTCCATCTGCGGCTGCTACAGTTTGCAGGTTTATGAAGTTCGTTGTTAAACTTCACTGTAAAAGATCACCCCAGATTGAAGTGGGGGTGATCCACTTCAATCTACAAATTTGCTAAGCCCCACCGGCTGAAAATAAAACTGGAAAACCTTCCAACTAACATGACACGTCCAGCTACAGAAGTTATAGGTATAGGACAATAATGACAGTGCTGCGGTAAAGCTGGTAACAAGTAGCAAGTGGTGGGGATGTTATACTCCCTCAATGTATAGTGACGGCTTTACACAAAAGGGAACACAACAAAACACTGTCAGAAGTATACCCCTATCAGAGTTCTGTCTAATCACGTGACTGGTTTTTCCCTCGCTCCCCCCTCACTTCTCATCACATCCCAATTTGACGTATAGTTGTCCACTTTCTTGTAGCTTCCGGATAGAATCTATGCTGACTGTAACATTATATATTTTTTTAATTAATTAATTTAAGAATAGTTTTTAGTTTACTAATTTTGTATTCATTATAAATGTTTATTCTCTTATAATGTATTACATATTCATTTTATTTTATCATTTCATGTTTTATCCCACTTTTATTTCTCTTTCTCTCCGATTTCTCTCTCCGGCAACCATCCCTGGTCTCAGCAGCGAGGCCCGGCTTGAAACGTCAATTACTCAACTCATGGACAGAAAAAATATGAGTACCTCCGAAGTCGGAGTTACCTGCCTGTGCGGCGAGGGACCCCTGTGCACACGGCTTCCAGGGAAAAATGGATTAACATGCAAAATTGAGTTCCTAGTCTCTAGGGACTTCGTCAGAGGTAAAAGCTGGCGAACGAAATTTCTCTTTGATCTACTAGTCCGCTCATTATAGATGTAGTAGAGTTTATCTTTATTTCGTTGTCCAGATATGTTCTCGTTTTCTGAAGAAGGCAGCGTGTATGCAGAAACGTCATAATTTTGTTTTGCTCCTTTTTCATAAAGCTATCACCATACCTTGTAGGAGTGTACATTACACCTCACCACTTGTTCCTATAGGAATTATAGACGGCTGACATCACTCTATCCATAAACACCACTGCTCCAAAGCTGAAAACGCTGTAACGAAAGTTGAGACTTCCGGGGATTTCCCTCTCATCCCTCAGGCTTTAGTAAATCTATAGACGACTGTGGGTGATCTCAGCGCAGTGTATAAACTCTGTAGAAACCGTAAGAACCCTACAAAGCTTTTTTAATGAACATATTTATAAATACATTTATTTAGCACTTACACTTGTATGGTTATCAGGTTAGTTAGCGCACGGACAAGCGATAAAGCGTTCTTGATTCTCTAGAAGTAAAGGCAAAATATATAGATTATGCACTGCCATATGGAAGTGCGTCATGGACAATTAAAGAACAAGCAAGGAAATAGCTCAATGCCAGATAAATGTAGATATATTCATCATCATCATCATCAAGTACCGGGCCTGCTGACGTAGGTGATCATGTCTCTCCACAACTTTCGATCACGACAGTTATTTATCATTTCTGTTGTTAATCTTCTGCCAAGCCATTCTCTTAAGCTGTCTGGTATATTTTCTCTTTGCTTCCGTCTATCTCTTTGCTTCCCTCTATCTCTTCGTCCCTCAATTTTCACAGTTGTCACAATATATCCCAGCTGTTCCCTTCTCATTACATGGTCAAAACATTATGACTGTTTCTTCCTTAATTGGAAATGTGCTCCCTCTTTGCTCTGGCCTCTTTCATAACGTTTTCATTGCTCTTCTTAGCTGCCCATGGTATTCTCAACATTCTCTGTAAAACCACATTTACTACAGCTTCCAGTGGTTTTTTTGTCTGTTGTCCTATTGTTCATAATTCACATCCATATGTTAAGACTGGCTCTACATAACATTTAAGAACTCTTTCTCTTGTTTCCATTGTCAAGAAAGAATTGCACAGTATCTTCCTCATTTTTTGTTTGTTTGTTGGAAAGCTGCTTTTGCTTGAGTTGGTGTGCATCTCACCTCTGTTGTACATCTTCTATTTGAGGTTAACATTGTTCCCAGGTATTTGAATTCATTTACTTATTTTAATATTTTTCCACTTGTCTTTATTGTGCATTGCGGTGATGTCTTTTTCTTTGTTGCTACCATTAATTCTGTCTTTTTGCTATTGAGCTTGAGTCATTCATTGATAAATATTTACTAAAAACTTTACTTTTTGCGTCTAGTGTAAAAAAATGAAACCACTTCCCTAGAATATCAATTTTAAGAATGAGTGTAATGTACTAGGCTCAGCACATGTATTTTATCATCTATTTTGTCATTTATCAATAAATGCTGCAAAATTTCCAAGATTAGAACAAAAGTGCCACTTTAAGATGAATATAAACAGCTGTGGAAGAGATAGAGAGAAACACAGAGAATAGTTACTAGATAGTTCAAAAGAATGAAAACATTTGTAGAGATAGTGCATGTCCGGAGACGTGGTCGCCTGCCTCAACATGCACAATGCTTGATTGTGTATATACGTTTGTGTATGTATGTGTATGTGAGTGTGTCTGATAGACATAGAACTTGCCCATATGAAAACCATCATCCTGTTTGTCTCCGCAAAATTGGCAATCCCAAATGTAATTGTCGTGGGACACTGAAAACGTGTGCAGGGTAGTGAGTATTTTGTTGCACGACAGATGGAGAACCAATTAGAGCGAAAAAAAAGAAAAAACAGGCAGTGAGAGATTGTAAGTTAAAGAAAATATGGTGGGATAACATATCACTGACTGAGAATAAGAGAGAGAGAGAGAGAAAGAAAGAAAGAAAGAAAGAAAGAAAGAAAGGGAGGGAGGGAGGGAGGGAGGGAGGGTGAGAGGGAGGAAGGAAAGAATAAAGGAAGGAAGGAAGGAAGTAAGGAAGGAAGGAAGGAATGAAGGAAGGGAGGGAGGGAGGGAGGAAGGAAGGAAGGAAGGGAAGGAAGGAAGGAAGGAAGGAAGGAAGGAAGGAAGGAAGGAAGGAAGGAAGGAAGGAAGGAAGGAAGGAAGGAAGGAAGGGAGGAAGGAAGGAAGGGAGGAAGGATGGGAGAAAGGAAGGAAGGATGGGAGTAAGGAGGAGGGAAAGAATGAAGGAAAGAAGGGAGGAAGAAAGGAAATAGAGAGAGAAAATTTAGAAATTATAATATTAGTTCCAGTTAAAGCAATTTAACGCGATCCATTTTTTTTTTTTTTGCCCCAGCAATTCATCTGACAGAAGATTTGCTGCTAATCCCACAACAACGGGGCAATCTTTTTCGCGTTAATTCGTGGCCGTTAAATCCGTCCCAGTGGAGACTTTCTTTTGAATAAAACCTGAACCCTGGGGATTATCAAGTTTGGTAGTGAAGAGAATGTTTATTGTGACAAAGCACTGACCGAGCTGAGGGCGATCACATTTATCTCTCAAAATAGAATAGGCAGAACGTCCATTTGACGAGTAGTGTGATTGTTGTTGTTGTTGATCTGAACGATCTTTGCAATAAAATCTTTCTCTCCGGCCAGAAAGAAATGTATCCATTGATATCCATATCCTTCCTTATTCTGACGATTTCTAATCAAGGACATGTTTTCGTTTATGTTTACCGACCTCAAGCTGAGTTTATTTCCCGCGTGAGTCGAGTTCTCAATGCACTTGTTGTTATTATTTCTAGTGAATTTGTTAATAGTTTGCCTATCTATTGACCTTTCGAGCCGAAGCCGGCCCATAGGGCATAGACCCAGATACTCTTTCTCTTATCTAAATTTTTATTCTAGCAGTATTCAGTCCTTTAAAGATCTTTTATCAAATCTCGTCATTTGTCTATGTTCTGTGCAAGCAGCTCTATCTCACTGAGGGAATCGATTCCTGCTGCTCTTGCCTCTCTGATCAATGTTCTTCTCAGTGTCTCTCTGGGTCGGCCTCTTTTCCTCTTACCTGTTGTTTCCCATATGAGGACTTGCTTTGATATTCAGTTATTATCTCTTCTCATTACATGTCCAACATATGACCATCGTCTTTTCTTTATTACTGAAGATATTAGTGGTTGATTGGCGATTTCTCTAATTTCCTCGTTTGTTTTGAATTCGTTCCACACTATACCAAGTATTTTCCTTAGACATTTATTTTCAAATGCGATGAACTTGGTTTCTATATCTCTTGTTGTTTCCCAGCTTTCACACGCATACGAAAGGGTAGATAGTACATTTGATTTGAATAGTGTAAGTTTTGTGTTTATGCTGATGAGTTGATTTCAACAACTTTTCAAGGTTTCTGAAAGACATTGCTGCTTTAACTATTCTGATTCTAATTTCTTTACTCGCATCCCCTTGCCGATCAATGTGATTTCCAAGATAGATAAAGTGATCGATCTCTTCCACTGGTTTGTTTTCCATGTATATTCTGTCATATGTTGGAATTAAACTTTTCATAACTTTAGTCTTTTCATGATTGATCTTAAGCCCAATTTTGCTGGCTATTGATGATAGTTCATTACAACTTTGTACTTAGGTGTATTTGCACAAATCACTTTAAAGTCATTTTTTCATATTTTCTAGGGCCTACCTGAAAATCCGGTAGCGTGGTGGTTACAGCACGCATCTGAAGGTTGAGGGTTCAAATGCCAGTTAAGGCAAAAACAATTTTTCCCCAACAAAAAAAAGGCTCCCTGGGCCCACTCAGTCTTTTTAGATAAGTACTAGAGATATTCCTTAAACGTTAAAATAAACAACACTCAAATTAAACAAGTTAGAAAATTCAAATATTTAGGCAACATACTTACGGAAGGTGGAGGCATAAACTGAAAGATAAAGAGACCAGAGTACAGAGAGCAAATATCAAGTACTGACTTCACTTTTGAAACATTCAAAAACAGACACAGATCACACCATGCGAAATGAGGTGCTGGAGAAAGATAATAAACAACACAAATATCAATCAAAAGCCAATGTGAAAATCAGAGAACAGATCCGAATTAAATTGTACCTGGATATATATATATATATATATATATATATATATATATATATATATATATATATACATATATGCACACAAACAACAAATGAAATGTTCTGAAATTTGGTAGAATGAAACAAGACCAAACAACATCAAAAGTTTTCTATCTCAAAACATCAGGACAGAGAGCAAAAGGAGACGATAAAAAAGATGGATAAACTGAATAAAAGATACAAGAATAAAAACATTGCTATCCTAAAAACGTTTAGATACGCCCGAGAGCAACACTTTATCTAAAAGATAAGCGACAACAAGAACAACATCTACAGGTATCAGATTATACATTTCGCCTTTCCCCTGCGCCGCTTCCAGGCAACAGCAGATGGGCAGAATAGATGTTCAGTGGGAAGGGAATCACTGGACACCCTACCTAATGAAGATGCAGCTTTGTACAGTGACGTCACTGACTTCTTTAAAAACTGCAACTGTTGTGGAACTACCGTTACCGGTACCCTGAACAGCTAAAAAGACCAATGAGGAAATTCTCAAAGAGGCCAACACAAAACGGGAACTCATAAAAAACATCAGAAAGAAACAATCAATATTTTTCGTGCACATCATGAGAAGAGGAAAGTTGGACTACTTGGTTACAACTGGCAAAATAAAAGGAAAGAAAAATCGCGGACGACAAAGAGAGAAAATACTAGATAGTTTGGTGTCATGGCATAAAAAACAGTCAACAACAGAACTCATACGATGCACTGTGGATAGAAGATTCTGGAAGGACATGATCGCCAACGCCAACCGGTATGGCACATCATGATGATGATGAAGAATGTTATATATATATATAAAATGATCCGCATCCTCAGTCCCAAAACGGTAAAAAAAAAAAAAAATTGGACTCTGACGTGGATCGAAGCTGGATCTGCCTTGTTTGTAGAACGACAACAGCAGCTTTTAACCAAAATGGTTGTGCCGCGTGTAAGAATTAAAGATCAAAGTACAACGTAAAGAACCTTTAACAAACACTTCAAGAACACCAGACCAAAGTGTCGACACACACAAAAAATAAACAAAAAAAGAATGATGGAATATTAGAAACACTAAGAAACAGCAAAATGAAAAGCAAAACACCGCAAACTGTCTGTATCTACTCGACGCGAAAGGAAAATAAGAAAGGAAAGAATATAAATGAAGACCACCCCTTTCTCGTGTGTATATTTAGAATCAGCAATAAATAGATTGTATGTCTTGGCAGACGATTGTAATCAGACGTTTGTCGATGATCGATAGCAAATGTTCAAAGTTGTTTGTCCAGCAGCGTCTCTCATATCTGACTACATCTACCAATTTAAGAATGGATGGTCCTGCAGAAGAATGAACAAAGCAGACTTTTATCGTAGGATCTCGTCTCTTTGTATTTTTTCCTATATCATTTCATTTTATTTTCGAGAGGTGTGCAGTTTCCTAGATTTATTCTTCATGTGATACAATCCTATAATAAATTGTCCGTCGCATTCACTAACAGACAGTTCATCCACGGATTTCTAGCAAATAACAGATAGTGAAATCAGTTTTCGTCTAGATCAAACCGATTTCCTTCTCTAAGATTTCTAGACATTTGTCTGTGGGATGTACTGAGCAATAAACTGTAATACCCAAAACATTATCTATATCTGGTTAGCTAATTCACGCATTTGCGAAGGAAGGAAGGAAGGAAGGAAGGAATAGAGTTCCTAGGTTTAACTCTCTCTCTTTAACTCTACAAAAAAAGGAGGTCCCGTATACACACATAGCACGTGAAAGAACCTTTGCCAGTTACAAGTCGAAAAAGTAAGTAAAAAAATTACCGCTGCCCAGGCAAAAAGGGTTAAATTATGAATCTACCCATTGTTGAAGATGGATGTGTCGGGCAGAAAGGCGCTGCGTGGATTGCCATAAATTAGCGACACAACGATTCCACATCCACAAAATAGTCGGATTCCTTGAAAAAAAGAATAAATTCTAACCTACAAGACGCTATGGGAGCCGTGATGGCTCAGTGGTTAGTGAACTGGACTACAAAGGACAAGAGGTAGGGTTCCAACCGACGGCTTCCGGTTCACCCAGCCTTTAATGGGTACCGGAGATTTTTTTTCTGGGAAAGTAAAATGGCACGGGCGTAATACCGACCACATTACCCCAAAAGTGATGTGCCGAAGGTCTGTAAAAGTTATGGTCACTAACATCATATTCCCTATACGCCACTTGGCGTGACGGGGGTACTTTTACCTTTTTATTTTACAGGTCGCTATAGGGACACTATTGACACCAGGCCTGTAACTGTCCACTGCATGCACTATATCAAGGTCGTTAAAAGGTAAAAATAAAATTTCACACTTTAAGAGGCGTATAGGAACTATGGTGTTATTGACCAGCGACACTCGTTCGGGTGATGTGGCCAGTGCCTTTACTTCCGAGAAAAGTCTCTGCTACCCATTTTTAGAATTTGGGTGAACTCAGATACTTTGTCGATCCGGCAAATAAACGTCACCACAACTAAGATTTGAACCTGTTCCCTTTTTGATCAGTGTCATACACGCTAACGACTCAGCCACCGAGGATTAGTAAACTGAACGTTGCTCCCAGTTATTTAAGATTGCCACGTCTCTCAAATTTCCAGTTATTTCAATCCAAGATATTTAAGATTGTCACATTTCTCAAAGATCTAGTTATTTAAATCCAAGATATTTAAGATTGTCACATTTCTCAAAGATTTAGTTATTTAAATCCAAGATATTTAAGATTGTCACATTTCTCAAAGATATAGTTATTTAAATCCAAGATATTTAAGATTGTCACATTTCTCAAAGATTTAGTTATTTAAATCCAAGATATTTAAGATTGTCACATTTCTCAAAGATCTAGTTATTTAAATCCAAGATATTTAAGATTGTCACATTTCTCAAAGATCTAGTTATTTAAATCCAAGATATTTAAGATTGTCACATTTCTCAAAGATTTAGTTATTTAAATCCAAGATATTTAAGATTGTCACATTTCTCAAAGATCTAGTTATTTAAATCCAAGATATTTAAGATTGTCACATTTCTCAAAGATCTAGTTATGTCAATCCAAGATATTTAAGATTGTCACATTTCTCAAAGATCTAGTTATGTCAATCCAAGATATTTAAGATTGTCACATTTCTCAAAGATCTAGTTATTTAAATCCAAGATATTTAAGATTGTCACATTTCTCAAAGATCTAGTTATTTAAATCCAAGATATTTAAGATTGTCACATTTCTCAAAGATCTAGTTATTTAAATCCAAGATAAATAAGATTGTCACATTTCTCAAAAATCTAGTTATTTAAATCCAAGATATTTAAGATTGTCACATTTCTCAAAGATCCAGTTATTTAAATCCAAGATATTTAAGATTGTCACATTTCTCAAAGGTCTAGTTATTTCAATCCTAGATATTTAAGATTGTCACATTTCTCAAAGATCCAGTTATTTAAATCCAAGATATTTAAGATTGTCACATTTCTCAAAGATCTAGTTATGTCAATCCAAGATATTTAAGATTGTCACATTTCTCAAAGATTTAGTTATTTAAATCCAAGATATTTAAGATTGTCACATTTCTCAAAGATCTAGTTATGTCAATCCAAGATATTTAAGATTGTCACATTTCTCAAAGATCTAGTTTTTTCAATCCAAGATATTTAAGATTGTCACATTTCTCAAAGATCTAGCTATTTAAATCCAAGATATTTAAGATTGTCACATTTCTCAAAGATCTAGTTATTTAAATCCAAGATATTTAAGATTGTCACATTTCTCAAAGGTCTAGTTATTTCAATCCTAGATATTTAAGATTGTCACATTTCTCAAAGTTCCAGTTATTTAAATCCAAGATATTTAAGATTGTCATATTTCTCAAAGATCTAGTTATGTCAATCCAAGATATTTAAGATTGTCACATTTCTGAAAGATCTAGTTATTTCAATCCAAGATATTTAAGATTGTCACATTTCTCAAAGATCTAGTTATGTCAATCCAAGATATTTAAGATTGTCATATTTCTCAAAGATCTAGTTATGTCAATCCAAGATATTTAAGATTGTCACATTTCTGAAAGATCTAGTTATTTCAATCCAAGATATTTAAGATTGCCACATTTCTCAAAGATCTAGTTATGTCAATCCAAGATATTTAAGATTGTCATATTTCTCAAAGGTCTAGTTATGTCAATCCAAGATATTTAAGATTGTCACATTTCTGAAAGATCTAGTTATTTCAATCCAAGATATTTAAGATTGCCACATTTCTCAAAGATCTAGTTATTTAAAGCAACATCACATAAAGGTATTTTCACAAATGTGATGGTTTCTTTCTTAAACAACATACTTAGTTTTACAATTAATCTGCAGAGCCAAGAAACCATTGTAAGATTGAGTTCCTTCTGTGTATATCCTTACTACAAATATAACGAGGTATGTTAAGAGACATGCCTCTATTGCCTTCTTTTATCTCAAATATTTTATCCTGTCTGCATAAGTTATTTTATTGCTAATATTTCATCTTGAATCGTGAAAATATTTATGATTTATTTTGGTGTTTTTGTTTCGTTAATTTTTTTTTTTTTTTTTTTTTACATCAAAACAGATAAAATCAGGGCTAAACTACTAAAAGTAGCAAATTTTTATATCTTCTCAACTTTCCTGTATGGTGCAGAAACATGGACATTAGACAAGAAAACAGAACAGATAATTGAAGCCTTTGAAATGTGGATATATAGAAGAATAGGTAGAATTGAATGGAAAGAAAAGAAAACAAACGATGAAGTTTCAAAACAACTAAAAATGAAAAGAGAACTACTAAATACAGTTCAAGCAAGACAAGTGAGATTTTTGGGCTATGTTAAAAGACACAGGAGCCTAATAAAAGTAACATTGGAAGGGAAAATATAAGGTAAAAGCGGCAGAGGTAGACCAAGACTAACATGGACGAGTAACATCAAAAGATGGACAAATCAGCCTATGACAACCTGCACCATCAAAGCAAGAGACGGAGTGGAATGGCGCTCCATGGTAGCCAACCTTCGATGCGGAATCAGCACCCAATGATGATGATAATGATGATGATGATGATGAAAGCTTTTAACGATTTCCTGTTTGTTTGTTTTTTTTCATATTTCTCCTGCAGTAAAATTTACATTTTCTCAAGTAAAAAAAAACAATGCACATTCTAGATTACAGTGCTTCATTATTCGTGTACTCTTTAAGTGCTAGCGATAGTGTTTACTGAGTTAGCTCCCCTTTCTCTCCACGCCCGCAAAAAACCCTAAACAAGAATAGTGGTTTCTAAATCAACGAAACCTGCCGTCTTATTTTTGGACAGCCTCTAGCTTTCATAGTGGGACAAGAGGATAAAGAAATTCTCCTTTAGAAACTTGGCTATTGAATTATTTATTGGATTGGCCGTGCAAGTAATAAGATCAGCAATTAGCAAAGAGTTGTTAGCCAGGCTGTTAAGGGAGAATTGGGTTAGTCTCTGGGTCTCCATAGCTGGCATATAAAGTTAACGGGAAAATGTTGACAGAATACAAGTGTAGAGCTAAGTGGAGAAAATAAGAGACTAATAGAGGTCTTTTAGGGGTGATATCACGACACTTAAGAGGTTGTATCTGTGCCAGGAATAGATTTAGATAACTGTGTCTTTTTTTTTTCAAAAATAGATGTTGGTAGTCAAGATAGAAAAAGAAGCAAATAAAGAAACAAACAAACAAGCATACAAGCATACAAAGAAGCGAGAGATGAAAGAAAAAAACGAAGGAAGGAAGGAAGGAATTAATTTTAATTGATGGACGGACGGACTGACGGACGGATGGATGGATGGAAGGACGGATGGATGGATGGATGGATGGATGGATGGATGGATGGACGGACGGACGGACGGACGGACTGACGGACGGACGGACGGATGGATGGATGGATGGATGGATGGATGGATGGATGAATGGATGGATGGATGGATGGAAAATAGTTAAAGTGCCAAGAAGAAGAATCAGAAATAAATAGAAGCTAACGAAAATAGGAAGAAATCTTTCTTGAGAATGTAACGCCAGCAGGATTTCAAGACATCCAAATTTAACACGGAGCTCACTGGCGATCAAAAGTTATTTTTTTTTTTTAAACAAGGTCGAGAAAATAATCAGTAAAATATTACACAAGAAAAAAAAACATGGAGATAATCATTTTAAAAATGGAAATAAACCATAAAAGGAACGTTATTGAAGATAACAGTGTTTTTAATTTGAAATAAGAAGAGAAATAAGAATCATGAAGGTCAGATGGGAGAATAAGATGGCCTGAAGGACATGCATATAGAAGAAACAGGAAGGCCCGTAATAGATTTAGCCAATGCTGGCCTCACACGGTGCTCGGTGAAGGAAATCTTCAAATCAGGCATGCTCGTGTGAAGCTCCGTGCTGTAGATAGGCTCGTTATATTCACAGCTTGTAAGATTGTTGCGTGGGAGAGGACGAGTGTAAGACGAGGGCCAGAAATGTAGAGAGCATGTTGTGCGTGCCATATGTGTTTGTTTATCGGTGTATTATTTTTTTTTTAGCAAATGTGTATATAACATGAGTCAATAGGTTAGCTTATATATTTATATGTGTTTGTAATCTTCGGGTTGGGTACCTTCTAGAATAGGTAATGTCCTAGTTTAGCGTCTTTCTGCTCGGAGTAACGTCCCCTTGCATTTTTTTCAGTCGTTCTTTAGGTTGTCATTAGAATACCCATGGGTTAGGGTTAGGGATACCCTAAACCTATCCCTAGAAGCAGTTGGAACATTCAAATACGTACGGTCAATCAGGAGAGA
Organism: Megaustenia siamemsis; assembly: GCA_032433765.1. NCBI lineage: Eukaryota > Metazoa > Mollusca > Gastropoda > Stylommatophora > Ariophantidae > Megaustenia > Megaustenia siamemsis. Next base: position 57,805,923 of record JAVIAB010000106.1, read on the forward strand.
TCACTCATTTAACAGTATGACGCTAAGCTAACACATTACCCTCATCATCATCATCAATTACCGGGCCTGCTGGCGTAGGTGATCATGTCTCTCCACAACTTTCGATCATGACAGTTATTTATCATTTCTGTTGTTGACCTTCTGCCAAGCTCTTAAGCTGTCTGGTTTCTTTTGTCTTTGCTTCCCTCCATCTCTTTGTCCCTCAGGTTTTCCCAGTTGTTACAATATATTCCAGCTGTTCTCTTCTCATTACATGGCCAAAAAAATGATGATTGTTTCTTCCTAATATTGGAAATTATCTCTCTTTTTGCTTTGGCTTCTTTCAGAACGTTTTCATTACTCTTCTTATCTGTCCATAGTATTTTCAACATTCTTCTGTAAAATCACATTTCTACAGACACCATTGATTTTCTTGTCTTTTGTCCTATTGTCCATGATTCACATCCATATGTTAAGACTAGCTCTACATAACATTTAAGAAATCTTATTCTTGTTTCTATTGTCAAAAATTGATTGCATTGTATCTTCCTCATTTTTTGGAAAGCTGCTTTTGCCTGGGCCATTCTGCATCTCACCTCTGTTGATATGCAGAATGGCTCCGGAAAGAGCAGCTTTCCAAAAAATGAGGAAGATACTATATAGATCGGAAGAAACAATCAAAAAATCATCATTTTTTCTTGTGGTGAATATACTATAGTTTAGCGTGATACCCACCCTATCACCAATAACACATGCCGTTCATCATTGACAACATATGGGCGCCCTAGATTTTATATAAATCTGTATATATTTGTAATGTCTTTACTCCATTACTCTATCTTGCCACTGGTTTCTGTAAATCAGGACAAGATGATGATCTCAATACAGGGACTTTAAGACGAACCCAGTAAATAAAAAAGACGATACAACAACACAAGACTGTAGACGTTGCTATAACTGCCGGCTACTGACAGATTTTACTATTAAAAAGTTAGTCAGGAACATTCAAATTTTGACTCCATCAGAAACTCATATTTTGCGAGATTAAATTAAAAGACAATCTGAATAAATGACCGTGAAATGTAAATGTGTACAAACTAGTGAATAATTGTATGGGGCAACCATGGATTTGTATAGAGTTATGATGAAACTGACAATAATGAAAGTAGTTTTGGGTGGAGAGGCATTTATAAATGAAAAACAAATGGGCGGGGAATATTTATATCATCATCATCATCAAGTACCGGGCCTGCTGGCGTAGGTGATCATATATCTCCACAGCTTTTGATCTCGACAGTTATTTATCATCTCTGTTGTTGTTGACCTTCTGCCAAGCCATTCTCTTAAGCTGTCTGGTATCTTTTCTCTTTGCTTCCCTCTATCTCTTCGTCCCTCAATTATTCCAGTTGTTCTCTTCTCATTACATGGCCAAAAAAATGATGATTGTTTCTTCCTAATATTAGAAATTAGCTCTCTTTTTGCTTTTACCTCCTTCAGAACATTTGCATTACTCTTCTTAGCTGTCCAGTTTATTCTCAACATTCTTCTATAAAACCACATTTCTATAGACATATTTCTTATAAGGCATATGGCGAATAGGGAGCCGCGATAGCTCAGTGGTTAGTGAACTGGACTACAAAGGACAAGAGGTAGGGTTCGATCCCAACCGACGGCTTCCGGGTTCACCCAGCCTTTAATGGGTACCGGATTTTTTCTGGGAAAGTAAAGCGGCGCGGGCGTAATACCGACCACATTACCCCAAAAAGCAAGTGCCGCAGGTCTGTAAAATATATGGTCACTAACACCATATTCCCTATACGCCACTTGGCGTGACGGGGTCACTTTACTTTTGTTTACTTTTATATGGGGAATAAATGGTGCCCATATGTTGTCAATGATGAACGGGCATGTGTTATTGGTGATAAAGTGGGTATCACGCTAAACTATAGTATATTCACCACAAGAGATTTCTGGTACCCATTTACAGAGATTAAGTGAAACAGGAAGCCTCGTCGGTCGAGCAAACCAAAGGTCGCCATATCTGGGAAAAGAGACCGTTCTGGTTAGTAGCGTGCGCACTAACTACCAAACCAGCACCGCGGTGTAAAAAAAAAATTAAGGGATTATTACATTTTCTTGTTGATTTGAAAAAATAGCGCTAGAACATTGCCGACGTTTCTACCTACTGCAAGGTACAAACAAAAAACAGCTAATGCAATAAACTGAAAAGCGAAGTTCAGACAACCCGTGTTCAATTCCTACAGGAAGCAGTGTGACTTGAACTCGTGGTTAGAAAAAAAAAAATACCCCCGCGGTCGACCCAGCCTATGGTAGAAATGGCACCAGGGTAGTAGTACTCAGGGAAGGTGAGTAATGCCGACTCGCATCGTGAGTTTCGATGCTTGAAGCGACACTGCGCAGAAGTCTCAGAACACTTCCGGATAGACCGCCGAGCATTACGGGTGAAAATTCACGTGCTAAAACGATGATTCAAGTCCCCGGTATTGACTCGGGTAAAGACTAGTAATATGGCCTCCACGTTCAGAGCCCCGGTAGTCCCTCGGGTAAAGACTAGTAATATGGCCTCCACGTTCAGAGCCCCGGTAGTCCCTCGGGTAAAGACTAGTAATATGGCCTCCACGTTCAGAGCCCCGGTAGTCCCTCGGGTAAAGACTAGTAATATGGCCTCCACGTTCAGAGCCCCGGTAGTCCCTCGGGTAAAGACTAGTAATATGGCCTCCACGTTCAGAGCCCCAGTAGTCCCTCGGGTAAAGACTAGTAATATGGCCTCCACGTTCAGAGCCCCAGTAGTCCCTCGGGTAAAGACTAGTAATATGGCTTCCACGTTCAGAGCTCCTGTAATTCCTCGGGTAAAGACTAGTAATATGGCCTCCACGTTCAGAGCCCCTGTAGTCCCTCGAGTAAAGACTAGTAATATGGCCTCCACGTTCAGAGCCCCAGTAGTCCCTCGGGTAAAGACTAGTAATATGGCCTCCAAGTTCAGAGCCCCAGTAGTCCCTCGGGTAAAGACTAGTAATATGGCCTCCACGTTCAGAGCCCCAGTAGCCCCTCGGGTAAAGACTAGTAATATGGCCTCCACGTTCAGAGCTCCTGTAATCCCTCGGGTAAAGACCAGTAATATGGCCTCCACGTTCAGACCTCCTGTAATCCCTCGGGTAAAGACTAGTAATATGGCCTCCACGTTAAGACCTCCTGTAATCCCTCGGGTAAAGACTAGTAATATGGCCTCCACGTTCAGAGCCCCGGTAGTCCCTCGGGTAAAGACTAGTAATATGGCCTCCACGTTTAGAGCCCCGGTAGTCCCTCGGGTAAAGACTAGTAATATGGCCTCCACGTTCAGAGCCCCAGTAGCCAATCAGGTAAAGACTAGTGATATGGCCTCCATGTTCACAGCCCTGGTAGCCAATCAGGTAAAGACTAGTGATGTGGCTCAAACCAGTTACTTTTGGTTTGGAACAATGAAATTTGAGAGGTTGTCGGGAGGGGGAGGGGGGACGATTTGTCAGAATTGACACTTACTTCTAGTTGTTTAGCATAAACCAACTCTAACGAACTCTTCTATAACCTGTCATGTCTGACGTCATGTAGCAGTGTAACTCAATAGACGATGTTACTCTTGAATTGTAACCTGACTAGTAACTCGTCCGTAATATTTACAGATTCCAGGTCGTGCAACGGAATTTGTGCACATGCGTAAGGTTTATTCTAGAAGATTCTCGGTATTTGGAGAAGACGATCGGGACACCCGTAATATAATAACGTGATTTACTTCTAGTGATAAGGTGCTAGTGAGGAAGTTCTCAAAGAGGCCAATACAAAAAGGCAGCTCCTAAAAAACATCAGTAAGAAACAATCAACATTTTTCGGGCACATCATGAGAAGATGAAAGTTGGAATACTTGGTTACAACTGGCAAAGTGAGCGGAAAGAGAGATCGTGGACGACAAAGAGAGAAAATACTGGATAGCTTGGTTTCATGGCATGGAAAACAGTCAACAACAGAACTGATACGATGCACTGTGGATAGAAGATTGTGGAAGGACATGATCGCCTACGCCAATCGATATGGCACATGATGATGATGATGATAATGATGTAAGAGTACGGGTTCGATTATTATTTGGGCGTCCTATTATATTCTATATTTCCGTTACTGCTTGCGGCTTTTCTGAGTACTTAAATTACCTATATTTAACTTCCATTTATGGAAACAAGCAAGCAAAGTGAGTACCTTATTCTGTCCTATTCTCTAACATCTTTTTTTTTTTTTGGTTCATCCTGTAGAAGTGAAGGCATTTGGTCTCAACGTTGGTTGTAACTCGCGTAGTCGTCTACAGTTGTAACTCGCGTAGTCGTCTACAGTTGTAACTCGCGTAGTCGTCTACAGTTGTAACTCGCGTAGTCGTCTACAGTTGTAACTCGCGTAGTCGTCTACAGTTGTAACTCGCGTAGTCGTCTACAGTTGTAACTCGCGTAGTCGTCTACAGTTGTAACTCGCGTAGTCGAGTCGTCTACACTTGTAACTCGTGTAGTCGAGTCGTCTACACTTGTAACTCGTGTAGTCGAGTCGTCTACACTTGTAACTCGCGTAGTCGTCTACACAGTAAAGCTTTAATCATCACTTTTTATTTATTGTTTGTTTCTCATTTACTCTCTCAGGTTGTATCCTGGGTAACATGACAACTAAACACGTTCTACAGGATTGCCCAAGCACACAAGCTTGAAGAAGTCAATGTGGCCCACACCCTCTCCCTGGAAGAGAAACTATATTCGGGGCAACCGAATCATTTAAATAGACAATCGCCTTCATAAAGTGAGTCCGAAGTCCTGGTCTGAATGAGCAACGACCGCAGAAAAAGAATTTACTCTCTTCTTTTATGGAAATGTCAGCCTTCAACCATAGCCGCCCTGTGATGAGACGAAATACCTTTTCCCCTGCTTCCGTTTAATTCATTGTTTTCCTTCGATTCCCTGGGTACAACAGTCACGTCAAATAACATCGGATGTTATTAGCGGTAATCTTCTTATTCTTCTTGTCAATTTGCCACGGACACGCAGAAAAGCAGTTAAGTGATAGACAAATCAAGAATGACTTGTAGTCATTGTCTCCTGGGACGATCGTTATTATATTTGGGGGGGGGGGGGGGGGAGGAGGGTGTCCGTCACCGTTGCGATAACTTTCCATATAGAACATATTTCAACGAGCACATATTTCATAGAATCGGCAAAGTTCCAGCCAGAAGTAATTGAAGAAAAGTGGTTAATTACTGTGAAAGGCGGCATAAGTTTTTTTTTTTTTTTTTTTTACAGTACAGCGTGAACAGCAGTATAGTCTATATTTTTCTCCCGATTTCCAACTGTCAATGATTCTTTTCATCATCATCTTGTGCCGTCTCCGCATGAGAGGTTAGCTACCGTGCAGCGCCATTTGATACTTTCTCATGACTTGAGAGCTCACGTTGTAAAGGTATTCAAGTCAGTATGTTGATGCTTGTAGTTCATTATTGTCTTTATATGTCTCTGCCTCGTTTACCTTGTATTCTGCTCTCTAAGATAATTTTCGACAAATTATTGCGTCTTTGTTCGTGTCCTGAACTCATTTGTCATGTTCGGATTACATTAGATTATTCTTTCGTTATTTTCAGCTGCTTAAAAACTTCATTGCTTGTTTTTTGTTTTTCTGTCCATCCAACTCTTACAGTTCTTTCTATAAAACCGCATTTCAATGGTTTAAATGTTAATCTGTTTTCTTATTTAGTGTCCATGTTTCTCCATCATACAGGAGAGCTGAATAATTGTATTATTATTATTCTCGAGTGCCATTTGCTTTGAGGTGAAGTGCATCATTTAAAATAATCTTTGCCATTCTATTTTCCTATTATTGTGTTTATTCCAATGGTTCATCATCACCATCCCATAGCACTGGGGGTTATTGGGACACTACTGACAGACTTCATCAACCTTCTCCATTTCTCTGTATCCTCAGTAATTTCAGTATTCTAAAACAACTCAGAATAAAACTCAGTATTCTTTGATAATTTGTAAAGTCGAGGTCTGTCCATGCTTGGGTCTTCTTGACACTCTACGTGAGGTGGACCCGCCTAGGTCATGACTACCAGGCGTCGACCTCCTGCTGCATTGTCTCTAAAGCTAACAATATTTCATCATCATCATCAAGTACCATGCTTGCTGGCGTAGGTGTTCATGTCTCTCCACAACTTTCGATCTCGACAGTTATTTGTCATTTCCGTTGTTGACCTTCTGCCAAGCCATTCTCTTAAGCTGTCTGGTATCTTTTCCCTTTGCTTCACTCTATCTCTTCGTCCCTCGATTTTTCCAGTTATAACATATTCCAGCTGCTACCTTCTCATTATATGGCTAAAAACTGATGATTGTGTCTTCCTAATATTGGAAATTAGCTGCATTTTTGCTTTGGCCTCTTTCAGAACGTTTTCCTTACTCTTCTTCGCTGTCCGTGGTATTCTCAACATTCATTTGTAAAACCACATTTCTACAGCCTCTAGACAAAATAACTACACTTACTCTATGTAACACTTCTGTTCGAATAGTCCTCACTAGTGTGGCATACTTGTCTTAGCTCTAACCCAACACGTTGATGTTCTCTTCAGTCGATATAAAGTGGCTATTACTTGCAACGATACTTCAATACAACAAGTGTTATACATTATTTTTAAAAAATATGACGATCAACATTTTCAGGAGAACGTGAACTTTCGGTCAATGTGGCGGATAAGCTGCAGGAACCGTTAAAGGTTGTGTCTGAAAATGTTCCTTGTTGCTGTTTCCTTATATTACAAGTCCGGCTTGCTGCCGGAGCTACTGAGTTAAGTACTCTGTGCACACCGTGAGCTGTGCATTTTATTTCTTTTGATCATGTTTCGATATTTCGATTGCTTAGGATGGATGCTGATATCGTATGACGTGGAACAGATGGCTGTGTTCACTTTATGTGCGGTTTCGTCTTATATCTTTTGGCGTGTACTGAGACTGCTATTATGGGTGCTACAGCTACCTTTCTTTGTTTGGGAGATGAGATATTAATTCGGATGATTCCACTGACACGGGCGGTTGACCAGTTTATAAATTTTAATTCGTTTGCAGTGATCCTGGGGCCTTCCATACAGTCACCCCCAGTATGAAACAGACGTTCTTTCGTTAAATTTGTTCAAACCGGCTGTCTTTCGTTAATACCCATATAATGTCACCTACAAAATGCGCCCTAACAAATATCCATTCATCTGTGTATGCCGCCTGGGTGTCCGATGTGGGCAAAGCTGGGAATACATTGGAAAGAAAGGAGAGATTGGAAAAGCTGTATTAAAGGTCGCGCCAACACAAGGAGCTGAAATATTAATAATGATGGCTCTATCAATTACCACAGTAAATCCTATATCACGATACAGCCGGGCGCGTCTAAGTTTTCATTCAAACGATGTATTAATGATAACATCAGAACGTATAATTTACACAATGACAGGACTCTCGCTTTTTTTACTTATCATTTTGTGAAGTCCGTGTGACCGCTTGTAACGTTGTTGAATGTTTTGATTTCGCTGTGATTATATTACGCAGAAGTGGTGTCGCCATTATAGACAGAATAATGATCCGGTATGGAGGGTAATGGTTGTTTATTATACAAGTGATCAAACTGTGCTGGTTGCTCGTGTGACGCGTGCTTGTTGCTTCCGCCAGTGCTTCTCAAACTCTGTCCACTGTACCATTTCTGACGTGTGTTCTGCTCTTTGTCATTTATTGGCAAAAGAATGGGTTTTTTAAAACTATTTCAGTACGTTTCGACGCACCATGCGCCATTCCGATTTCGGTCATGTACGTTTAGACGGTCAGTGCGTCACACTCAGTTGTAACTCAACTGTAAACTGTCATCAAACCATATTCTTTTTATAAATCTTGTATCATCTTGGTATTGTTGAAATCTAATACTTTGTTCAATTATCCTAAAATGTATATATACTATGTTATATGTTAGATAAATATAAACATGTGGATCAATATTTAAAATCATGAAAAATGTTGTCTCTGAAATCTCTACCACTAAACTGATAAAAACCTTTCGTACTGAAAGAGTAAAGAGGAGGGGGACCTATAAACTGGTAGGACTTCAACGGTTTCGAGATACATATTTTGTAAAATGGCACCAACAAGGGACAAGCTGATTCGGCCCTAGAGCGAGGGCCAGGGATTTAATGAGACCCCGACTTTGAGATGATATTTGATATTATTGTACATTTTAATTACAGAAATGCCTATCTTCTTCTTTTCCCTTTTCGCTGATACCGAAAGGTGTCGTGGTTTATATCATTTGTCGTTCTTGAGCTGCTCGAACTGTCTGAATTAGTGATTTTCCTTTGTTGTTACATGTCTCTGTCACTGCATCTATCCATCTTCTTCTGGGTCTTCCTCTTGGTCTTTTCCCACGCATTCTCGAGAAGAACGCCCTTGATGGTGATTGGTGAGGATTCATCCTGACCAGAGAAATGCATATAGTGCATCTTCTTTTATTCATTTATTTTGTGTGTGGGGGGGGGGGGGGGAGAACACCCTCGGTAGCCTAGTTGGGAAAACCACTTGACTGAGCTATCGCCTTTCGGAAAACCTGTGTTCGATTCTCTCTGGAAGCAGTGTGAGTTGCACTCGCGGTTGAAAAAAAAACCCCGCGGTCGACCTTGCCTCTGGCAGAAATGGGTACCAGAGTAGTAGTACTCTGTGAAGCTGAGGAATGCCGCTTCGCATCGTGAGTTTCGATGCTTGAAGCGACACTATCCAGAAGTCTTAGAACACTTCTGGATAGGCGGACGAGCACATATGGGTGAAAACTCATGTGCTAACCCACCGACTCAAGTCTCGTAATTTACTTTTACCTTATAAAGTTTGTCTTTTATAATTTAAATATGACTGTTGTGTCAACGATTAAATTGAATTATTTTACCTCTGACTTTCATGTATAGCAGCAGGCTACCTTTAACCTTAACGGTAGGTGGGGAGGGAGGCGCAAAATGTGAAATAAAGGGTGAGATGATAAAGATGTTGATAGTGTTCGTGAATCTGATGCCCTGATACGACTCCCGAATCTTTATGTTGGTCAAGAGGGATGTCGTACAAATTCAAAAGAGCTGCCAGGAAATTGGGAACAACTGAAGAATCAGTTTGATCGTTGTTTGCTTTGGAGGAGATTTAAGCGCCAATGGATAATTATTCGATACGTGATGAGGATAATCCGACGACTAACTAACTAACTAACTAACTAACTAACTAACTAACTAACTAACTAACTAATTAACTAACTAACTAACTAACTAACTAACTACCTAACTAACTAACTAACTAAGTAACTAACTAACTAACTAAATAACTAACTAAGTAACTAACTAACTAAATAACTAAGTAACTAACTAACTAAATAACTAACTAAGTAACTAACTAAATAACTAACTAACTAAGTAACTAACTAACTAACTACCTAACTAACTAAGTAACTAACTAACTAACTAACTAAGTAACTAACTAACTAAATAACTAACTAAGTAACTAACTAACTAAATAACTAACCAACTAACTTACTTATTAACTAACTAACTAACTTACTTACTTACTTACTAATTAACTTACTAACTTACTCATTTACTAACTAACTTACTAACTTACTAATTTACTAACTAACTTACTAACTTACTAATTTACTAACTAACTTACAACTTACTCATTTACTAACTAACTAATTAACTTACTAGTTTACTAACTAACTAACTTACCAACTAACTAATCAACTTACGAATTTACTAACAAACTAACTAACTAACTAACTAACTAACTAACTAACTACCTAACTAACTAAGTAACTAACTAACTAGATAACTAACTAAGTAACTAACTAACTAAATAACTAACTAAGTAACTAACTAACTAAATAACTAACTAAGTAACTAACTAAATAACTAACTAAGTAACTAACTAACTAACTAAGTAACTAACTAACTAACTAACTACCTAACTGACTAAGTAACTAACTAAGTAACTAAGTAACTAACTAACTAAATAACTAACTAAGTAACTAACTAACTAAATAACTAACCAACTAACTTACTTATTAACTAACTAACTAACTTACTTACTTACTTACTAATTAACTTACTAACTTACTCATTTACTAACTAACTTACTAACTTACTAATTTACTAACTAACTTACTTACAACTTACTCATTTACTAACTAACTAATTAACTTACTAGTTTACTAACTAACTAACTTACCAACTAACTAATCAACTTACGAATTTACTAACAAACTAACTTACTAATTTACTAACTAACTAAATAACTTAATAATTTACTTACTAGCGTGCTAACTAACTAACGTGTTACTAAATAAAAAAAACGTAGTAACTTACTACTAAATAACTAACTAACTAAATAACTAACTTACTTACTAATTAACAAACTGACTAACTTACTAACTTACTTACGTACTTACTATATAACTTAGTTACTAACTTACTAACTAACTAACTTACTTACTTACTAATTAACAAACTAACTAACTTACTTACTTACTAATTAACAAACTAACTTACTTACTAACTAACTTACTAGCCCTCAAAATGCCTTGCTCCCGCTTTAAAATATAGAGATCATATTTACAAATAAATGAACACTAGAATTGCCGAAAATTTATATTCTCACTTTCTGGTCGTTGACAAGATATTACACACAAAGTACATTAGAGCTTCAAAGGCTTGGTATATTACGTCCCTTTCATTGTATGGGAGGTAGTGATTGTGTCAGTAAACATTCTTGAAAACAAAATGAACATTGAGCAAGAGTAATCCCTAATCGTCATTTAATAGAGGATCTAAAAGTAAAATAGATGAAGATTTGCACAAATTAGAACACTTGCAAACATAAAAAAGAAAAATGACGGTCTTAAGAAACGGCAATCAATGTAGAGATAACCAAAATAATGACCAGCAATTAGACACGTTTGAACTGGCAAACAGAGTAAACAGACAGGAGATTGATCCTGCCCAAGATTGTAAATAAGTGACTTAAGAGTATGGCTATTGTTCAAGATTTTTACAACAGTAAAGTAAGGTTCTCGATACTGTCCAATAATGTAAATAAGTAAAGTAGCGGTTTTGTTACTGTCCAAGATTGTAAATAAGTAAAGTGGCAGTTTTGTTAGTGTCCAAGATTGTAAATAAGTAAAGTGGCAGTTTTGTTAGTTAACAAAGATTGTAAATAAGTAAAGTAGCGGTTTTGTTAGTGTCCAAGATTGTAAATAAGTGACATAAGAGTATGGCTATTGTTCAAGATTGTTACAACAGTAAAGTAAGGTTCTCGATACTGTCCAATAATGTAAATAAGTAAAGTGGCAGTTTTATAACTGTCCAAGATTGTAAATAAGTAAAGTGGCAGTTTTATAACTGTCCAAGATTGTAAATAAGTAAAGTGGCAGTTTTGTTCGTGTCCAAGATTGCAGATAAGTAAAATAGCGGTTTTGTTAGTGTCCAAGATTGCAGATAAGTAAAGTAACGGTTTTGTTACTGTCTAATAACGTAAAGTAGCGGTTTTGTTAGTGTCCAAGATTGAAGATAAGTAAAGTAGCGGTTTTGTTAGTGTCCGAGACTATTCAGTCTGAGACCTTTTTTGTTGCTTTCTTTTACTATTATGTCTGTCTTTTCTTGTAGATCATTCTCTGTCTCTGTTATTGAGAATGGTCTAAATACAAAGTAAAAGCCAGAACAGACAAGGGTTAATTGTTGTATATGTTCTTCTCTTCAAACAGTCGGTAGTTAGAGTAAGTAGTGGGTTGTAACTTACACACTACAAGGTATGGTGACAGCTTTACAAAAAGGAACACAACAAAATACTGACGTTTCGGACTACATGCGGTCTTCCTCAGAAAACGAGAACAACACAAAGGAACGACGAAATAAAGATACACTCTACTACATCTAGGGAGCCGCGATAGCTCAGTGGTTAGTGAACTGGACTACAAAGGACAAGGGGTGGGGTTCGATCCCAACCGACGGCTTCCGGGTTCACCCAGTCTTAAATGGTACCGTATTTTTTCTGGGAAAGTAAAGCGGCACGGGCGTAATACCGACCACATTACCCAAAAATCATGTGCCGAAGGTCTGTAAAATGTATGGTCACTAACACCATATTCCCTATACGCCACTTGACGTGACGGGGGTACTTTACTTTACTTACTCTAAAACTTCTAGGATGAGCAGGACAGGTAAATCAAGGAGAAATAAACCGAGGGATAAGAGATGAAATGATGAAACGAAAGAGAGATCTGCTACATATACTACTACTACTACTACTACTACTACTACTACTACTACCTTTTTAGCTCCCAGTGGAGCATAGGTCTTCAACAAACATTTTCCAAGTCATTCGGTTTTTTGCCATTCTTTTAAGATCATTCCATGTCTTCCCCATCATTTTAATCTCTGCTTCTGTCTGTCTTCTTTAAGAATTCCTTGGTCTACCTCTGTGTCTTTTCCCCTGGGGATTAAAAAAAAGGGCCTGTTGTGTAATACTCTCAGTTGGCTTCCGTAGTGTGTGTCCTGTCCAGCGCCATCGTCTTCGCTGTATCTCTTTATGCTACATATAGAGGAGGATAAAAATAGATAATATGTGAAAATTTGTAAGCTGAAATATCATCATTCATCATTGAGTGCCGTCTCCGCAACGAAGGTTGGCTACCATGGAGCGCCATTTTGCTCTATCTCTTGCTTTGATGGTGCAGGTTGTCATAGGCTGATTTGTCCATCTTTTGATGTTACTCGTCCATGTTAATCTTGGTCTGCCTCTGCCTCTTTTACCTTGTATTTTCCCCTCCAGGATCACTTTCAGTAGGCTGTTGTGTCTTTTAAAATGGCCTAAGAATCGCATTTGTCTTGTTCTAATTGTGTTCAGAAGTTCTCTTTTCATTTTTAGTTGTTTTAAGACTTTGTCATTTGTTTTCTTTTCCTTCCATCCAATTCTACCTATTCTTCTATATATCCACATTTCAAAGGCTTCAATTCTCTGTTCTGTTTTCTTGTCTAATGTCCATGTTTCAGCACCATATAGGAATATTGAGAAGATGTAACATTTTGCTATTCTTAGTTTTAGCTCTGGTGTTATTTGTTTTGATGTTAGTATGTCCTTCATGACATTAAAATTACTTTTTGCCATTCCTATTCTTTTGTTTATTTCAGTTGTACATTTTCCATCACTGGTTATAGTATGTCCAAGGTAGTTATAGTTCTGAACTGTCTCAAGGTCTATTCCTTCAATTTTGATATCCACTTGTGGGTTTTGAGTATTTTCTTTGTTTATGATCATAGTTTTAGTCTTTTTGATATTCATATCTAGTCCATATTTTTGCTTGTCGTGTTTATTTCATTAAGTAATTGTTGTAGGTCTTTAGGATTTTCTGCTAGTAGTACAGTATCGTCAGCATATCTTAGGTTATTGATTATCTTTCCATTAATTTGTAGGCCTGGCATCTCTGTGATGTTTTTAAAGATTTGCTCAGTGTATAGATTGAACAAGCTTGGTGATAGGATGCATCCCTGTCTTACTCCTCTTTTTATATCAATGGGTGTAGAGAACTCTTGTTATATTTTATTATTGCTGTTTGCTCCCAGTATAGATTGCATATTAGTCGTATATCCATGTCATCTAGATGTATCTCTTTTAGGCATTCTATAAGTTGTTTGTGGTGTACTCTATCAAAAGCTTTGGTGTAGTCTATGAAGCAGGCATATATTGGTTTGTTTACTTCTGTGTATTTTTCGAAGCTGAAATATATATAAGATTAAAGCGAGACTTAACTGAGGCAAGATCCAAAAGCTCTCAGCGAGTAGACTGTGAGTCGGATGGGACGCAGGAGGGGAGGGGGAAGGGGGGAATTAGTCACGTGATTAGACGGTAATTAATACCGTCGGTAGTTAGTTTATAGCTCGTTTCAAATCATGTGCCCAACTTCAAAACGCTATTACTCTCTAACCGTTTGTTAAAAACTTTTGAAATTTTCCAAATGTTTTTAGAATGCAAAAGACCCTTTAAATGTATATTTAACAAATATCTTGCAGCTGCAGTTTTCTTAAAGCGGCGATATTTCTTTGATGTTTGTCAAAATTGTAAATTGTGAAGCCCTAAAGAATAGAAATTACCGTAGTTGCTGGTCTATGATTAATTTTCACTAGGTAAAGGCGTGGCCGTAATGGGGAAATAACTGAATAAGACAAAACACCGGGAGAATTATTGTCTGCTCAGTTCGAGGACGGCCTCGCCGCTGAATGAACGGAAATGGAACACACAATGCCTCGTGTTTTCTACAAGTGTCTAATTGTGTCAGAAAGCCCACGTGGAATGCGTGAAAAAAAGTCAATTGTACCGTGTATGGATTTTTAATCGCTATTTTTAACTTAAAATACTGTAAACATTAAGTTTTGACTACATCAATGGGTCGTTATAAATTTATATAAATCAAATAAGCAACAATAATAACCAAATGTTTTTTTTAATGAAATTAATTCCCTGTTGGGTTCTAATCATTATAACTTTACATGCAAATTTTGAAAAAATTACAAAAAGAGATTAAAAAGATATCGATTTTAAAAGTTGGGCACCTGATTTGAAACGAGCTATAGTTCATTTTTTCTACTTTCTTCAAATGTTGTCGACTCTTTGAATGTTGACGTTCTCTCTCTTCTCTACCATGCCCTTTTATTGTTCTTGTCTTGGCGGATCTGCCTACTTCTTGGCGAGGAACGATCCGTTCAGCTTCATACTAATCCCTGCAGGTTATATTAGACTGAAATCGCCATCCACAAATGAAAGTGAAAATCATCTTTATTTTAATTGCTAAACACCAGCTGTTTTTCTCGTTGTTCCCTGGTTTTATTCTCCTCCCGCCGTTAATTGACATGTCATCGTGTGTTGGTCACTACATTGACTTGTATTGCTGATGTGAAGCTCTGAGTCTGTTTGTTAAATTGTGTGTGCTTATGCTCGAATCCGAAGGAAGATAGAGAGGGAGGAAAGAGGAGATGGCGATAGAAAGAAAGGAAGAGAGAATGAAAGAAAGAATGAATGAAAGAAAGAAAGAAAAAGAAAAAAAGAAAGAAAAAAGAAAGAAAGAAAGAAAGAAAGAAAGAAAGAAAGAAAGAAAGAAAGAAAGAAAGAAAGAAAGAAAGAAAGAAAGAAAGAAAGAAAGAAAGATGTTCGAATCCGAACAAGAGAGAGGGACGGAGGAAGAGAGATGGGGTGAAATAAAGAAGGAAAGAAAGAAAGAATTTTAAAAAGAAAGAAAGAAAGAAAGATAATCTCTGCCGTTATATGAAACGTGTACATCAAAATAAAATGTAAACCCCATCCAAAGAATCACATAGAAATGAGCAAACATGCCACGAATGAGTGTCAAAAAACAGTAATACTTGGAATCGGTTAAGTCTCCTCTAAAACCGCGTTCCTCTCCTGCTTTTAAGCAAACCGGTTGCTAAGGAACACAAAAACACAAATATTGCAATAGGAGCCAGGGTGTAACGTACACCCCTATAAGGTATAGTGACAGTTTTACAAACAAACAAAAAAAAGAACAGAACAAAATATTGACGTTTCTGTCTCCATGCTGCCTTCTTCAGAAAACAAGAACAACGGCAAAATACAGTGAGGTACAGATAACTATTACTACATCTAGGGTGATTGGGACAGGTAAGTTAAGGAGAGGTGGACAAAGATATATATATATATTTCTTCTTCTCCCTTTCAGGTCCATGTGGAGCATAGGTCTTCAACAAACACTTTCCAAGTCGTTCTGTTTCTTGCCATTCTTTTAATATCATTCCATGTCTTCCCCATCATCTTCTTCTCTGCTTCTATCTGCCTTCTCCAAGAATTCCTTGGTCTTCCTCTTTGTCTTTTCCCCTGGGGATTCCAAAAAGGGCTTGTTATGTTATACTCTCAGTTGGCTTCCGCAGTGTGCGTCCTATCCAGCGCCACCGTCTTCGCTGTATCTCTTTATCCACTGGTGTTTGACTGGTACATTTACATAAAATGTAAAGGTAAAGGTAAAGTACGAGACTTGAACCGACGTCTTAGCACGCGAGTTTACACTCATATGTGCTCGGCCGCCTATCCAGAAATGTTCAGAAATTTATGTATAGTGTAGCCTCAAGCATCGAAACTCAGATGCGAGGCAACATTCCTCACCTTCCCAGGGTAATACCCTGGTACCCATTTCTGCCAACGCTGGGTCGACCCTTGGGGGGGGGGGGGGTGGGGGGGGGGGTTTCAACCACGAGTACAACTCACACAGCTTCTAGCGGGAATCAAACACGGGTTGTCCGATCGTCGGTAGTCCAGTCGGGTGGTTTTCCCAACTCGGCTACCGAGGCCCCCCAAAAAATAATATGGAGCGCTTCACGAATTTGCATGTAATCCTTGCGCATGGGCCATGCTAATCTTCTCTGTATCTTCCAATTTTAGTATATGTACCGCGTGCACATTTCCATACTTCTATATTAGTGATTTTGGCCTGCTATTTTCATCCTTTTATTCTGCGTAAGCATCCATTTATGAAAGCCTGTATCTTCATGATTGTCAATTTTGTTGTTCTCCGTGTTTCACAACCGTATAATAGGACTGATTTAACATTGAAGTTGAAAATTTTTATTTTTTTTTATTTAACCTATTTGGATATTTATTTGGTTATGGAAGGCCCCGGTATCACTGCAAACGAATTAAAATCCATAATTGCTCAACCGCCCGTGCCAGCGGAATCATCCGAATTAATATCTCATCTCCCGAACAAAGAAAGGTAACTGTAGTCCCCATCGTAGCAGTCTCAGCACACGCCAAAAGACATAAGGCAAAACCGCGCAGAAAGTGAACACGCCCAACGGTTCCCTGTCATACGATGTCATCATTCATCGTAAACAATTGGAATATCGAAATATCACCAAAACGGATGAGACACACAGCTCACGGTGTGCACAGAGCACTTAACTCAGTAGCTCCTGCAACAAGCCGGACTTGGAATATGAGGAAACTGCAACAAGGAACACTTTCATGCATAGCCTTCAATTGTTCCCGCCGCCTATCCACCATATACCGAAAGTTCACGTCCTCTTGAAAATGATGATCGTTGTATGTTTTTTTTAAAATGTATAGCGCTTGATGATGTTAGGCCATCGTTGTTGACTCCAATTCCGAACATATGGACACACAGTTCATCGTCAGATTATCCCCGTCGCAGATCAAACAACAGACCTTAAGATTAGCGTACGTCCGGTTATCAGACGTGATCTTGTCAACAATAAGTGTCTTCAAACTGTGTTGTTGGTTTTGTTCCTCAATGAGATCATAGCAACATGGACAAATACAAATTAACTTAAGAAAATTTGCACAACATGGACCTTTTGACTTTGCTTTTAGAACGGAATGGCTTCACTGTCAATATGAGAACCAATAAATTTGCTTTTAGAAAGGAATGGCTTCACTGCCAATATGAGAACCAATAAATTTGCTTTTAGAAAGGAATGGCTTCATTGTCAATATGAGAACGAATAAATTTGCTTTTAGAAAGGAATGGCTTCACTGCCAATATGAGAACCAATAAAGTTGCTTTTAGAACGGAATGGCTTCACTGTCAATATGAGAACCAATAAAGTTGCTTTTAGAACGGAATGGCTTCACTGTCAATATGAGAACCAATAAAGTTGCTTTTAGAACGGAATGGCTTCACTGCCAATATGAGAACCAATAAATTTAACCTAATTTCTTTGGACTTCCATATGTTTCCCAGTGCAACAAAGAGGAGCTTTTGTTGCACTTGATGTATGTATATATTTATTGATACTATATATATTGCCACACTTCACCTATCCTCCAACATAAATCTTTCTCATTTAATTATTTACCAGAGTAGGACGCGCTAGCTCTCGGCCACCCAGGCATGTTATGAATGACACAGAAGTAGGTAGACGAGATAAATAAGGACTAAGAAGTTTGCTTCAGGGTGGCAGAGATAAGCTGGTCATGATTGCAGATATACGCTTGATATCTCGAGAAGACAGAGAGAGATTCAAAGAAGATGATGAGGAAGCCAAGCTCCAACACGGACAAGTTAATGTTTATGTCCCGTTTTTAGCTTTTCCTTTCTCACTATCGCCGCTCGCTAGAGCCATAGTTTGAGAACCAATAACTGTATCATCATCATCATCAAGTACCGGGCCTACTGGCGTAGGTGATCATGTCTCTTCACAACTTTCGATCTCGGCAGCTATTTATCATTTCTGTTGTTGACCTTCTGTCAAGCCATTCTCTTAAGCTGTCTGTTATTTTTTCTCTTTGCTTCCCTCTATCTCTTCGTCCCTCAATTTTTCCAGTTGTTACAATATATTCAAGTTGTTCTATTTTCATTACATGGCCAAAAAATGATGATTGTTTCTTCCAAATATTGGAAATTAGCTCTCTTTTTGCTTTGACCTCTCTCAGAACATCTTCATTACTCTTCTTAGCTGTCCATGGTACTCTTAACATTCTTCTGTAAAACCACATTTCTACAGACTCCATGTTGTGGCGATTCATGATTGTACAAAGAAATTACGACGGTGGATTTCTGTTGCCTTCCGTCGGTTTGTTTACGGTTGGCTCCGCTGGCCTTTGACTAAAAAGTCTCACCCAGAATGGGGTTTATTTTACTTTGGGGTACCCTCCCTTAGCCTTTTACTCTCCCGAGCTTACCTGCAAGGCAGCAGGGCAGCCACAGGTTGTACTGTTTACTGCATACAGTAGCAGGTAAAGTTACCTGACCTGACATTAACTTTATACCATGAAATTAAAGGGAGATCACTCATCGTTCTTTGAAATATCAGTAAAGTTATCCTGTATGTTAATGTGCTGCCGCTCAGCTATGACGTTCATAGCCGTTATATTAATGAACACTTGGTGCAATTATGTCGCTGGAATGAACGGTCATCAGATATTCACTGATAACGCATCCATTCTAGAGTATCTGCGTTTTTAGCATTTAAGCTACTATTTTTTTTATCCCTAGAAAAATGGCAATCACTTGAGAAATAAAACGACACAAATCATTAAAGGGCATATACAATTTCTAGTGTCTGGAGATTTAGCCGAGTTGCATGGAAGATAGGTCCAGTGACGTTAATTAGTAGTGGACAACTTTAATTTATATTTTTGTTTAACTTCACTTCTGAATAGGTGGCCGAGATCGCCGGTTGAGCCTCGTACCCTTACTTTTCACAATATAACAAAAAATACTTTTGACATTAGAAGAAGTTAAACCTCCGTCCGCCGGCTACAAACAATCGGTTGAGAAGTAAGTTTTTTCTTTTTTTTTTTTTTCGTTCGCCAGCTTTGACCCCTGACGAAGTCCCTAGAGACTAGGAACTGAATTTTGCGTGTTAATCAATTTTTTTCCCTGGCAGCCGTGTGCACAGGGGTCCCTCGCCGCACAGGCAGACAACTCCGACTTCGGAAGTACTCATATTTTTTCCGTCGATGAGTAATTGACGTTTCAAGCCGGGCCTCGCTGCTGAGACCAGGGGTGGTTGCCGCAGAGAGAAATCATAAATAAAAATTCCAACCGGTGTACCCGGGATTTGAACCCACAACATCTCTGTTCTGAGGTCACAGGACCCGTATTGTATCACAACACACGATTCTGTTCTGGCCGAGGGAGCTGATGCCTGCTGTTTCTCCCTGTCGCTTCAGTGTTCTGTTTAGTGTTGTTGTTTTTTTAGGTCGACCTATTTCCTTTCTGGCGTAATACCGACCAAATCACCCAAAAATGTGCCGTGGTCATAGAAAAATATGTTCACTAACACCGTATTCTCCATACGACTAGCAAGGCCTGGAGGGAACCTTTACTTTTTTTTACTTTATTTCCATTTACTATTTGGTTTCTGTTTGAGGGCTGGCTTTGAGATTCTTTTCTTGTCTCCTCCCATCATTGATCTTATTCTTAGTACCCATGGTACTATCAATCTTCCTTTAATCACCCACGGTACTATCAATCTTCCTTTAATCACCCACGGTACTATCAATCTTCCTTTAATCACCCATGGTATTATCAATCTTCCTTTAATCACCCATGGTACTATCAATCTTCCTTTAATCACCCATGGTACTATCAATCTTCCTTTAATCACCCAGGGTATTATCAATCTTCCTTTAATCACCCATGGTATTATCAATCTTCCTTTAATCACCCATGGTATTATCAATCTTCCTTTAATCACCCATAGTATTATCAATATGCTTTTGCTCTTCCATGGTACTATCAATCTTCCTTTAATCATCCATGCTACTCTCAATTTTCCTTTAATCATCCATTGTACTATCAATCTTGTTGTAATCACATTTCTGTGGCCTGAGAACGATTTTTGTGTCCAATTATCCATATTTCAATTTCATAAATCAAGACATGCACAATATAAACAGGAATAACTCTTTTTTTAAATCTTCATTGTTAAAGATGGATTGTGTAACATTATTCTCATTCTATCTTCTCCAATATTCGCACCTGCAATACTCCCAAGCATTTCTTCACATACATTTCTAAATCTCATTATGTAACACATTTAGAAAAATCATATTTACCTATTCGCTTCTTATTTATCTGCTTTTATTTTTCTTCAACATTCGGTCTATCTGTTTGAACTTACTTCTAAATTTTCCCTATTCCCGTACAATACGTTTTTTTTTTATTCTTCCTTGCGAATCCACTTCAGAAATTCCGTTCACTCTTGAGTTTCAAATAGCGCTAGAAGTGTCATTTCGTTCGGTGACGTCAGATCAGCCAGTTGTACAAACACAACAGCCGTGCTGTAGCCAGGAAACCCTGCACTCTCGTCGTGTCTCTAACCAGAGAGAGAAAGAGATGTTGAGAATTATTACTGCACCATTTTGTACTTACTCGTTACATATGAAATAAATACTCGTTACTGATAATACTAACTGTGACAATTACCTTCTTCCGCTTTTGCATTCAAACATGATCGTTACACAAACAATGAGGACCCAGGTTTGAATCGTGGTAGGGCCAAACAAGGGTGTTTTCCAATCTGAGGAGAGTTGAAATAAAGACTTTGACCTGATCACGTTGTGGCGAGAATGCATCCGGTTTGCTGGTTACATTTCCCAGCACTGCCGGAATTCCCCGCCAGATGCTAGAAATGTCGTAATCATAGATATGACAGTTTTTTGTTTCTTCTTCTTCTTCTTAATTGACCCAAAGATTATTTCTCTTCGTGGTCCTTTATTAAAGCAGTGATGATGATGATGATGATGATGCGTTCGTCCGATGATTTGAGGTATTCTAACGGATACGAACAGTAGACTTCCTCCTCGTCATCCGCCCTTAAAAGGACGTTAAGTGGACGTAGTTACGTTGTGTTGCAGTTTGCAGTGTAACACTGTGATATCTGCGCCTTTCGGCCCAACACATCCGATTTCAGCCGACGCTTTTTTGTGTACCGGGTTCGTCTTCCCACTTCGATCCCTGCTCGCTTGGCCAGACTAGACAGGTTAGTCTGTTTCTAGAGGCACCACGAAGAGGTGTAGCAGGGTCTGGATGGTTCTGGTTCACCGATCCTGGCGCAAGCCATCAGTTGTGAGTCACTGACGACTTCCAGCTCTGGTGCTGGGGGGGCGCGCCTTCGCCTCCATTAAAGCAGTTAGAGAATAAATCTGGCGTATGCAAGTAATCTAACAAACAAAAACTATCTCTACTCGCTTCGTCACACTGGTTACTCTACTTCAGGACCGAAGCGGAGAGATGGAGTGCTTATCAATCTTTAGAGATAAGTCTGGTCACAACCCTATTAGTTTGACATCACCAGTCTGGGTTCCGCTTTGCGAGCTGACAGGTTGTTGGTAAATCATTTCAGAAGAAGAGGTATGTTTACAGCACTCGGGAAAAAAAAGACAAATAATCAACAGGAAAAAAAAACAATGTGTGGTCCGAAGCAGGATCGAACCTGTACTTCTTGGCACAGCGTCTTGCCACGAGAAGCCGAACGCTAGAGTACACGGCCAACTCAGCTGACGCAGTGTTGTGTTGGGTCGAAAAGGACAAACAGCACAAGTGTGTTCTCAACCACAGCGTAACGTCTCTACGTCCACTTAAAATTATTTAGGGGTGTGGGGGGGGGGGTTAATAACGAGTAGTAGTCGTTGAGCGAACACAGAAGAAGTAGAAAAAGAAGAAAAAGAGAGGAAGAAGTTCAAGAAGAAGCAGAAGATTAAGAAGTGGAGGAAGAAGAAGAGAGGTAGAAGAAGAAACAGAAGATTAAGAAGTAGCAGAGGAAGAAGTAGAAGAAGAAGAAGAAGAAGAAGTAGAGGAATAAGAAGAAATTGCAGAGGAAGAAGAGGGAGAGGAAAAATAAGACGTAGCAGAAGGAGAGACTGAAAAAGATGAAGAAGACAATGAAGAAAAAATGAAAACTCGGACCTGAACAACGTGTAGCGACTGCATGCGTCCCTATTTCTCCAGCTCCATAGAAAACCCTAGCTCACCCAAGAAATGAGACAAAATCAATAACAATAACAGTATTAGTATTATTATTAAAATATTTCAATATTTACCTCTAACTCGTACCACGCTTTTTTTTTTTTCGTTTTTAAATTCCTGGCAGTCTCGAGATCTTAATCTCGGTCTTACTATCCGTTACCAACGAGCATTCGAGAAGAAAGGCACCTTTCGGAAAATATTGACTTGAAAGTTTGATTCCGGGATAGTAACGAGTATAAAGTAAGGAATCAATATTTTCCAGACAATAGTTACTAGCCATGACCTTCTGTTTTATGTTCACTATTATTTCGAGCGAGAATTATGGCGACCACCCCCATTCTTCAAGCGGGTTATTCACAAATATTTGTTTATTGCTTCTTCAAACATACTGGCGGGCTATAGCGATCAAGAAACTGTGCAGACTGTGATGTCCGTAAAATATAATTTAAATATGTAGACAGAAAAGGAGCCGCGATAGCTCAGTGGTTAGTGAGCTGGACTACAAAGGACAAGAGGTCAGGTTCGATCCCAACCGACGGCTTCCGGTTCACCCAGCATTTTAATGGGTACCGGATTTTTTTTCTGGGAAAGTAAAGCGGCACGGACGTAATACCTACCACGTTACCCAAAAATCATGTGCCGAGGGTCTATAAAATGTATGGTCGCTAACACCTTATTCCCCATTCCCCACTTGGCGTGACGGAAGTACTTTAATTTTTTTCATGTAGACAGAAAGACAAAAATGATAAGAATTGTTTTAGATAAGAATACAGATAATTAACGCTAAACAATTGTTTTAGATAAGAATACAGATAATTAACGCTTAACTTTTGTTTGTTTTATTTATTTATTTATGTTGTGAACGCCGTGGTTGATTCTATCGGTGGAGAGCCTGAAGTGCTTGCTGTATATGAATCAGCATTTTTGTTCATCATCACAATCATCATCGAGTGCCTTCTCAGCAACGAAGGTTGGCTACCATGGAGCGCCATTCTGCTCTGTCTCTTGCTTTGATGGTGCAGGCTGTCATAGGCTGATTTGTCCATCTTTTGATGTTACTCGTCCATGTTAGTCTTGGTCTGCCTCTGCCTCTTTTACCTTGTATTTTCCCCTCCAGGATTACTTTTAGTAGGCTGTTGTGTCTTTTAACATGGCCCAAAAATCGCATTTGTCTTGTTTGAATTTTTGTTGCCTTCACTTTTTTATATGGCATCTCTTAATTCCTTCCTTCCTCTCTCCAACACTTCTTTCCTTCTTCATTCTCTCACTTATCTCTGTTCTTTCTTCCTCATATACTCCCTTCCTTCTTTTCTTCCTTCCTCCCTTCTTTCTATCCTTTCTTACTCCCTCCCTCCTTCCACTTCCTTTCCCCTTCCTTCCTCCCTCCATCCCGTCCTGCCAGCCCGTTCCATCCCATTCTTCATCCCTTCATTTCTTCCTTTCTGTCTTACCTTCCTGTCTTTCTTTCATTCTTGTCTTTCTTCCTTTTCCGTCTTAATCTCTTTCTTACTTTTTTTTCTTACTGTCTTTCTTTCACACCCGAACTTTGTTGTAAACTTTCGTCCGCAGTAGGAGAGGATGATCCTAAACGCTAGTCCACATTTTCTGTCTCCCCCCTCCCCCTCAGTCCTTTACCTTCATCATGACATTAGATTTCGTGGTTTTGGTGTCCTTCCACTGTGTTTTGCAGGAGACTACACTGTCATAAGTCTCTGTCAGACTGTGATGGTTGAAGCAATCTAGGCACTGCTGAAGCAATCTAGGCACTGCTGAAGCAATCTAGGCACTGCTGAAGCAATCTAGGCACTGCTTAAGCAATATAGGCACTGCTGAAGCAATCTAGACACTGCTGAAGCAATCTAGACACTGCTGAAGCAATCTAGTCACTGCTGAAGCAATCTAGACACTGCTGAAGCAATCTAGGCACTGCTGAAGCAATCTAGGCACTGCTGAAGCAATCTAGGCACTGCTGAAGCAATCTAGGCACTGCTGAAGCAATCTAGTCACTGCTGAAGCAATCTAGACACTGCTGAACCAATCTAGGCACTGCTGAAGCAATCTAGACACTGCTGAAGCAATCTAGACACTGCTGAAGCAATCTAGATACTGCTGAAGCAATCTAGTCACTGCTGAAGCAATCTAGGCACTGCTGAAGCAATCTAGATACTGCTGAAGCAATCTAGATACTTCTGAAGCAATCTAGGCACTGCTGAAGCAATCTAGACACTGCTGAAGCAATCTAGATACTGCTGAAGCAATCTAGGAACTGCTGAAGCAATCTAGGAACTGCTGAAGCAATCTAGGCACTGCTGAAGCAATCTAGACACTGCTGAAGCAATCTAGGCACTGCTAAAGCAATCTAGACACTGCTGAAGCAATCTAGGCACAGCTGAAGCAATCTAGACACTGCTGAAGCAATCTAGTCACTGCTGAAGCAATCTAGACACTGCTGAAGCAATCTAGTCACTGCTGAAGCAATCTAGACACTGCTGAAGCAATCTAGTCACTGCTGAAGCAATCTAGACACTGCTGAAGCAATCTAGTCACTGCTGAAGCAATCTAGGCACTGCTGAAGCAATCTAGACACTGCTGAAGCAATCTAGACACTGCTGAAGCAATCTAGACACTGCTGAAGAAATCTAGTCACTGCTGCTGAAGCAATCTAGACACTGCTGAAGTAATCTAGGCACTGCTGAAGCAATCTAGTCACTGCTGAAGCAATCTAGGCACTGCTGAAGCAATCTAGGCACTGCTGAAGCAATATAGATACTGCTGAAGCAATCTAGGCACTGCTGAAGCAATCTAGATACTGCTGAAGCAATCTAGGCACTGCTGAAGCAATCTAAGCACTGCTGAAGCAATCTAGATACTGCTGAAGCAATCTAGGCACTGCTGAAGCAGTCTAGATACTGCTGAAGCAATCTAGGCACTGCTGAAGCAATCTAGATACTGCTGAAGCAATCTAGGCACTGCTGAAGCAATCTAGATACTGCTGAAGCAATCTAGGCACTGCTGAAGCAATCTAGATACTGCTGAAGCAATCTAGGCACTGCTGAAGCAATCTAGATACTGCTGAAGCAATCTAGGCACTGCTGAAGCAATCTAGGCACTGCTGAAGCAATCTAGCCACTGCTGAAGCAATCTAGTCACTGCTGAAGCAATCTAGACACTGCTGAAGCAATCTAGTCACTGCTGAAGCAATCTATGCACTGCTGAAGCAATCTATGCACTGCTGAAGCAATCTAGATACTGCTGAAGCATTCTAGGCACTGCTGAAGCAATCTAGATACTGCTGAAGCAATCTAGTCACTGCTGAAGCAATCTAGTCACTGCTGAAGAAATCTAGATACTGCTGAAGCAAATTAAACACTGTTGAAGCAATCTAGACACTGCTGAAGCAATCTAGACACTATTGAAGCAATCTAGACACTATTGAAGCAATCGAGACACTGCTGAAGCAATCAAGACGCTGCTGAAGTAATCTAGACACTGCTGAAGCAATCTAAGACACTTCTGAAGCAATCTAGACACTGCGGTGTCTGTTAGAAGGAGAATATAGAGGTCTTCATCTGTAGATTGTTACTCCTCGTTGTCCATCTTTAAAAGGGCGCTATTCTCCTCTTCTTAACGTTCTCCCATAAATGGGCGTTGATGCGCTGTGTCGCTAGTTAAACAACGTCACGTTACATGCACCTTTCGACTCGACACATCCGTCTTCGATATGAATAAGTCGAATAAAAAAAAAAGTAAAGTGCCCCCGTCACACCAAGTGGCGTATAGAAAATATGGTGTTAGTGACCATAATTTTTATAGACCTTCGGCACATGATTTTTGGGGTAATGTGGTCGGCTTTACGCGATGTTTGGGTTATGTGGTCGGTATTACGCGATGTTTGGGGTAATGTGGTCTGTATTACGCGATGTTTGGGGTAATGTGGTCGGTATTACGCGATGTTTGGGGTAATGTGGTCGGTATTACGCGATGTTTCGGGTAATTTAGTCGGTATTACGAGATGTTTGGGGTAATGGGGTCGGTATTACGCGATGTTTGGGGTTCTGTGGTCGGTATTACGCGATGTTTTGGGGTAATGTGGTCTGTATTACGCGATGTTTGGGGTAATGTGGTCGGTATTACGCGATGTTTGGGGTAATGTGGTCGGTATTACGCGATGTTTCGTGTAATGCAGTCGGTATTACGAGATGTTTGGGGTAATGTGGTCGGTATTACGCGATGAGTCGATTTGCTTAACAATTTTTTGTCCTGACACCGGCCACTTTTGGCCTCCTCTTTTCGACTATTAACTACCAAGGGTTCTTTAACGTGCTCGAGTTCACACGGAACTTCCTGTTTTTCGCCGTTTTCCGAGAGCGCTAGACATCAGATCTTACTATCCAGAGAGCGCTAGACATCGGATCTTACTTCCCAGAGAGCACTAGACATAGGACCTTACTACCCAGAGAGCGCTAGACATGGGATCTTACTACCCAGAGAGCGCTAGACATAGGATCTTACTACCCAGACAGCGCTAGACATCGGATCTTACTGCCCAGAGAGTGCTAGACATCGGATCTTACTGCCCAGAGAGCACTAGACATCGGATCTTACTACCCAGAGAGCACTAGACATAGGATCTTACTACCCAGACAGCGCTAGACATCGGATCTTACTGCCCAGAGAGTGCTAGACATCGGATCTTACTGCCCAGAGAGCACTAGACATCGGATCTTACTGCCCAGAGAGCACTAGACATCGGATCTTACTGCCCAGAGAGCACTAGACATCGGATCTTACTGCCCAGAGAGTGCTAGACATCGGATCTCACTACCCAGAGAGTGCTAGACATCGGATCTTATTCCCCAGAGCGCGCTAGACATTGGATCTTATTCCCCAGAGAGCGCTAGACATCGGATCTTACTACCCAGAGACAAGGGGAGGGTAAAGCCACGAAGAAACCACGGATTCGATTTTTAAAAAATATATCCCGCCGCTTGTGCTGTGGATCGAACTCGGGACCTACTTGTCCAGTGGCCGATGTCTTACCTCTAGACCACCCAGTCCCCTTAAAGAGCGTTCACTTGGTGAGTGTTGCTCCGTGTCGTGGTTTAATACGCCTATCATTCCAATACGTCAGGCCTTAGCTCGGCATCATAAGCTAGTTTGTTCCCTTTCGCATTCGATCACATTTAACTTGGCCAGAAAATTAGCCTGGTCCCAGTGTCACCTCAGAGCAGTGGAGTATGATATTGTTCTGTTTAACTGACTATTATGTCATCAGTCAGTTATGAGTTGCTGATTACTTTTAGTCTATGCTGTAGGAGTGTACTTATTGTTTGTTAGAGGATGATTTCTTCTCCGTTAGCTGGTGATGACTACTCAATTTCATCGTCTGTACTTAGAGTCATGTCTAGTTGGTGTCGATGCGTTGCATCGTAGCTTACAGCAAGCTCTGATATTTGGATATTTCTGTCAGATACATATCACCACGACAATTATTGCTACAGCTTTACCTTTCCTCTTCTACCCTAGCTATCTTGACCAGATTTGTTTGTCTGATACCAGAGTTGGTAGGAACTTGATCAATTAGTGTTCACTGAACTCCATACAGATAATCAGCTATGAGTCGCTGACCATTTTTAGACAATTTGGCCCCAAGAATGTACTGATTACTGGCCACATAAGGGGTGAGTTACTTTATTTCCAACCATGGATGACAGAATCAAGATCTGGAGAGCACGAGCATACCTGAAGATTAGTACAGATACAGAGCATCCATTGCACCACGTGCTCAACACAGAGAAAGGTACCAGGCTAAAAAGAGGCAAATCATGGGTGGGCCGGGCAGAAGATGTCATCAAACAGGTCTGTGGGCTTACCAATATCAGCGTTGGTGAGGAGTGGATACCGGTGCCTACGTCATTCAATGGAACTTTCTCATGTATTGTCACACTCGACAGGAAAAGTAGGGAACAGGACCCGGTCGTGGTTAATGCTAAGGTAAACGGTCTCATCTGTGATAATACCGATGAGAAAGATGCAGTCATCTATACAGAGGGATCTGTAAGACGACACGAAAGAAGTGCATGGGCATTTACAGCACGCTCAGCAGGCAGAATAGCCAAGGAAGACAGTGGTGCATACGCCATGACCACGAGTAGCATGACAATGGAGGTGATGGCAGTGACCAAGGCATTCAAATGGTTAGAGTCACAAGACTACACCCACGTATGTATACTGAGTGATTCGATGAGCATGATAAAAAAAGTGGAGGCGGGCTTTGTACGCATGCAATGGGTAGAGTCGTTGCGGAATTCCAAAATACGTAAGGTCACCTTTGTCTATGTCCCTGGACATGCGGGAGTACGGGGAAATGAGAGAGCGGACAGGTTGGCTAGCTGCGCTGTCGTTGAGGACAGGCAACCGATGGATCGGGCGGACATCATCAATGCCCTTCGAGATGTGGGAAGAGCACAGGACTTCGACAAACACAGATCAACGTCACTTCTTCGGATGATGGAAATGGGAGTTAAGATGGGCACGGCCAGAAATGAGAAACTTGGTGGCCGTGTAAGAAGACTTATCAACCAACACAGAACTGGAGTCGTCAGTCGCTGATAGATATAATAGTAAAAGAAAGCAACAAGAAAGGTCTCAGTCTGAATAGTAAGAAGACAGAAGTAATGTATCGAAGAAACAATCACCACCATCATGCAGCATAAAAATAAACGAGACAAATCTGAAACAAGCACAACGTTTCAAATACTTGGGCACAATAATTACATCAGATGGGATATGCACCACATAAATAAAATGCAGAATTGCTCAGCCCAAAATAACATTTCAAAAAATGAAAAATATCTTATGCAACAAATCTATGTCAAAAAAAAATGAGAACGTGAGTTCATAGGTGCTATATAGAACCAATTCTGACCTATGGAAGCGAATCATGGACAGTAGACAAACAAATGAAAAGACGATTAGAGGCCACAGAGATGGGATTTCACAGAAGAATGTTTAAAGTTCCCTGGACAGCTAAAAAGACCAATGAGGAAGTTCTCAAAGAGGCCAACACAAAAAGGGAGTTCTTAAAAAACATCAGAAAGAAGCAATCAACATTATTCGGGCACATCATGAGAAGAGGAAAGTTGAAATACTTGGTTACAACTGGCAAAATAAAAGGAAAGAGAGATCGCGGACGATAAAGAGAGAAAATACTGCATAGCTTGGTGTCATGGCATGAAAAACAGTCAATAACAGAACTGATACGATGCACTGTAGATAGAAGATTGTGGAGGGACATGATCGCCTACGCCAACCGGTATGGCACATGATGATGAATTTAAAGTTGAGAAAAAGACAAATCAGAACTACAGAAGAAATCACGAGTTGGAAATGTGAAATTCCATTTTGTTTTCGGTCGCCAAATTTTTACCTCTGACGAAGTCCCTAGAGACTAGGGACTGAATTTTGCGTGCTAATCCGTATTTCCCTGGCAGCCGTGTGTCCCTCGCCGCACAGGCAGATGACTCAGTCTTTGGAGGTATTCGTATTTTTTCCGTCGATGAGTAATTGACGTTTCAAGCCGATCATCCCTGCTGAGACTAAGGGTGGTTGTCACAGACAGAAATCACAAATATAAACTCCAACTGGTGCAGCCGGGATTTGAACTCACACCCTCTCTGTCTCAAGACCGGCGTCTTGCCTCGAGATCAACCAGCCCCATGAATGTGAAATGAAGGTTACGAGGAAAATGAGGATTACCTTTACTTTACGACGTTTTAGGAATACGGTGTTAGTATTCATACTTATCAATACGATGTCAGTGTTCATACTTATCAATACGGTGTCAGTATTCATACTTATCAATACGGTGTCAGTATTCATACTTATCAATAATCGACGGTATATTTTTTATCGAAGCGAATTCCCTTCACACTAATTGTTTTGGGAATCAGTTGACAATATCCATATTTGCACATCAACGGTACATATTGCCAGAACTGCCAGAATTGGACGCTGGACTCTCGAACAATAAGAAAAATAACGACCACCAAAATGAAATGTGCCAGAAGAATGACATGCAACAGCTTAAGGGACAGAGTAAGAAACACTGACCCGAGGATGAAACTCGAAATTGAATCAGCCATCGAATACATAAAGAAACAACAGATAAAATGATTCGATTACATAACAAGACAAAAAGAACTAACAATGACTCAAAGAGCCATAAACAAACGCTACGAAAACGCCAGATTAAGAGGAAGACCGAGAAAGAGATGGATAAAGGGAATACTAGAGTCACTATGAGGAATAACACAAGAAGAGGCCAACAGAAGAGCAAAGAACCGCAGATTGCATCACCCCTCGACGCCAACGGCAATAGAGGAAGGATAGAAGAAAAAGAAGAACGGTACATATTTTTAGGTGAAATGATTGGTATAAGTAAAGTGCCCCGTACGCCAAGTGGCGTATCGGGAGTATGGTGTTGGTGACCCTAAATTTTATAGACTTTCGGCACATGATTTTTGGGGTAATGTGGTCTGTATTACGCCCGTGCCGTTTTACTTTACCCAAACAATCCGGTACCCATTTAAGGCTGGGTGACCCTGGAAGCCGTCGATCAGGACCGAACATCTTGTCCTTAATAGTCCAGCTCACTAACCACTGAGCTATCTCGGCTTCCGATTGGTATAACGTTTCACTCTTAATTTCAAAGTAAAAATATCTGGTACTACTTTTCAGTGGCTGGATCACCCCCCGAAGTCTTCTCGGTCAGAAAAAAAGTTACATCTGAGAAAAAAAAAATCGAATTATTCTGTGTCACTGGTGAATGCAATAACCAGGACGTGGAACGTGATTATCTCCATAGTCACTGGTGAATGCAATAACCAGGACGTGGAACGTGATTATCTCCATAGTCACTGGTGAATGCAATAACCAGGACGTGGAACGTGATTATCTCCATAGTCACTGGTGAATACAATAACCAGGACGTGGAACGTGATTATCTCCATAGTCACTGGTGAATGCAATAACCAGGACGTGGAACGTGATTATCTCCATAGAAACAATTAAAACGTACGTTCACAAATTAATTCAGGAACGTGGAGCTAAATTACTTGTATATTGGATCATCTTCGGCTATACAGAACAATGTCTTCCGATCTCTACAACAATCACGCACTGAGCAGCACCAGCAAGAGCCCCGTAATTTGTGTTTGCCCAGCAGGTACAAAAATGAGAAATGTTGTAGCCAAGATCTTTCTTATAAATCTAATGTCATCAAAATTGGATCGATCAAAATTAGATCGACGAAACTTAATTAATAATTACTGCTGAATAAATAGACTTTCCCGGGTATAACAAGCTTGTCTTTGCTGCTGCACTTAAATGAAACTGGATAACTCTGCACCAACACAAACATAATTGATTTTGTTATTTGATAACCTTAGTTAGCATAATCGGTCTCATTGCACTCTGGCCACCTCCAAAAGTTGTAGGTGTTTTTTGTTAAACTCTGACGAGGAGAACATACTCAAATGATTCAGGTCAAAGGCTTTTCTGTAGCCCACTTTAGGAAGATAAAGAATTTGAACTGTATCTTCCTAGACCAGAGACAAACAATAATAAATGAATATTATTATGGGGGATATTAATAATATACTAACATCAAAACAAATAACACCAAGGTTAAAACTAAGAATAACAAAATGTTATATGTTCTCAATATTCCTGTATAGTGCAGAAACATGGACATTGGGCAATTAAACAGAACATAAAATTGAAATGTGGATTTATTGAAGAATAGGTAGAATTGGATGGAAAGAAAATAAAATAAACGGTGAAGTTTTAAAACAACGAAAAATGAAAAGAGAACTATTAAACACAATTAGAACAAAAATGAAATTTTGTGGGCATGTTAAAAGACACAACAGCCCAATAAAAGTAATATTGGAAGGGAAAATACAAGGTAAAAGAGGCAGAGGCAGATCAAGGCTAACATGGACAAGTAACATCAAAAGATGGACAAGTCAACCTATGACAATCTGCACCATCTTAGCAAGAGACACAGTGGAATAGCGCTACATTATAGCCAACCTTCAATGCGGAGACGGCACTCGATGATGATGATTATGGAGGGAAACTTCCGAGGCGATAGATCAGCGAATCATTTCAGGGGAAGAAACTCCAGAGCACAGGGAGATAGCATTGTTGGCTGTGTGCTCTAGCGTTTGTTTCTCGTGGCACGGTGCTGTTCCGAGGAGCACGGGTTCGATCCTGCTTGGGGGCCATCTACTGTTCTTTGTTTTGTTGTTGTTGATTATTTGTGATTCTTTTTTTTACCGAGCGCTGTAAACATACCTCTTCCCTGAAATGATTCGTTCTAGACCAAACATTTAGTGATGAGAGGGGGGCCAGTGTTCTTCCTAATCTTCTCTGGATTATTGATATCGGTAGACGTATTTTTTTCTCGTTCGGGTTGAATGGAGTGGGTCTGGCTGGGATGGAACCAACTTTCAGTTAATTACAAAGCACTAGCCACACCAACTTGGATCATCACAATTTCTACTATAATGTGTCGTCTCCGCGTTTTAATTGTCAACTATGACGCTGCAAGAATGTGATTGTATCACAATCATTGCCTGATGGAAAGTACATTATGAAAGGTTTGAGGAAAGGTGGGTGGGATTACTAATGTTCTATGTATTTGCGTGCTCTGCATCCCAACGATGTGCTAACAGCACCAAACTTGTCAGTTACATTCTAAAACAATCCTTAAGATAAAAGCCACCACAATTAAATGCGTCAGACATTTTTATAGAAGCCAGCATTTGAGACAAGATTAGGAGTGAAGAACTAAGAAAACGGAAGCCAGCATGTGAAACAAGATTAGAAGTGAAGAACTAAGAAAACGGGAGCCAGCATGTGAAACAAGATTAGAAGTGAAGAACTAGGAAAACAGGAATCACCTACGCAAAAGAATATAGAAAGAAAAAATCAATTAAATGTTTCGGCCACGCAACAAGGCAAACAACTATGCACAATCCATACAGTTATCAACAAACACAACAAAAACAACGGACTGATGAATAACGACTTTATCTTCCCGAATTTGAAGAATAAACAGAAAACTTGGTATTCGGAAACGTGACAAAAAAAAGAGTCCAACCAAAGAACAAAAGATTGAGCTATTTCTCTACTCAATGCTGAAATGCAATGTGCTATTATCCACCTACAGCGCTTTCATTCTAATATTTGCCTGCTTTCAACATATTCCTTTTACATGATCAATGCCAAGTGAAGCGAAGTGTATTATTAAATGTTACAGCCGATTGTTTTATCCGGGTTCTTAAGTCTGCCATATTCGTTTTGACGTCTGCACGAAGTAAAAAGTAAACTATGAAAAGTCACAAATAATAGGAACTTTGAGCTTAAGCCCTTTTCCATTTATGTTCAAGATGACTGATTGATTGTTTAAAAGAATAGATTTCATTGATTTGAGGGCAGATCCATACATGGTCAGTTCCAGGCATAGAATATGACAAATAAAACCACTGATGGTTTATGTAGCTCGATAGTTTAATTGTGTTTCGGTGTATCATGTATCTCAAACGACCATTTAAAGAACAGTGTATCTTTCTTGTTGAAACTGATGGAAGTTTCAAATAGGTTGGTTCGGTTCTCTCCAATAATAGTTCCAAACACAGAGGAAATCTCGCATTGAAGAACAACAACCGCGTTATTTGTGTTCCTCTTTCAAAGTCCCCTACTAAAAAAAAAAATATCTGTACGTGAACTCAGAGATCATCATCAAGTGCTATCTCCGCAACGAAGGTTGGCTACCATGGAGCGCCATTCTGCTCTGTCTCTCGCTTTGATGGTGCAGGTTGTCATAGGTTGACTTGTCCATCTTTTGATGTTACTCGTCCATGTTAGTCTTGGTCTGCCTCTTTTACCTTGTATTTTCCCCTCCAGGAATACTTTTAGTAGGCTGTTGTGTCTTTTAACATGGCCAAAAAAATCGCATTTGTCTGGTTTGAATTGTGTTTAGT
The DNA here is from genome assembly GCA_032433765.1 of Megaustenia siamemsis. Taxonomy (NCBI): domain Eukaryota; kingdom Metazoa; phylum Mollusca; class Gastropoda; order Stylommatophora; family Ariophantidae; genus Megaustenia; species Megaustenia siamemsis. The sequence goes on from JAVIAB010000106.1 coordinate 57,840,548, forward strand.
AGTTCTCTTTTAATTTTTAGTTGTTTTAAGACTTCATTGTTTGTTTTCTTTTCCTTCCATCCAATTCTACCTATTCTTCTAAATATCCACATTTTAAAGGCTTCAATTCTCTGTTCTGTTTTCTTATCTAATGTCCATGTTTCTGCACCATATAGGAATGTTGAGAAGACATAACATTTTGCTATTCTTAGTTTTAGCCCTGGTGTTATTTGTTTTGATGTTAATATGTTCTTCATGACACTAAAATTACTTTTTGCCATTCTCATTCTTTTGTTTATTTCAGTTTTACATTTTCCATCACTTATTATAGTATGCCCAAGGTAGTTGTAGTTCTGAACTGTCTCCAGATCTATTCCTTCTATTTTGATATCCACTTGTGGGTTTTGAATATTTTCTTTGTTTATGATACACAGAAGTAAACAAACCAATATATGCCTGCTTCATAGACTACACCAAAGCTTGTGATAGAGTACACCACAAACAACTTATAGAATGCCTAGAAGAGATACATCTAGATGACATGGATATACGACTAATATGCAATCTATACTGGGAGCAAACAGCAATAATAAAATATAACAAAGAGTTCTCTACACCCATTGATATAAAAAGAGGAGTAAGACAAGGATGCATCATATCACCAAGCTTGTTCAATCTATACACTGAGCAAATCTTTAAAAACATCATAGAGATGCCAGGCATACAAATTAATGGAAAGATAATCAATAACCTAAGATATGCTGACGATACTGTACTACTAGCAGAAAATCCTAAAGACCTACAACAATTACTTAATGAAATAAACACGACAAGCAAAAAATATGGACTAGATATGAACATCAAAAAGACTAAAACTATGATCATAAACAAAGAAAATACTCAAAACCCACAAGTGGATATCAAAATTGAAGGAATAGACCTTGAGACAGTTCAGAACTACAACTACCTTGGACATACTATAACCAGTGATGGAAAATGTACAACTGAAATAAACAAAAGAATAGGAATGGCAAAAAGTAATTTTAATGTTATGAAGGACATACTAACATCAAAACAAATAACACCAAAGCTAAAACTAAGAATAGCAAAATGTTACATCTTCTCAATATTCCTATATGGTGCAGAAACATGGACATTAGACAAGAAAACAGAACAGAGAATTGAAGCCTTCGAAATGTGGATTTATAGAAGAATAGGTAGAATTGGATGGAAGGAAAAGAAAACAAACAATGAAGTCTTAAAACAACTAAAAATGAAAAGAGAAATTCTGAACACAATTAGAACAAGACAAATGCGATTCTTGGGCCATGTTAAAAGACACAACAGCCTACTGAAAGTAATCCTGGAGGGGAAAATACAAGGTTAAAGAGGCAGAGGCAGACCAAGATTAACATGGACGAGTAACATCAAAAGATGGACAAATCAACCGATGACAACCTGCACCATCAAAGCAAGAGATAGAGAAGAATGGCGCTCCATGGTAGCCAACCTTCGTTGCGGAGACGACACTCAATGATGATGATTATGATCATAGTTTTAATCTTTTTTGATATTCATATCTAGTCGATATGAACTCAGAGAACCGAAGAAAAAAGGCCAGCTTGTCCAGTGCAGTCGCCACGAGGTGTTAGGGACTGAGTTTAATGTCACCTCCGATAGAAATAACTTCTGATCTTACAGAGATTCCGATAGTTCAGTGGTTAGTGAACTTGACTATAAAGGACAAGAGGTAGGGTTCGATCCAAACCGACGGCTCCAGTTCACCCAGCCTTTAATGGGTACCGGATTTTTTTTCTGGGAAAGTAAAGCGGCACGGGCGTAATACCGACCACATTACCCCAAAAATAATGTGCCGAAGGTGTGTAAAATTATTGGTCACTAACACCATATTCCCTACACGCCACTTGGCGTGACGGGGGTACTTCAATTTTTTTTTTTTTTTTTTTAACAGAGATTCAAACCCGTGTTGTTCTAATTTGGGCCATGACAAGTTATCGATTCAGTCACCTGCTCTCCTTCCCCAACCATATCCACATCCTGTCACGATGTTTCACATGGTATACCTACCACGATCACGACGCCAAACAAAATCATCTCTTCCAAGTGGGGACTGGTTGGTCTCGAGGCACGACGCCGGTCTCGAAACAGAGAGGTTGTGAGTTAAAATCCCCGCTGAACCAGTTGGGATTTTTATTTATGATTTCTCTCTGCGGTAACCACCCCTGGTACAGTAGGGAGACCCGGCTTGAAACGTCAATTACTCATCGACGAAAAAAATACGAGTACCTCCAAAGACGGAGGTCTGCCTGTACGACGAGGGGCCCCTGTGCATCCGGCTGCCATGGACAAATGGATTAACACGCAAAATTCAGTTCCTAGATTCTACGCCCCAAAAAAAAAAAAAAAATCGCTTCGAAGTTAACCTGCCAACATCAAAGATGTATTTACTCTCCAATGAGACTTGAAGACAGTCTCAGCATGAACGGAAAGCACCTCGCCAAAAGTAAGCCTGCATTAAAAATATAACAGGAATTGAAATTGTGTCACTACATGTCAATGATGAAATGCCTTTTTTTTAAATCCTGGCCAGCACAAACTAGAAAGTTAAGACCTCACTTCACATACCAGATAGGCTCTTCAAAATTAGGTTTCGTCATAACAGACTATTCCACAAGTCAGTGTCTCCGCGCTGTTTATGGTCTATTGATAATGAAGACACTGTATTGCTGTATATATAGGGTGAACTAGTTCATAGAAGACACAGTATTGTTGTATATCAAAGATGGACAAATTCAAAGAAGACAGTATTGTTGTATATCGTATATGGACAAGTTCAAAGAAGACACAGTATTGTTGTATATCTTAGATGGACAAGTTCAAAGAAAACACAGTATTGTTGTATATCTAAGATGGACAAGTTCAAAGAAAACACAGTATTGTTGTATATCTAAGATGGACAAGTTCAAAGAAGACACAGTATTGTTGTATATCTTAGATGGACAAGTTCAAAGAAAACACAGTATTGTTGTATATCTTAGATGGACAAGTTCAAAGAAAACACAGTATTGTTGTATATCTTAGATGGACAAGTTCAAAGAAAACACAGTATTGTTGTATATCTTAGATGGACAAGTTCAAAGAAAACACAGTATTGTTATACATCTTAGATGGACAAGTTCAAAGAAGACACAGTATTGTTATACATCTTAGATGGACAAGTTCAAAGAAGACATATTACTGAAGTATATCTTGGATGGTCAAGTGCAACGAAGGCACATTATTGCGGTATATCTAGAATGGAAGATACACCACAAAAATAAAAAGCAGAATAATTCAAGTCTAAGTAGCATATGTCAATAGAAGTGAGAAAGAGAGTTCATCAGAGCTATAAAGAAGCCTTTGGAAGTGATTCATGGACAGTAGATAAACAAATAAATAAAAAAAAAACAATTAGAAGCCACAGAGATAGGATTTCTCAGAAAAATGTTGAGGGTTCCCTGGACAACTAAAAAGACCAAGGAAATTCTCTAAAAAAAAAAAAAGCAACACAAAAAGAGAGCTCCTAAAAAACATTGTAAAAAAACAACTGATGTTTTTCGTGTACATTATTAGGAGAAAGTATTGAATAATAACTCATGTTTTTGAACACATTATTAGGAGAAAGTTTGAATAATAACTCATGTTTTTGGACACATTATTAGGAGAAAGTTTGAATAACAACTCATGTTTTTGGGCACATTATTAGAAGATAGTTTGAATAACAACTCATGTTTTCGTGCACATTATTAGGAGAAAATTTGAATAACAACTCATGTATTTTGGGCACATTATTAGGAGAAAGTTTGAATAACAACTCATGTTTTTGGGCACATTATTAGAAGATAGTTTGAATAACAACTCATGTTTTCGTGCACATTATTAGGAGAAAATTTGAATAACAACTCATGTTTTTGGGCACATTATTAGGAGAAAGTTTGAATAACAACTCATGTATTTTGGGCACATTATTAGGAGAAAGTTTGAATAACAACGCATGTTTTTTGGGCACATTATTAGGAGAAAGTTTTAATAACAACTCATGTTTTCGTGCACATTATTAGGAGAAAGTTTGAATAAGAACTGGCAAAATATGGAAAGATCGTAGGCAACAAAGAGTAGTAAACAACAGTAAACAATCAACAACAGAACTGATACAATGCACTGTAGACACAGAATTGTGGGAAGATACGATCGCCATACATCAACCAGTATGGCACATGATAATGATGATAGGATGAACAAGTTTAAACCAGACCTTTCTGATCAGGAGGCGAACACACTAACTCAGACCATGAAGTACAAATATTCTTGAATCAGAAGTAATAATTGTTGTAGTCTGTGTGGTGTTGGGATAGGATAACAGTGAGAGTTTTGAAATGTACAGCTCCTGATTGGCTACAAATAGGTGTGTAGTAACATACTCATCATCATCATCATTAAGTACCGGGCCTGCTGGCGTAGATGATTATGTCTCTCCATAACTTTCGATCTCGACATTTATTTATCATTTCTGTTGTTGACCTTCTGCCAAGCCATTCTCTTAAGCAACTGGTATTTTTTTTCTCTTTGCTTCCCTCTATCTCTTCGCCTCTCAATTTTTTTCCAGTTGTTATAATATATTCCAGTTGTTCTCTTATCATTTGGGGGCCTCAGTAGACTAGTTGGGAAAACCACCCGACTGGACTACCGACGTTCGGACAACCCGTGTTCGATTCCCGCTGGGAGCAGTGTGAATTGTACTCGTGGTCGAAAAAAAAATACCCCCACGGTCGACCCAGCCGTTGGTAGGGTTCGATCCCAACCGACGGTTTCCGGGTTCACCCAGCCTTACCGGATGGGTACCGGATTTTTTTCTGGGAAAGTGAAGCGGCACGGGCGTAATACCGACCACATTACCCCAAAAATCACGTGCTGAAGGTCTGTAAAATTTATGGTCACTAACACCACATTCCCTATACGCCACTTGGCGTGACGGGGGTACTTTACTTTTTTACGACCCAGCCGTTGGCAGAAATGGGTACCAGGATATTACTCTGGGAAGATGAGGAATGTCGCCTCGCATCTGACTTTGAAGCGACACTAACCAGAAATCTCCGAACACTTCTGGATAGGTGGCCGAACACATATGGGTGAAAAACTCGCGCGCTAAAACGCTGGTTCAGGTCTCGTACTTTACCTTACCTTTCCCTCTCGTACGTTACCTTTCTTACATGGCCAAAAAATGATTGTTTCTTCCTAATATTTGAAAATAGCTCCCGTTTTGCTTCGACCTCTTTCAGAGCATTGTCATTACTCTTCTTAGCTGCCCACGGTATTCTCAACATTCTTCTGTAAACCACATTTCTACAAACTCCAGTGATTTTCTTGTCTGTTGTCCTATTGTCCATGATTCACATCCATAATGATGACAATCGGGTATCACCTGTAGCACATGATGTTCCCTATGGAACGAGGGTTTTCCATTGGAATCTCCCTTAACGTTGTTGTCGTGATTTTTATTGTTGTGGCGATTCATGATTGTACAAAGAAGTTACGACGGTGGTTTTCTGTTGCCGTCCGTTGTGTTGTTTACGGTTGGCTCCGCTAGCCTTTGACTAAACGTCTCACCCTCAATGCAGTGGGGTTGTTTTACTTCGGGGTACCCTCCTGAGCTTACCTGCAAGGCAGCCACAGGTTGTATCGTTTACTGCATACAGTAGCATACTACTTTCTGTTAAATGCATTTGTTTGTTATTATGTATCTTATGGTGTATGAGGAATTGTATTCAGCTGTTATTTTCTAACTGTCCATCACTCATCCCAGGCTAGTTTTGCTCCAACTGAACTGATATCTGACTACACTAAGGCTATTCATCTGTAATGACAAAGTGCAAAATAATTGAATCAAGAAAACAAACGAGCAGAGACAAAGACAAGTTGTTGATTGTTTGGCAGTAAAGCTGGCCATGTGTGTGTCAAGTTGAGCTAACTAAAGATATAATATTTCAAAACAAACAACAACAAAGGTAATGACAAATAAAACGACATTTAGAAAGTTGTTTATTGAAACTCTTCAACAAAAACAACATCAGACCTACAAACTGTTAAGTTGTTAACCAACAAACTTTAAATCAACATCATTAATGATAACAGCTAATCAACATCATTTATAATAACAGCTAATCAACATCATTAATGATAACAGCTAATCAACATCATTAATGATAACAGCTAATCAACATTTTAATAATAACAGCTAATCAACATTTTAATAATAACAGCTAATCAACATTTTAATAATAACAGCTAATCAACATCATTAATGATAGCTAATCAACATCATTAATGATAACAGCTAATCAACATTTTAATAATAACAGCTAATCAACATTTTAATAATAACAGCTAATCAACATTTTAATAATAACAGCTAATCAACATCATTAATAATAACAGCTAATCAACATCATTTATAATAACAGCTAGTCAACATCATTAATGATAACAGCTAATCAACATTTTAATAATAACAGCTAATCAACATCATTAATAATAACAGCTAATCAACATCATTTATAATAACAGCTAATCAACATCATTTATAATAACAGCTAGTCAACATCATTAATGATAACAGCTTAACAATAATCTGTTAAGCTCCTGTTTTAAACAAAAATGTAACTAATTAAGTAAAACTTTCAAACTGTAAGTTTTCAAAATAATGTGTATGGAATTTTCTAAAATTCCATAAAATTTCTAAAAGAAAAAAGTCACTAATTTGGTAAACCTTTTAAATTGTAAGTTTTCAAAATAACATATATAGAATTTTCTATACATATAATAAAAAAAAATAAAATGTAACAAATTAGGTAAACCTCTCAAATTGTAAGTTTTACAAATAATTTGTATAGAATTGTCTAAAACAAAAATGTAACAAATTAGGTAAACCTTTCAAACTTTAAGATTTCACTGTAATTCCTGTGGGGTTTTCTACAACAAAATTGTACTTGTAAGGCCTTACAAATAATTTGTAAGAAAAATTACATAATTATGTAACTTTCTGCAATTGTTTTATTCTATAATAAATGTACATATAAAACTTTATGAAAATAAAATTTATCAGAATCGTGCAAACAGCTCATTTATTTTGTCTACTTGAATATAGGTAATAAAATCATACCACCAAAGCAATGTCTGAAATAAACTATAAATCCTGCTTTGTCTTATACTGCATTACCTTTCATTGTTAACTATGTAGTAAGAGCAATAGAGTTATTGCTCCTGCTAGCAATACCAACTCTGTGCTATCAGTGCCAGAATTGGACGCTGGACTCTGGAACAATAAAAAAGATAACGACCACCGAAATGAAATGTGTCAGAAGAATGACAGGAAACAGCTTAAGGGACAGAGTAAGAGACACCCACCTGAGGAAGAAACTTGAAATTGAACCAGCCATCGAATACATAAAGAAACAACAGATAAATTGGTTCGGCCACATAACAAGACAAAACGAACTAATGATGACTCAAAGAGCCATAAACACATGCTATGAAAACGCCAGATTAAAAGGAAGAACGAGAAAGAGATAAATAAAGGGAATACTAGAGTCACTAGGAGGGATAACACGAAAAGAGGCCAACAGAAGAGCAAAGAATCACATATTGTATCTCCCCTTGACGCCAACGGCAATGGAGGAAAGATAGAAGAAGAATGGAGAAGAGGAGATCATGGTGAATTTCAGGCAAAGTGAATCAACCTCAACCCTGGCATCATATAGACCTCCACAGCTGGAGTAACTCATGCACTTTGTGCAATGTGTAACAAAGACAGCAGAGTGACTACTTGGGTTATACAATTTAAACACTCATTTCAAGACATAATTCTATGAAGCTAAACTTTGGAATAAAGAAGGGACAATCAATCTGAGCCACATCTTGAATATGGCAAGCAAAACAACATATGTTAAACATAAAACTAAAAGCAATCAAACACAAGGAAATGGTGATACTAAGTGATTTGTTGTCTGTCATAACAGCACTGAAATCCCACAGGAAGAGCTAGACAGATGACCGGAGGACAAATCCAGTGCAGCTGTACCAAAATTGTATGAGAATAGTGATCTAGTGGATAACATCTATTGCAATATGCAAGAAAACGAGCATGTAGCTAGACTAGCCAGACAAGGAGGGAAACTACCACAAGAGGATTATCTGGTCAACTATGGAAAGTAAATCCATGAAAGGACAATACCTTGCAATGTGAAAACAAGACCACCTGAAACATATTGTTGGGGGAAAGATATCACCAACTGTCCAGTAGTGACCAAGTTATCATGCTCCACCTCCACATTTATGACAATAGAATAAGACATCACATGTATTCCAAATTGAAAATAGGTACCACCAGTCTGTGCTCTAGCAAACATGACAGCAAAACACATTCTACAAGACTGCCCCCAGTTGTTCACAGACTGGAAGAGGAAAATGTGACTCATGCCACTACCTGGGATGAGAAGCTGTAGGATGAAACTGAATCCCTGAAACAGACAGCAGACTTGATAACAAAATCTGGAATCCCAGTCTAAATGAGTTATGATTGCAGCAGCAGAAGAAGATAACACAATTCTGATAACATTTGTTAAAATGAAATGTATAGGACAAGATTCTGATGACATCATTCAGACAAGACACATAAAATTTATTCTAACACGGCATACAAGACAAATATATATATAAGTGGTTACACCACTTAAACAAGACATATAAGACAAATATTTGATTACATCACTTAAACAAGACATAAGGCAAGTGTTTGCTTACACCGCTTAAACCAGACATATGTTTGATTACATCACTTAAAAAAGACATATAAGATAAATTTCTGATTACATTATTCTGACAAGACATATAAGAATATTAAGACAATAGCTTGATAACATCATTCAGACAAGACATACAATACAAGTTTCTGATTACAACACAAGTATTCAGCCCTACTGGGAGATATTTGCCTTAATAGGAAAGTACAAAAATACAATTTATTCCCGAGCTGTGATCGTAACCCTATGCTATAGTCATGAGAACGCCTTCGCTTAAGACATTGTCCACAATAGCTATTTTTTTTTTGTTAGCTGAGCGGCAGTGTTCCTAAGCGTTCGGCTTTTCGTGGCAAGGCGCAGTGCCTTGGAGTACGGGTTCGATCCTCCTTCGGACCATATATTGTTCTTTGTTTTTTTTCTGTTGTTTATTTGTCATTGTTTTCTGAGTGCTGTAGTACATACCTCTTCATCCTATGATTCCCTTCTGATTACATTTTTCAAACAAAACTAAACATATTTCTGATTTATGATTCATCAACTATGATTTTTTCCTAGACCATACTGACTCAACACTAGCTCTGACTCACACACAAGCTCTATTTCAAAACTAGCCATTGAGCTTTCCAACAAATTCCTGGAGGACAAAATTTGATTGCCTTTATAAAACATAACTTATTTTAATGATGTGTGAAAGTTCTATACTGCTGTGGTGAGACAGATTATGAACAAATTTCCATTTAAAAACAAGCAAATAATTAAGGGTTTGAAGATTCAGCATGAATTTCTAGATATAAAGCATAACTTATTTTAATGATGTGTGAAAGTTTTATACCACTGGGTGAGACAGATTATGAACAAATTTCCATTTAATAACAAGCAACTATTAAGGGTCTGAAGATTCAGCATGAATTTCTAGATGCAACCTACAATAACAAATTTGTAGATTAGCAGACATTTTTACTTCTTTAGTGGATCAGGAGACACTTTACGATGACCTCCATGATTACTGTATGATGTCAGAAAAGTGTGTGCCTGTTCTGACTAAAATGATCAGAAAAATAAGTCTTTGTATGTTTTGGTTGGATATTATCAGTCTGAGAATCTTTTACTCATGCGTGTTTTCTGAGCAATGCGATGAGCATGTTCAAGAAAGTCGAAAGGGGCTGGGCTCAAAGACAGTGATTGGTGTCACTAAAGAACTCAAGACTGAATAGTATCCACTTCATTTTTGCTTCTGGTCACTTGAGTGTGAAAGGAAATGAACGAGCTGACAGCCTGACTGAAATGGCTGCCATGGATGGCGGACATGCGATGAACTAGGTGGACATTCTGAAAGTGTACAGGGATAATGGGCAAACTAATGATTCAGTCAATGATGATGAAGCTACAACCATGTCCAGAGTGCATGACCATTAAGTCAAAATTGGACACGCCAGAAAGAATCGCAACATGGGGAGACAGAAGAATAACAAATAAACATGGAACTAGAATCATCAGTCTCCACATTGAGGGACATACTGGGGAGGAGATCTGAGCACTAATGGACATGTCTGATGTGCAATGAGGATGATCTGTCAATTAAACAAATCAGATAACAAGTACTGCTAATGCCAGTTTTCCACTTATTAAAAGAGCCATTCAGTGACTACTAACTTTTCCTCAAAGTAACACAGAATGTGAGAGAGCTATTTTTCATTGATGAAAAAAGTACACACAGATTGCATTAAGTCATTAAATGCTGACACACTAATCTTTTAATCACAGTGTCAAATTAACAGTTTTTCAGATGGAAGGTATGTGAGACCGGTTTCTCAGATGGGAGGTATGTCACAAAGGCTTCTCAGATGGGAGGTATGTGAGACCAGTTTCTCAGATGGGAGGTATGTGAGACCAGTTTCTCAGATGGGAGGTATGTCACAAAGGCTTCTCAGATGGGAGGTATGTCACAAAGGCTTCTCAGATGGGGGGTATGTCGGACCAGTTTCTCAGATGAGAGGTATGTGAGAAACGTTTCTCAGATGGGGGGTATGTCTGACCAGTTTCTCAGATGGGAGGTATGTCACAAAGGTTTCTCAAATGGGAGGTATGTTGAACCAGTTTCTCAGATGGGAGGTGTGTCACATAGGCTTCTCAGATGGGAGGTATGTGAGAACAGTTTCTCTGATGGGAGGTATGTTGGACCAGTTTCTCAGATGGGAGGTATGTTGGACCAATTTCTCGGATGGGAGGTAGGTTGGACCAGTTTCTCAGATGGGAGGTGTTTTGGACCAGTTTCTCGGATGGGAGGTGTTTTGGACCAGTTTCTCGGATGGGAGGTATGTTGGACCAGTTTCTCGAATGGGAGGTATGTTGGACCAGTTTCTCGGATGGGAGGTATGTTGGACCAGTTCCTAAGATGGGGGGTATGTTGGACCAGTTTCTCAGATGGGAGGTATGTTGGACCAGTTTCTCGGATGGGAGGTATGTTGGACCAGTTTCTCAGATGGGAGGTATGTGAGACAGTTTCTCAGATGGGAGGTATGTGAGAACAGTTATTCAGAAACCACAATTAAAAATGTTAGGACACAAAGTTTAACATCAAGCGCTAATAACAGGTCCATCAATAGATAATAATAAAAGGTCAATTAAAAGATAACAACAGGTCAATTAAAAGATAACAACAGGTCAATTAAAAGATTATAACATCCGGTCCATTTAAAGTTAATAACAACAGGTCAATTTAAAGCTAATAACAACAGTTAAATTAAAAGCTAATAACAACAGGTAAATTAAAAGATAACAACAGGTCCATTAAAAGCTAATAACAGGTCAATAAAAAGATAACAACTACGGTTCAATTAAAAGATAATAACAGGCCAATTAAAAGATAATAACAGGTCCATTAAATGATAACAACAGGTCCATTAAAAGCTAATAACAGGTTAATTAAAAGATAATAAATAACAAGTCTGTTAAAAGCTGATACCAGGTCCATTAAAAGATAATAACAAATTGATTATAAGCTAATAACAAGTCCATTAAATGATAATAACAAGTCGATTACAAGGTAATAACAAGTCCATTAAATGATAACAACAGGTCCATTAAATCTAATAACAAGTCCATTAAATGATAACAATAGGTCCATTAATCTAATAACAGGTCCATTAAATGATAACAACAGGTCCATTAAATGATAACAACAGGTCCATTAAATCTAATAAGAGGTCCATTAAAGCAAACAAAACTTGAAAATTGTGATTCCCAAAATGTTTAACAAACATCATGAATATATCAACATCAGTGACATCAGATGAGGAAGCGCTGCTGACATGAACAACCACATACTGGTCACCCATTGACAATTGTCAATAAAGAAGCTAATTGAAGAATAATTGCTTGACCAATAGTGTTATAGCTGACCAGCCTCATTGCAAACTTCAAACGTTAAACACAAGCTGTGATGACCAAGACAGCAGAATGGCCATTTTTGCATTTACTCACAACATTTAAAAAAACATCACAGATTAAGAGATTTAGTTCAAAGTGATGGCAAATTTCAAGTCTACCAATGTGCAAGTTAACTAATGGTCAGAAGTTGATTAATAACACGTGTTGACATGAGACATGTTCTTGTAAATAAACAAAATATAAAAAATCATATTTATTTTGCACACAGTTCAATGTACTAGTGACTTAGATCTTCATCATGTTAATGGTTTGTTTGTTTGTTTTTCAAATCTAGGATCTGTAAGTGTAAACATTAAGCTGTCAAGCTATGTTATATATGCTTGTTACTGTGCCATTTTAGATGACTACTGGTATAAAAACAAGCACTACATGCATCACACTTGTATGGTTTTTCTCCTGTATGTATTCTTTTGTGTGTCTTTAGATTGGAACTGTCACTAAAACAAGCACCACACACACATCACACTTGTTAGGTTTCTCTCCTGTATGTATTCTTTTGTGTCTCTTTAGATTAGAACTGTCACTAAAACAAGCACCACACACATCACACTTGTTAGGTTTCTCTCCTGCATGTATTCTTTTGTGTGTCTTTAGATTGCAACTCTTACTAAAACAAGCACTACACACATCACACTTGTATGGTTTCTCTCCTGTATGTATTCTTTTGTGTGTCTTTAGATTGCAACTCTTACTAAAACAAGCACCACACACATCACACTTGTATGGTTTCTCTCTGACATTTCTTGTTACACTACATTTAATATCAACACAACTTATATCACTTATTCCATCTAATCTCATGTACTTTTTAACACTATTGAATGCTTGGTCCATTTCCTTGTTGTAGATCTCGTTGGCTAGTGTTAGCACATCACTACTTGCATGCACATTATTGCAGACAGCATGCTTCTCCAGACACTCTTTATCCAACATTTCTTTGACTCCACTCAGCATTAAGTCATTATTTCCTTGTGCTGTATCAGTAGATTTTACATAATCATCCATTTGAATGTGTTCTATTTGAGTCTTCACACTTCTTTTACTTTGTGTCAATTTTTCTGCTACTATTTCATGTTGGTGAAGCTGTTTGAATGTATCATTATGTTTATACCACAAATGATTATGTAAATAGCAGAACTTGGAGAAGGAAATTTGGCACTTGCTACAAGGATATGTTTCTGAAAGACAGAAAATACAAATGAACAGATTTATAACATCCCCTCTCAGATTCTTGCCTGAGGGTTACTTTAATTTTTATTGAGTTAAGAAATATGTAATCATGTTGTTTTTGAAGTTTGGATTATTATACTTTTTCCAAATTTATATTTAAAATAATGTAATCATCAGAGTTCATCAGTGCTATATAGAACCAATTCTGACCTATGGAAGCGAATCATGGACAGTAGACAAACAAATGAAAAGACGATTAGAGGCCACAGAGATGGGATTTCACAGAAGAATGTTTAAAGTTCCCTGGACAGATAAAAAGACCAATGAGGAAGTTCTCAAAGAGGCCAACACAAAAAGGGAGCTCTTAAAAAACATCAGAAAGAAGCAATCAACATTTTTCGGGCACATCATGAGAAGAGGAAAGTTGGAATACTTGGTTACAACTGGCAAAATAAAAGGAAAGAGAGATCGCGGACGACAAAGAGAGAAAATACTGGATAGCTTGGTGTCATGGCATGGAAAACAGTCAACAACAGAACTGATACGATGCACTGTAGATAGAAGGTTGTGGAGGGACATGATCGCCTACGCCAAACGGCAGGGTACATGATGATGAATCATCAGTAATTTTAATCAATGGCAATATTGTGTTGTTTTCTGGAGACATGAAATGATAATTCATGAGAAATTGGAAATGAAGATGCATAGTTTAAAGTATTTTAAAGAAATTTAAGAAGAAAGACCAAATAGTATCTTTAACTATTCTTTAATAACAGTAAACATGTTCCATTGCTCTACATTTGTTAAATGTTCTACTTTCCACATTCTAGTCTTCTTCGACCTACATCTAGACATCTAGAATCTAGTTTTAAAATAATTAATAATGATTATAATTAATATAATTTGTTAATATAATAAACATAATAAAAACTGAAACAGATTTGTAAATAAGATAAGTGTTCTATTGACCTTTCGAGCCGTAACCGGCCCATAGGGCGTAGACCAAGATACACCTTCTCCTATATGAATTTTTGTTCTAGCAGTTTTCTTTTAAAGATATTTTATCAAATCTCGCCATCTGTCTCTGTTCTGTGCAAGCAGTTCTATCTCATTGAGGGAGCCGATTCCTGCTGCTCTTGCCTCTCTCATCAATGTTCTTCTCAGTGTCTCCCTGGGTCTTCCTCTTTTTCTTTTACCTGTTGTTTCCCATATGAGGGCTTGCTTTGCTATTCGATTATTATCTCTTCTCATCACATGTCCAACGTATGACCATCGTCTTTTCTTTATTACTGAAGGTATTAGTGGTTGATTGGCGATTTCTCTAATTTCCTCGTTTGTTTTGAATTCGTTCCATTCTATACCAAGTATTTTCCTTAGACATTTATTTTCGAATGCGTTCAACTTTGTTTCTATATCTCTTGTTGTTTTCCAGCTTTCACACGCATATGTAAGGGTTGATAGTACATTTGATTTGAATAGCCTAAGTTTTGTGTTTGTGCTAATGAGTTTTGATTTCCACAACTTTTCAAGGCTTCTGAAAGACATTGCTGCTTTAGCCAGTCTGATTCTAATTTCTTTGCTCGTATCCCCTTCTCGATCAATGTGACTTCCAAGATAGATGAAGTGATCGATCTCTTCTACTGGAGATAAGTGTTATATAAGTTTTATTCTTCTTTTTTTTCTTTCACTTTTGCTATTTCAGGTGTTGAGTGAGATACAAAGTAAAGGTCTGTTTCTTGCTCCTCTGACAGTCTCAGCCATTGACACATGATGGTGTTGTCACCACTGTTGTGTTCTTTTTTTTTTTTTATGTGGATTGTTATCACTCAATCGTAGTCTGGGTCTGCATCTGTGTTCTTTTTTGTGTGTAATGCATTGTACATGTATGTACAACCATTCATCTCTCCAAGTGGGCAAACCATTTTATTTCTTGTCTTCTTTCTTCTTTTCTCTTTTCACTGATACCTAAAAGGTGTCGTGGTTTATATCATTTGTCGTTCTTGAGCTGCTCGAATTGTCTGAATTAGTGATTTTTCTTTGTTGTTACATGTCTCTGTCACTGCATCTATCCATCTTCTTCTGGGTCTTCCTCTTGGTCTTTTTCCATGCATTCTTGAGAAGAATGCCCTTGATGGTGATTGGTGAGGATTCATTCTGACCAAATGGCCAAACCATTTAAGTTGTTGTTGTTCTATATATTCTTGGCAGGGTTTTGTTCCTACCATTTTTCTTATGGTTTCATTTGGTATTCTATCTCTTCTTGTGTTGTTTGTTACTTTTCTCAAGCATCGCATCTCACGTGTATTGATCTTTCTTAATTGTGATTTAGAAAGGGTCCATGTTTGACTTTCATAGCACAAAGTTGGTATGAAAATGCTATGTATCATTTGTTGTTTAGCTGGCATAGAAATGTTTGTATGTCTTAGCAATGGTGAAAGCAGATATGTGACAGCATTTGCTTTTTGTATTCTCATGTCAATTTCTCTGTCTAGTTTTCCATCTTCTGTGAACATTGTGCCCAAATACTTGAATTCTTCTACTTGTTTTATTTCTCTATCTTTGATCTTAATGTTTAATGGGCGTCTTAATTTACTTATTCTCATAGCATCTGTTTTTGCTGTGTTAATTTTCATACTGTAGTTTGTGCAACTTTTATCTAGGGATGTTATATGTTGTTGTAGCAGGTTTTCGTCCTCATATATTAGGCATTGGTCATCTGCGAAGAGTAGCTCGTTGATTTTGGAACTTTCTACCTCTATATAATCATTTGATTTTTCCTTACTGTTGGTTGTTTCCTGATTTATTTTGTCCATATATATGATGAAGAGGAGTGGTGAGAGGACACATCCTTGTCTTACACCCGTTGTAACCTGAAACCATTCTGACAGACCTTCCGATGTTCTAACAGCACTTTGACTGTTTATTTCTTGTCTTTGTATGTCATTCAAAAATAGTTTTATGCCAACCCCTTCTATTATGTTTATGGTTTTCTCATCTGGTCTCTCTTACAGTTTTTCTCAATCACCTCAGATATCATTAGAGTCACATCAACTCCATACCTCTAGTATATGTGGGCAGTTTTTAAAAAATCTTCAAAATAAATTATTATAATTTAAAATACCATAGATTACCCTTGAGAATATATATGGCCCTTTTCATCTTGTCAGGCGATTTCGTTGAGGCTATTGTGTTTTTTGTTGTTGTTGAGGTTTTTGTTTTTGTCGAACAGCATCTCTCGTGGCTGATTCTACCAATGTTTGACCCAAAAAAATATTCTCATAAACATTCTCATTTAAAACATGAGAGTACCATGAAGTTGGAGAATATCTGCTTGTGTGGCAAGGGACTCCTCAGCACATGACTGTTGGTGTGAAAAATAGGACAAATTTATATTCATGCAAAATTCAGTCCCTCAGAACTTTTCTAGAGGTATAAAGTTGGCAAACAAACAACGGTGTTCTACATACTAAATTGTTGCATGCTTTTAGATCCAGCGGGGTGACTGGGTTGTCTAGCAGTTAGGCATCAGCCTCTGAACAGGAAAGAACCAGACTAAATCCAAAAAATTTTTTCACAAATCGAACCCATGGTTTCTTCGTGGTTTCAACTTCCCCTGCTCTCTGGGTGGTGAGATCCAATGTCTAGCCCTCTCAGATAAAATAAAATAACAACCAAAAATTAAAAAAAAAAAAAACCGGAGCTCCCATGTGCACTCGTGCCCGTTGAAGAACCCTTGGCAGTTTAAAGATTAAAAGTGTAGGCCAAAAATGACCACTGTCTGGGTAAAAATTATTTAGCAAACAGACTTATCAATGCTGAAGATCGATGTGTCAGGCCGAAAGGTATAGATGTGGCTTGCCGTAAACTAACAACACAATGCATGCACAACCATTTAATGGGTGAACTCTAAGGAAAATAAGGAAAACTATGTATACTTATGTAATTTCTTACAAATAATAAACACTGATGGCTATTCATTGCATCATAACATTAGCCCAATATGTGTATATTATGAAGTTACAAGGTTTTCTCCACATATTAAGGCATATTGGAAATTAGTATTTGCCTATATTGGTCAATAATCAAGGAGACATTTTATAGACAGCATCAGTGGAAGAAACTGGGAAAATCTTGATGCAGATCAAAGCACATGGGGCACAAAAAATAAAAATGGCACAGCAACTTTTGAGGCAATGCTGATACCAAATTCATAAGACAAAAGGTGCAGGAGAAAGGAGACAAAGCCAGGCACCACGAATACATCTTGTTCGTTCTGTGGTCGTATTTGTCAATCCAATATTGGCAGATTCAGCCACGAGAGAAACTATTCAGCAAAGCAGCATCCGACATAAGACACTAAAATTTTTACCAAACTATGACTTTTCATGATTGCAAGCTACCAATTGTCTGTCAAGATACCAAAGGCCAATATATATTTATATATATATATATTGGCCTTTGATGTCTTGACCAATTGCTAAATTAATTTGATGCATTTCTGAAGAATTCCATAGTGTAGCATCAATTTCCTTATCGCATCTCTGTCCACACTATCAAATGGTCCTTCATGGTAAAGCCACAAAGAAACTATGGATTCAAAGTGAAAAATTCCACTGCTTGTAACAGGATTCGAACTTGGAACCTTCTTGTCCAGAGGTTGACATCTTACTTCTCTAGACCACCCAGTCCCCATCAACATTAATTATAATAATTTCACGTATATAAAAATATTAGACATTTTATTGCTCATTCACAAAACGTACATCATAAACTTACTATCATTTTCTGTGTTCTTGCTATGGTTTTCTGCACTGTCCCATCCTTGAAATGATCTGTTTAATTTACCACAGTCCTGGATCTGCACACCCAGTTCCTGAGCATAACTGTCACCATAATTAACCTAAAATAAATGTTCCTGAAAGTTCTAGAACATTCTATGGATGTCAAAACTTTAATACCGGAGTATAAGATTTTCATTTAATGAAATGAATTGACAGACGTGGAAATCAAATGTGCAATTGAATTTACAATGTGGACAAGATTCACAAACACAATAACTACCCAGATGATAACTTGAAACATAATAGTTGTTATGCCTGAGAAAACACATCTAAGTAATCATGCTAATCTCCATGTGAAAACAAAACACCATAATAATCTTATGATCAATAAATTCTGTAAAAAAAATGTGTGTTACCAAATAAACTTGAAACAAAATTCTTCTCCTTATTTCCCTTGGTCATAAACAAACAAAACTATCATCAGCCATCATGACTTGTGCCATCTTGTAGGGCAGTAACATTTGGCACAATCTGTGGACATCCTTTGTTGGAGCCCCAAGTATGACCCACGATTTTACTGTTCTTCACTAGAATGACTTTTATTTGATTCTCATATGTACTTCTTTCAGAGTTTCCTGCATTGGTCGTTCTTGTGCTTGTTAACTCTTTCCGTACGTTTAGCCGCACAGTGCACCACTCTCAATTTGATTAGTGTAAGCGTCATCAAACCATATTCTTTTTATATGTCTTGTATCATCTTGATATTGATGAAATCTAATACCTTGTTCAATTATCTAAACATTCATATATAATATGTTATATGTTAGATACATATGCATATGTAGATTGAGTCTTAAAACAATGAGCAATTTTGTCTCTGAAATCTCTTCCGTTCCATCTATAAATAGCTTCCGTACGGAAAGAGTTAATGGATCTCTTCTGATCACATCATTTATCCAGCACCAGTGTCTGCCTGCTACCAATGTGTGCATTTCTTCTTGGTTTCAAATCTTTTGGTTGTTCCAGTTTGTTCAATCTGTTTCAAAATGTTCCACAAATGCTCTTCAGGCATATTGTATTAAATGGTGACAGATTTGATTCCTCCTTGTCTGTTGTTCTCCAGAATTCAGATTTATAAAAAAGCAACGAAACTATTCATTCTCATAAAACCTTAGTCTTGTTTTTGTATTGTAGACCTACTTGATGGATCTATAAATGTTATTTAGGTTGCCAAAGTCTATTCCAGCTTTAATTATACCTTTGTTGACACCTTTAATGGCTCCCCCCAATTTGGTGTTACTATGTTTCCCACACATGAATGTATGTGCTTGTTACTGCAAGCTCCTGGCTTTTTATTTTGACTAGTGTATGCTTCCATAAATTAGTGCCATGACTTCTGTATTTTTCTTATTACAATTATCAGTCCAACATATTTACTATATTTGTGCAGTTATCTGTTCTTTCTTGAATATGTTGGTGGAAATGGAGTAACAATATGATGTTATGGACACATTTTAAGCCTCCAAGGCCTGAGAACATTGTCCATTGTACTCCTCTACAAATTTTACTCTTGTCAACCTTATCATCCAGTCTATAACAGTCCAAAAAGTAGATGATTGATAGATGATACCTTTGTTGCCTTCTATTTCTGCTAAAAAAATATTGGCTGCTGCAGATGACTCTAAATGCAAATTCAGTATTAAACAGGTTCTTGAGAGTGAGTCTCATTATTTTCCACAAATTCTGCACTACTTTCTCTATCATCATCATCATCATCTTGTCCAATACCGGTTGGCATAGGTGATCATGTCCTTCCACAATCTTCTATCTACAGTGCATCGTATCAGTTCTGTTGTTGACTGTTTTCCATGCCATGACACCAAACTATCCAGTATTTTCTCTCTTTGTCATCTGCGATCTCTCTTTCCCTGTATTTTGCCAGTTGTTACCAAGTATTCCAACTTTCCTCTTCTCATGATGTTCCCGGAAGATGTTGATTGTTTCTTTCTGATGTTACTTAGGAGCTCCCTTTTTATGCTGGCTGCTTAGAGAAATTCCTCAATGGTCTTTTTTTTAGCTATTGAGGAAACTCTCAAATTCTTCTGAGATCCTGTCTCTGTGGCTTCTTTTCATTTGTTTGTCTACTGTCCATATCATGAGAAGAGGAAAGTTGGAATACTTGGTTAAAACTGGCAAAATAAAAGGAAAAATAGATCGCGGACGACAAAGAGAAAAAATACTGGATAGCTTGGTGTCATGGCATGGAAAACAGTCAACAAC
Source organism: Megaustenia siamemsis (assembly GCA_032433765.1). Taxonomy (NCBI): domain Eukaryota; kingdom Metazoa; phylum Mollusca; class Gastropoda; order Stylommatophora; family Ariophantidae; genus Megaustenia; species Megaustenia siamemsis. The sequence goes on from JAVIAB010000106.1 coordinate 57,861,066, forward strand.
AGAACTGATACGATGCACTATTGATAGAAGATTGTGGAGGGACATGATCACCTACGCCAACCGGTAAGGCACATGATGATGATGATGACTGTCCATAATTCACTTCCATAGGTCAGAATTGGTTCTATATAGCCCCGATGAAGTCTCTCTCTCACTTCTATTGACATAGATTTTTGCATAAGATATTTTTCTATTTTCTGAAACTTTCTCTATCAGTTTATTGAAAAAAAAATTCTCAGTGAAATTTTTAATGTTAAATTCTCTCAGAATCTTGGCAAGATGTTAATATCTCCATACATCTGTGATAAGTGCAATTCCAAAACGTCCTTCAAATTTTTAATATTATACTTTTATTTTTAACTTCTTTCTTTCAACCAGTGTATGCTCTTTATCTTCAGCCTTATTTCTAGGTACAACTAGATGATGATCATTACCCATGAATAATTCTCTTCTCACTTTTACACCTTGCAAAGAAAATATTAGGACTAAATTACAATGTTCATCAGGTTTAACAAGTTACATTCATAATTGTTTTTTTTTTATAATTTTAGTTTTTCTTCCAAAACATTACTTTCACAAGGGTCAATTGTCAATCTACTAAAAGTAAAATTGGGAAGAAAAATTACAAGGTAAAAGAGACAGACCAAGATTAACATGAACGAATAACATCAAAAGGTGAACAAGTCAGCCTATGACAACTTGCACTATCAAAGCAAGAGACAGAGCGGAATGTTGCTCCATGGTAGCCAACATTCGATGCAGAGACGGCACTCAATAATTATGATTATAAATTCTTAAATGCTAACATTAAAAATATATTCCTCCAAACACCCAGATCTTGTGCTAAATCTGGACACAAACAACCAAAGAAAAAGAAAAATCATCACTGTAGAAATGGGATGCTAAGAAGAGCATTAATGTGACATGAAGAAACAAAATCAGAAATGAGGATATAAAGTTGGAGTAACACCTGTGCTAGATCATATTATAAGCCATGAAATTAAATGATATGCATATGTAACATGGTCACCACCAGACAGCATCCCTCAGAGCTTTATCACTCAGAAATAACTGGAAAATCTAATCCTAGTACATAATGTATTGTGCCTATTAAATAGCAGAAACCTTAACCATAGAAAAAAAGAGGAACAGAGTGAAGACTTCTATTGAAAGCAAAAAATTGAAATAAGTGAAATATTACAAATATCTATGATGTTTAATATTATTAAATGAGAAATTATAGGCTGAAATAGAGCAGATAGAACAAGGCAAACCAAATTTTTGGACAATTAACACCAATTACAAACATTAAATATGTGTGACTTAAAAGTGCAATGTGCAACATGATCGTTCTGTCAACAGTGTGTTATCAACATAAAAATTGGATATCAGCAACAAAACATATTGTTTCAGTTTCTCTACTGAGTCAGCCTTCCGATGTGAAAATGCTTTCCAAAAACATCATTTACATGAAAGACAAGAGAACTAGTGATCTATTTTTCTTTATACTTTCTATATTGGATGTATTAAATGTAATTCCATGTATTTTAACAAATGGAATAGAGTTATGTTATGTTAAATCTGGATCATCATCACATCACTCCAGACCCATAGGTGCTCCAATCTTCTTCTCAGAATGTTCATCATTACACAGTGACTAATTGTGCCAGTATGGTGTTGGTTGATAAATCCTCTCATTCATCCAGAATATTGCTCCATTCTGGCAACACCAGCTTTCACTCTAACTTCACATGGTGTAGGTAGCCATGTATTTGTAGTTCTGCCATTTTGTTATTTTATGAGAACAACAGAATACACAATGATGAATAAGGAAATGAAAACCTCAAAATTTCTATTCATAAAGATTCAATAACAACAACAGGCTTTGTAAAAGTAAGAAAAATATATGGATCGGTGACAACACAACAAAATTAAATTCAAGGGAAAAAAAAATCAACTTTTTCATTTCATTATGAAGCCACTGCACTATTTTCAATCTCAAGACAAGGGGTAAAACTGCATAAAAAGCAGCATAATGATTGATTTTTAATCTCTTTCCAAACTACTATCCAATATAATGAATCATTAGCAAAACCTTATCAGACTATTATCCGGTATATCAGATCTGATAGTTTCTATTGGATTTTTGTTTTGTAAAGGGGAATTGTGGTTCTATATTAACCAACACTTAACTGATAAACCTAGAATAGGTCTCATTAGTACTTCCTGTCAAAACTGTCTGTACTTTCGATATTGATCAATTTGCATTTTTTGCTCAATTATTTATTCATATTTACTTATATTCTTAAATCAATGGCAAAAATGTACATAAAATCAATTGTCTGGATGTAAATGCAAATAAACTTGATTTTGAAAGATTTCAGATACTTTTGTGTACAACTTCAAGAAAAATTAGCAGCAACAATTCTAACCTAATACATCTGGAGACAGATCAGAGCTACAACTACCTGGGACACACTATAACCAGTGATGGAAAATGTACAACTGTATTAATCAAAAGAATAGTTATGGCAAAAAGTAATTATAATACCATGAAAAATATACTAACATCAAAACAAAAAACACCAGGGCTAAAACTAAGAAAAGCAAAATGTTACATCTTCTCAATATTCCTGTATGGTGCAGAAACATGGACATTAGACAAGAAAACAGAACAGGAAAATTGAAGCCTCTGAAATGTGCATTTATAGAAGAATAGGTATAATTGGACGGAAAGAAAAGAAAACAAACGATGAAGTTTTAAAACAACTAAAAATGAAAAGAGAACTATAAACACAGAGCAAGACAAATGAAATTGTGTGGCATTTTAAAAGACACAAGAGCCTAATAAAAGTAATAATGGGAGGGGAAAATACAAGGTAAAAGAGGCAGAGGCAAACCAAGACTAACATGGACGAGTAACATCAAAAGATGGACAAGTCAACCTGTGACAATCTGCACCATCAAAGCAAGAGACAGAATGGAATGGCGCTCCATGGCAGCCAACCTTCGATGCGGAGACGGCACTCAATGATGATGATGAATTCTAACCATCGAAAAAAAGAGGCAAGTTACTGTTACAATATTTTGAATTGAAAACCATCAAATTATATCTTAAGCTAATATATTTATTGCTTCAAATAATAAAATATCAGCAACTTAAAAAAGGACACAGAAAATGAAAACATCATCAAGTTGCTGATATTTTATTATTTGAAGTAATAAGTATATTAGCTCAAGAAATAATTTGATGGTTTTCAATTCAAAATATTGTAACAGTAACTTGCCTCTTTTTTTCCATGGTTAGAATTGTTGTTATATATTTATATTTCCAGTGATATTTAACAAACACATGTACACATTTATCAATATTAAAGTGTGAAATAGTAACACGATAGAGGTTTGCGATGATATATTTTCTTAAACTGAAAATTAATCTGGTCCAGCCCTAAAAATTGACAAGTCAGCCTATGACAACCTGCACTATCAAAGTAAGAGACGGAGCGAAATGGTGCTCCATGGTAGCCAACCTTCGATGCGGAGACGGCACATGTCCAGAAAAAGTTATAATTACTACTAAAAAATACTATGCTTTACACAGCATACACCTAAACTTGGCAGTACAAAGGTAAAAAAATTAACAAAATTTCTGTCTAATCTAATGTCAAGAGCTCAAGAATTAGCAGTTATGTGTCTAAGATTCAGTGCTATTGTTTCTGTCTAATTCACTGTAATGACACTGGAGAATCATTATTATTGAATATACTGAATTAATAGGGAGCTGCATTAGCTCAGTGGTTAGTGAACTGGGCTACAAAGGACAAGAGATCGGGTTCGATCCTGATCAACTGCTTCCAGCCTTAAGTGGGTATCAGATTTTTTCTGGGAAAGTAAAGTAGCATGGGCGTAATACAGACCACATTATCCCAAAAATCATGTGCCGAAGGTCTATAAAAATTATGGTCACTAACACCATATTCCCTATGTGCCACTTGACGTGACGGGGAAACTTTACTTTTTATACTGAATTAATAAATACTGTCAATATCTAGACCAAAAAGAATCTGGAAAACAAAGACATATCTCAGTTCATAGTGAGAATACATAAATATAGTTTGTACTCATTTGTAGAATAGCATTATCATTCATAGTAACTGATCTATCTATCTATTGACCTTTCGAGCCGTAGCCGGCCCATAGGGCATAGACTAAGATACCCCTTCTCTTATAACAGTAACAGATCACTAAAGCAAAATGATGTTCATAATTTTAATTGTATTGATTATGTCTTTTACGCTAAATTACCTGTTTCTTTTGTTTAAATGATTTTGATCCTTGTTTTGATGATTTTGACAATTTTCTTTTTTCTGACATGCTCGCTGGTGGACATATTTTCCTAGGCTGTTGTTTAAGTACCTTTCTTTGCTTTACTGAGAAAAGAAATGAAAATTAGGGAAGTGAACAAATAAGTATCAATAAGATAAATAATATAATAATAAGAAACACAGAAAAAAAAACACACAAACATATAAGAGTTCATATAAAAAATATTGAGTAAACAAAACAATAAGTTGAATGAAATTACTTCTGTGAAGAGGTAGCTTTAAAATAAATATAAACATTAGATAAATGTAATTACAAGGCTGTGGGGTTCACCTAGCTTCTAAAAATGGGTACCAGAGGTTTTTATGGTAAAAAAGGGCAATATGAAATGATACCCTTCTTCTTAATGTGTCATTTGTCATTAACTCCATATTCCCCATACATCTATTAGGTGGAGAGAAAAACCTTTCACATTTTACTAATAAATAGCATGTCTTGTTTGTAACTGACTAATGAAACATGAACAATTCAAGAAGGTTCACCTTTGAGTTTCTTGGTTTTCTCCAAATCTGGAGTCCATTCAGATTCAGATCCTGATCCATCAGATGAGTCAAAAGAAGAATGATTAGATAGTTTATCCTTCTCTCCCTCTGTCTTGTTACCCAGCATAAAATCTGGTGGCTGTATTGGGAAACCTGTTGAAAACATAAATATTGTATATAAATAAATGGAAAGAGAATATGATAAGAAAATTGTCTACAATTGATCATTAAAACTTCCTGATTTATAACACTTTTTAAGGACAAGTTATTGCAATATTTATGTGAGCTGTTATATTGCAGTTGAACTCAGAAACGAAATGGGGAGAACAAATCAGCACAAGAGTTTACATATTTTTATTCTCAGGTCCATTTTATTTATTTTTATTGGAAAATATATATGCAAATATTTTGGCGAATTAAAGGTAAACAGGAAAAGCAATTAGAAACATAAGGAATAATAGGCAGCTCAACAATTTGCTTGTTAAAGGTAATATGAAGTTGTGTTTATTCAGTTTTATGCATGTTAGATGTGAAATCTGCATAAAAATGTGATTCTAACAGGAGTACATTTCCTCAATTTCATGTACAGAGTAAGGATGATTTTGTGACAGGCCCAGCAAGCCGATAGAGGAGTTATTCTGTTCATTTTTTATCAATGCTAGAAAAATTATAATATGGAGACTACTACAAGAAATAGACATCCGATACAAGAAGGCAAACAAATATTGGGACAACTATCCTCAATACTTTAACACAAAGCAACACCTATTACCACCAAAAAACATCTTATACAGTGTATATTCAATCCAACATTATGCTACCAAAGCTAAATATGGTCACTTGTGACGAAACATAAAAGAAAGCTTGTCACCAGATGATATGTCTGAGAAAAGCATCTGGAATGACCAGAAAAGACAATAAGAAATGTTATTATAAGAGAAAGAGTAAGCATTGAGCCAATCCTAAGCTACATGTAGAAGCAACAAATAAACTGAAATGCCCATCAAGAAACAATGTTGTGTGATTCCTTACCACACAAAGCATATATTTTGTAAAAAAGATAGGAGAAGAGCAGGTGGCAGACCCAGAGTAGGATGCTCAGACAATGCTACAACAGCATCAATTGGAAATGATAAAAAATTAACCATTTTCTATCTATACATAGACACATGGACAAATTTGGGATCTGTAGAAGCTCAGTCGACCCATTGCTTTATGAACTGTACTAATAAAGTAAAGTGGTTGGGTTTGATTCCAACTGACAGATCCTAGTTTGACCTAGTCTAAATGAGTACCAAATCTTTTCCTGAAAAACTGGCAATGTTTAGAAGTTCAAATATTTTTTTTTAAGCATAGTTATAGTGCAACCCTCCTCTTTTTTGAAATGTTAGGAGAAGGTCATGAACAGAGATTTGATTGTGAACAAAATTGATTTACCAGCTCGACAAAAATATTCATAGTTCTGCCGCAGGTTGCTCAAGTGCTTCTTCTCATAACCAGACATGGCTGCAAACTGTTCTGGAGTAAAAAACTCGCTAACTGATGATGGGATGTCATCGAGATCAATATCAGGAAACACCATGATTGCCAGAAAGTTGATGCTGCAGACTTCTCTGGACTATTTTTGTGTAGCTGTGATAATATAAAGTTAAATGTAAACAAAGTGAAAAGAAAATTAAATGTTTGTCCTTTATATAGATGAATTGTAATTAATTACGCTATATAGTTGTAGTAGCCTCCGTCAGTTATTGTTGACTATGGATTTTGCAGCATCCCTATGAAATTTTATTTGATCTTTTCTTTCGCAGCGTATTTTTTTTCTGTGAATCTGTCAGCTTGCTTGAGGGAGCTTTAGAGTGTGGATATAAAGATTGCATTCTGTAGCCATATTTATATATATATTTACATACAGTTTTAGTTATAACCATTAACATTTTTATTTGATGCTGTAATTTATGTATTGAGCCAACACTCTGAAATAGCAGTTTGCGTAACATAGCTCCAATCTGGTTGTTATTTTTGTTACCAAGTATTCAAATCTTAGTGTCCCCATTTTAAATAAATAGCTGTCAAATAATGATTCAAATACGGAATGAATCTACAAAATGAAACTTCTAGCCGATAAGTATATTAGGATTGCTGTATTAAAAAAAAAAAAAGACTTTTATTTGATTAGCAAGACTCGTTTATCTGTGGTGGTTTTTGCAGCACTCTTGATGACATCTCCAAAATGTTGATGTCACTGGAGCAAACTTGATGACACCTCTACAATTTCCTTCAAACCATAATTAATAAGTGCTTTCTGTGATATGGTAAAGCTTAACCTTATCTATTATCTAATGTTATCCTCCCATCTCTTTCTGTCTCCCTTGTCCTCTTCTGCCTGGTACTGTGCCATATAGAATGGTCTTGAAAAGGACTTTAGATCTAACATGTCACCATTAACAGCAAGATTAACTGGTTCTCTGGATTTTGTTTAGCACTTCTTCACTGGCAATGGTTTTTCTTACAAAAGATCTGCCTCTCTAAACTATCTAATTCACTGGGTCGGTATTTTTCTTTTTTGTTCCCCAGCTTTTACCTCTGATGAAGTCCCTAGACTTGAGACTAGAAACAGAATTTTGTGTGTTAATCCGTTTTTTCCTGGCAGCCGTATGCACAGTGGTTCCACGCCACACAGGCAGATAACTCCATCTTCGTAGATACTAATTTTTTTCCTGTCCATAAGCAATTGACATTTCAAACCAGGCCTCGCTGCTGAGACCAGCGATGGTTGACACAGAGAGAAATCATAAATAAAAATCCCAACTAGATGCAGCCAGAATTTGAACCCACAACCTTTCTGTATCGAGGCCAACCAGTCCCCCCCACTTGGTCGGTATAATAGTCTACATTCATCTATTAAAATTCAACAGTGAGTGTCCATGTTTTTCTGGTATATAAAAATACAGATATTACTGCCCACTACTGCTTAGTTCATTACCATAACCTGATCTTAGTTCTTAGGTCAGGGAGATATTTTCGCATACATTTGACTTGATTCATCAGCAGTGGCAATCAAAATCATTGCGTCCAGACACATGAATTGGTTTTAAGTTTTAAGTCCCTCTCCATTAATTATGATTCAATGCCCCAAATCATTAGACTTAGTAAAGGTAAAAAAGGTAAAGAGCCCCCGTCATGCCAAGTGGCGTATAGGGAATATGGTGTTAGTGACCATAAATTTTACAAATGTTCAGCACATGATTTTTGGGATAATGTGGTCGGTATTGCGCCTGTGCCGCTTTACTTTCCCAGAAAAAAATCTGGTACCCATTTAAGGCTGGGTGAACCCGGAAGCCGTCGGTTGGGATCGAACCCTACCCCTTGTCCTTTGTAGTCCAGTTCACTAACCACTGAGCTATCTCGGCTCCCCAATAGACTTAGTATTAGCAAATTTAGTTTTGTAGGGTTGTTACGTCCCATGCCCTTGTCTTATGTTCGTTATATTGTCTTATCTAGACACTCTGAACACCCAACTGGCTACTGCAACTTTGAACTAAGTCCTCAAGGATCCAGGTAAGACTTGAACCTGAAAACCTTTAAAACTAATAAATAATATTTTGGTAATATGGCTCATGAGACTTATAGTGCGATGGTCTTCGCAATCAGTGGCACCTGACCTCTTCGGTATGGCTACAAAGATAGATTTTAGTAGACATTCATGTATGTTTCCACTATTATATATGCCATTGAGTAGTTTTGATATGACTTGTACTCCCAGCTCTCCTAATACATCTATCTCTTTGATTGTTATATTGTCGGATCTGGAGCTTTGCCTCTTTTCATGTGTTGAATTGTCTCCTTCACTTCACTCTGCATTATTGGTGGTCCTGTGTCTGTTTGAATTGTTGAAATATTTTAAAAACTCAAATCAAACAATGATTTTATTAAAATTTTATTCAGAAAAAAAGCCAGAAAACGAACTAATATTATGAAGAAATTGGCAGGAATGGACTGGGGAGCAGACAGCAATATGTTGAAGCGACTATACGTAGGATGAGTCAGACCAGTTCTAGAGAATGGAGTCACAGTCTGGGCCATGGCTTCCAAATCACACCTTAGCAAAATTAACAGAACACAGAACCAAGCTGCCCGTATCATCACTAGTGCTATGAAATCTACACCTATCAAGACTCTAGAAACAGTAACAGGATTACAACCCTTAGATGACAGACGGGTCACTAAAGTATTGCAACAAGCGGAGAAATATTGAAGGCTCCTTAGTCACCCCATGCACCAAAGAATAACTGGTTTCGGAATTGTACAACTAAAGAGGAGCAACTTCGCTGCAATCGCCAATGAACTAACTACTGGAGACCCAGTACTTTCCGAAACAATACCGAAACCCTTGGGCCCATCTGATATGTCTCCTCATGGGAAACATAAAATACCAGAACTTAAGGAAAATATAACAGAAATCATGAAAAAAGGCACCCAATCAGACACAGAAAGAAAACACGTAGTAGAAAAACACATACAATACACGATACCAACCCACGGGACTCTTGGTCCCACATATACACAGATGGCTCTGCTACAAATGCCACCAGAAATGGAGGGGGTGGTGTGTTCTTGCTGTTAAATAACCAGGACGAGATCACCAAGTCAATAGCTACTGGAAAATTCTCAAACAACTTTAAAGCAGAAACTGAGGCCCTCAGATATGCTGCAACACTGGCTACTCAACACAAAAATAACACGCACAATAAATTGGTGATTCTGACTGATGCACTGTCAGTACTATCAGCTCTAAAAAGCCCCAAGAACAATTAACTAGATGACTTGAGAACAGCCCTGGATCAACTATGCAATAACTTCCAGAGAGTAGTCATTCAGTGGATACCATCACACTGTAATATACACGTGAACGAACGCACAGACAAATTAGCTAAAGAGGGAGGGAGATTACCACAAGAGAACATCCACTCAGTTATGATGAAGCCAAATCAATCCTCAAAGGTCAGTACCATGAAAAATTGAAACGAGAACACCCAAAGCATAACGAGAGACACGGTTACCACCAACTATCAAGGAGGGATCAAGTCATCATACTTCGCCTACGCACTGGCCACAATAGAATGAGAAATCACATGTTCACCAAATTCAAAATAGGTACAACCAGCCTATGCCACTGTACACTGGACAATATGGCTACAAAACATGTTCTACAGGATTGCCCCCAGTACACAGACCTGAGAAGAGCAATGTGGTCCACACCCACCTCCCTGGTAGAGAAACTATGGGCAATCGATTCGCTTAAACAGACAGCTGACTTCATGAGAGAGTCTGGAATCCTACTCTGATTGAGTCTTGATCGCAGAGAGAGAGAGAGAGAGAAATTTCATTTCAATGAACAGCAATCTTTAATTCTTTACACTAACATCAATATTAATTAATTATAAAGTTAATCATTCATTGTGACACATTGTCACGATTGTGATTGTCATCCTGCGTGTGACTGTCATCATCAACATAACATAACAAATATATATATATATATATATATATATATTATATATGGCCCTTTTCGTCTTGTCAGACGGTCTAGTGGAGGCTATTGCGTATTTTTTGAGGTATTGTTTTTGCCGAACAGCTTCTCTCGTGGCTAATTCTACCAATGTTTGACAAACACACGCGGTCACATAATGAACAGGTCAGGCTCGCTGGTCCACAGGGTTTACCATCCTTTTACATGAGTCTCTTCTCTTCTAAGTCCTGTCTTAGCACAGTCTCAAATGTTGTTATACCGTTCCTTATACATGCTCTCCATGATGTGCGATCACTTGACATAACAAATAAAATTAAAAGAAAAAGAGACACAAAATAAATTATAAATAATAAGGTAACTTTCGATTATAAATTGTGGCTCAGTGATACTGCTTTCACGTGAAACTTATATTAAATTGTTAACTTATACTTATCATGCCAGTAGACTACTAAAATTAAACAGGAATAACTCAAAACAAACAAAATATTCACAGACTAGCCCAACACAAAATGTCTGCTCTTTGGCGGATTGAGACTGTTCCAGAGTTGCCAGGTCTACAATTTTTAAGCCAAATGGTAATTTAAAGAAGAGCCAGATATTTGTGTGTTACCGGGGCCTCATTATGAGGGAGGTAAAGAATAGTGACACTGTGACCTTCCAGGCATGTCGTAAGAGGTGACTAAAGAGGTTGATCGATGGCTTGACAAGCTGTCATTGTAAAAAGTATTGTTATGGAAACAGCATCATAGATTTTAGATCAGTGATCACTGCAATATGTGCCATTTTGGCATGCAAGGTTTCTGTTTTTGAGATTGTGGTTCTGCCCTATGTGCCATCTTCGGCTCGAAAGGACAATAGATAGATAGATAGATATTTGCCATACTCAAATGTTCTATATTAAATCTGGCTATTTGGTTATGGAAGACCCCGGTATCACTGCAAACGAATTAAAATCCATAATTGCTCAACCGCACGTGCCAGTGGAATCATCCGAATTATACCCAAACAAAGAAAGGTAACTGTAGTCCCCATCGTAGCAGTCTCAGCACACGCTTAAAGACATAAGGCGACACCGTGCAGGAAACTAACACAGCCAACTGTTCCCTGTCATACGATATCATCATTCATCGTAAACAATCGGAATATCGAAACATGATCAAAACGGATGAGACACACAACTCACGGTGTACACAGAGCACTTAACTCAGTAGCTCCTGCAACAAGCTGGACTCAATGGTTCCCGCCGCCTATCCACCATATACCGGAAGTTCACGTCCTCTTGAAAATGATGATCGTCGTATTTTTTTTTAATTGTATAGCGCTTGATGATGTTAGGCCATCGTTGTTGACTCCAATTCTGAACATATAGACACACAGTTAGTCGTCAGATTATCCCCGTCGCACATAAAACAGACCGTAAGATTAGCGTGCGGCCGGTCTAGGGATGTACGATGAGCCATATCTATTTTAAACGAAATGTTCTAGATACAGTTCATTATTTATCTTCTTCGCTGGCATAGATTCTTTCTGACAGCAACATATGGTTGTGAGTCATAGACAATCTCGCAAACAGCTAAGAAGAAAATCGATTTTTTCGAAACTAAATGCTACAGAAAAATTCTTAACATATCTTGGATAATGAAAAAGAGCAAGGAAGACATGTTATAAGACTTAAACATTAAAAAGAACTGGCTTATCATTCTACAGAGGAAATTTAAACACTATAGCCACGTCAAAAGACACGGGAAAGATCAATAATGAAGTGCTTGGCTCCTGGGCGACGCATCAGGGACAGACCAAGAAGAAGGTGGTTTCAAGACATCAAGAAAACCATGAACATGACAATAGAAGAAGTAAGAGATCTAGCTAAAAACAGAGATTTCATTCAGGCTGGCTATGGCGAATGCAACGTTTTGCAAAGAACATGATGATGAGCAAGTATTCTGCTGTCTTCTTTTTCTTTCCTTCCTCATTTGCCTTTAAGCGTCGAGAGGGGATATAACTCTTTGCTTTTCTATTGGCCTCTCCTGCTGTTATGATTCATAGAATTGTATTATTTCATCAATCTTTCTTTTCAGTGGTCGACCATTGAGTCAGGTGCTATCGCAACATTTATTAAAGGCTCAATTAGTTGTCTTTTGATCTTTCTATTTTATCGCGTAGCAAACCATTTTGTCTGTTGTTTCTCTATGTATTCTATGGCTTGAATTATTCCGAGCTTTTTCCTCAGTTCTTCATTTCTGATCTTCTCTCATGCTGTTTCCTATCATTTGTCTAGCATATTTCATATTGGTGGTGGTTATTTGTATTGTTCTTGAGTCTAGATTCCAGGTCTTTCACTAATAGCACAACGAGGTTATGAAGTTTGTGTTGTAGAGTGCCAGTTTTGCTTCTAGTGTTATTTACCTTTAGGATAGCAGCTGCCTGGAGCCTCGGTGGCTAAGTACGAGTATTTAGTGTGCTCGCTTCTTGACCAGAAGGGTCCTGGTTCGATCCCCAGTAGCGGCGGATTTTTTTGGGACTGACAAGACTCCGGGGTTCACCTAGCCTTTAAAAATGGGTATCAGAGATTTTTCTTGGAAGTAAAGGCGGCCTGGTGTGATACCGACCACATTACCCAAAAATGTGTCGTGGTCATAGAAAAATATGGTGACTAACGCCATATTTTCCATACAAGGCGTGAAGGGAACCTTTACTTTTTTTTTTTTGTAGCAGCTGTATAACATTAATCTCTTGTAAATCTTAGTTAGTTAGTCAGTCAGTTAGTTAGTCGGTTTGTTGGCTGACTGGTTGGTTAATTGGTTAGTTGGTTGGTTAATTAGCCATCGAAATATCATCATCTCATATCGAACAATTGTCCATAAGTATACTTTTGTTTTAATTGACGGCGCAATATAGAACGTCCTATAACCTTCTGCATTACTCAAAATCAAAATGAGCAAATGCCTGTGAAGTAAAAAAAAAAACAATTAATTAGGTAAATAGTTTATCAGAAATTATAAATTATGATTCAAACTATTATTGATTGTGATTTAAGTCTAAAATTAAACGCTGGTCCATCCAAAAAAAAAAAAAAAAAAAAAAAAAAAAAAAACCTTTAACTTGCCATGTATTTGAAATACATCAATATATCAGCATTATTGACATCAGATAAGGTAGAGAAGCTGAAATGAACAATTTGCTTGACCACATAGCGGTTACCCATTGACAATAGTCGAATGGTAAGGGAGCTAATTGAGGAATACTTGCTTTATAATAACACCAGGGCTAAAACTAAGAATAGCAAAATGTTACATCTTCTCAATATTCATGTATGGTGCAGAAACATGGACATTAGTACCAGAAAACAGAACAGAAAATTTAGGCCTTTGAAATGTGGATTTATAGACGAATAGGTAGAATTTTTGAGGGGGCCTCGGTAGCCTAGTTGGAAAAACCACCCGACGTTCGGACAACCCGTGTTCGATTCCCGCTGGGAGCAGTGTGAATTGTACTCGTGGTTGGAAATTTAAAAAAAAAAAAAAATTACCCCCACGGTCGACCCAGCCGTTGGCAGAAATGGGTACCAGGGCATTATCCTGAGAAGGTGAGGAATGTCTGAGTTTCGATGCTTGAGGCTACACTATACAGAAATATCCGAACATTTCTGGATAGGCGGCCGAGCACATATGGGTGTAAACTCGCGTGCTAAGACGCCGGTTCATGTCTCGTACTTTACCTTACCTTTAGGTAGAATTTGATGGAAAGAAAAGAAAACAAACGAGGAAGTTTTAAAACTAAAAATGAAGAAAGAACTACTAAACACAATTAGAGCAAGACAAATGAAATGTTTTGGTCATGTTAAAAGACACAACAGTCTAATAAAAGTAATATTAGAAGGGAAAATACAAGGTAAAAGAGGCAGACCAAGACTAACATGGACGAGTAACATCAAAAGATGGACAAGTTAGCCTATGGCAATCTGCACCATCAAAGTAAGAGACAGAGTGGAATGGCGCTCCATGGTAGCCAACCTTCGATGCGGAGACGGCACTCAATGATGATGAATTGCTTTATCGATAGTTTTAGCTGACCAGCCTAAGCTCACACTTCAAATCTTGAACATAAACTGTGAATGATCAAGGCAACGCAGAATAGCCATTTCTTTCTTTACTCCTAAATATACATTATAGATCTAGTTAAAAGTGATTACAAAATTTAAACCGACCAGTGGACAAGGAAACAAACCAATGGTAAGAAGTTTTGTGCTGACACATGTTGTCTTCAAACATGCTTTTACAACAAGTAAAAAACAGCGTATATATGCGCTCTTTTGTGTGCGTGTATACATTTATGTGTGGCCTCTTAGATACTTATAGCCATTGTCAGTGTCTTTGTAGTCTGGTAATCTAGACAGTGTTCCCCCACTCACATATTTTTAGAACCCTTACACTGTTTGACCCTTTGACCATCAGGGTAATTACAGAGTACAACCGCGCGGATTCTCCCTCTTTCTCGTTCCGACCACGGTCCACGACACAGGGAAGAAATTGTTCTTTTCTTAAACCAGTTTTGATTATTTTGTTTTGGATGTTTCATTACTAGTTAGCTATGTAGGATTAGTTTTATTTACTTACATATCAGTGTGTGTGTGTGTTTGTGTTGTTTGATTGTTTCTGCTGAAGGCCTATTGAGCCGAAACGTCGTTCAAATTTGTGCCATGTGTTAATCACGTAAAGCTATTACCGTACCATTTTTCTATATTTTTTTTGGTCAATTCTCCCACTCCTATGTAAGGAGCCAGTAGTCGGGTGTAGCAACACTCCTAAGTACCTCACTGCATGATTTCTCTTCACAACTACAGAACATTTGGCGTTGACTTGTTGACTATGTCATTATTCAATGAAACACATGTCAGCGTAGTTGAATACTTTTTTTAAAAAAAATATATATAATGATTTGGCCACGTTCTAAGACATAAATATTAAAACACAACACAATGAGCCTTCAACAAACGCTACGAGAACAACATACAATGGAAACCGACCACAAAAAAGAATGGATTGAGTGTTAGAAATATTCTCCTTCTCTTCGCTTAGGTCTTATCGAATGAAGAGAAAACTTGGCAATGACCTCTTTGTCCAGAGTAAGACTACACTCAATACCAGAGCTACCAGCAAGCTTATCGGCTATTTCATTGCTGTGTACACCAGCACACCCTTTGTGTTATCGTTTACAGCAAACTGTCAATATTGTGTATATTGTGGTCGAACTATCCGACTTCAACATGACTTTTTTAAAGTATCAGGTTGACTCCCTCTTCGATTCCTCGTCGCTTAACCAGTTTAGTTTGTTTCTTTACATGGGTACCACTGGTAGATGGAGTAGGGTTTTAATTGTAGAGTCACTGACCCCTTCCTGCTTGTGTGCTGCTGGATGACTTTTCCCCAATTGACCTGTTTTAAAACTAATTAATGTGTAACATTTTAGGCCTGTTCCTATATTTTGAACAATCAAAATGTAGGATAAAATGGAGAGAATTTGTATGGTAGCAACCTAGTTGCGTAGAAAGACAGCAAAATACAGTATTGAACGTTGCAAGCAAGGAGGTTCTGCGGAGAACAAAACGTGTGCATTAAAATTTATTAAAATATTTAAATTTTTAAGGTAAAAAAACATCACCATGTGCCATAAAGGTTGGCATAGGTGATCACGTCTTTCCACAATCTTCTAACTACAGTGATTTGTATCAGTTCTGTTGTTGACTGTTTCCCATGCCATGACACCAAGCTATCCAGTATTTTCTCTCTTTGTCGTCCGCGATTTCTCTTTCCTTTTATTTTGCCAGTTGTAACCAAGTATTCCAATTTTCCTCTTCTCATGATGTGCCCAAAAAAATGTTGATTGCTTCTTTGTGATGTTTTTTAGGAGTTCCAATTTTATGTTGGCCTCTGAAAATTTCCTCATTGATCTTTTTAGATGTCCAGGGAACTTTCAACATTCTTCTGAGAAATCCCATCTTTGTGGTCTCTAATAGTCTTTTCATTTGTTTGTCTACTGTCCATGATTCGCTTCCATAGATCAGAATTGGTTATATATATATATATATATATATATATATATATATATATATATATATATATATATATATAAACATAACCTCATATTTTATTTAAGAGACAGGTCGTGAAGGGAATGGATCGTAGGCTGAAAGCACATAAATTATACTCTTCTAAACATAGATTCAGACATCAGTTGTGATATAACATGTTGCCAAACAGGTCTAGCCAACACAGGCAGAAATAATTATCTCTAAGGAACGAAAAATTGCCAATATGTAGTAAAGATTAGTATTGCTCATGAAATGAATAAGACAAGTTGATGCCACGAGAGTAAAGATTATCCGTACTCGTTATACGAGAACTCTCAATGGCGAAACATGTTATTAAAAAATAACAATGTTACATTACTTCCCCACAACAATGATAAGTTATATATTTGTGCTTGATTATCTATAATCAAATGTAACATTCCTCTGCTATTAAATAGAAGAAGCGTTACATTTCTTCTATTTCAGTTATAATTATTGTCATTTTTCTCTGTAATTAATTCTTTTAGGGTTATATTCGTCAGTCTTGATTCGGGGAAAATGTTATCTTTCTTCATCATGAAGTATCATGCCGGCTGGCGGAGGTGATCATGTCTCTCAGTAACTTTATATCTGGACAGTTATTTATCATTTCTGTTGTTGACCTTCTGCCAAGCCATTCTCTTAAGCTGTTTGGTATCTTTTCTTTTTGTTCCCCTCTTTCCTATTCGTCCCTCAATTTTCCCAGTTGTCACAATATATTTCAGTTGTTCATTTCTCATGACATGCCCAAAAATAACAAAATGTTTCTTCCTAATATTGGAAATTAGCTCTCTTTTTGCTTTGACCTCTTTCAGAACGTTTTCATTACTCTTCTTTGCTGTCCCTAGTATTATATATATATATATATATATATATATATATATATAATTTATTATATTTCTTACATAATAACTAATAAATGTTATTGTTCTCCTTCGTAACTGCAATAATTGTTGTGTTCTCTTTGAGGGACTGGTTGGTCTCGAGGCAATACACCGATTTCAAGACAGAGAGGTTGTGAGTTCAAATCCCGGCTACACCAGTTGGAATTTTTATTTGTGATTTTATAGCAACCACCCCTGGTTTAACGATGGAGTCTTAAAGTTAAACGATAGTAAACAATGAAGTCTTAAAACAACTAAAAAAAGAAAAGAGAACATAAAACTAAACACAATTCAAACAAGGCAAATACGATTTTTAGGCCATGTTAAAAGACACAACAGCCTACTAAAAGTAATCTTGGAGGGGGAAATACAAGGTAAAAGAGGCAGCACAAGACTAACAATGACGAGTAAAATCAAAAGAAGGACAAATCAGCTCATGACCAACTGCCACATCAACGCAAGAGACAGAGTAGTGGAATGGCGCTCCATGGTAGCCAACCTTCGTTGCGGCGATGGCACTCGGTGATGATGATGGTGACCCCTGGTTTCAGCCGTGAGGCTCGGCTTGAAACACTTTCATGAATGAAGAATGACGTTACACTTACGTGACTACAAGTACTTTGTTTCTCTTTCATCCATCATGTTCAGTGTCTGCAAGAAAGGTTAACTAACAAGGAATGTCCTACTTTACCTTAATGGTGCACTCTGTGATTGACTCCCCAGTTCACATCTTGATATTATCAGCCCATTTGAATCTTTGTCTTTTTCTCTTTTCCTGTACTTTTCTTTCTAAGATTAATTTTAGTGTGGTGGTAGTATGTCTTTTTTTTCTTTACCTGTCCGAAACATATCTTTTGTCTTGCTCGGATTGTTTTGTATTTTATCTTTATTTTAATTTACTTCGGAGCTTCATTATTTGTTGTCCTCCCCATCCATTAAACTCTTGCATTTATCTTGTTCCTCCTCTTTCGTCTTCTTCTTCCTCCTTCTCCTTTCTTTCTCCTTCTTGTTTCTTCCCCATCCTTCTTCTTCCTCTTCTTCTCCTCATCTTTTCTACTTCCCTCTCCTTCTTCTTCTTCCTTCCTCATCTTTCTTCTTCATTTTTTCTTCTTCATTCTTTTTATTATTATTTTTCTTTAATTATATTATAATTAATTAATAATAATATTATAATCATATTTCTTTGATTATATGTAACGCTTATCTATGACCATTCTAAAATATTTTTTGTTATTACAATTCGATACATTTAACTTCTTATTGGTTATTATTATTGGTTATGGAAGGCCTCGGCATCACAGCAAACGAATTAAAATCCATAATTGCTCAACAGCCCGTGCCAGTGGAATCATCCGAATTACCAACTCATCTCCCAAACAAAGAAAGGTAACTGTAGTCCCCATCGTAGCAGTCTCAGCACACGCCAAAAGACATAAGGCGAAACCGCGCAGAAAATGAACACAGCCAACTGTTCCCTGTCATACGATATCATCATTCATCGTAAACAAGATTCATTAATGAAATCAATTCGTTTTCATCATCATCATCATCATCATCATCATCAAGTACCGGGCCTAGTGGCGTAGGTGATCATGTCTCTCCACAACTTTTGATCTCGGCAGCAATTTATCATTTCTGTTGTTGACCTTCTGCCAAGCCATTCTCTTAAGCTGTCTGTTATTTTTTCTCTTTGCTTCCCTCTATCTCTTCATCCCTCAATTTTTCCAGTTGTTACAATATATTCCAGTTGTTCTCTTCTCATTACTTGGCCAAAAAATGATGATTGTTTCTTCCTAATATTGGAAATTAGCTCTCTTTTTGCTTTGACCTCTCTCAGAACCTCTTCATTACTCTTCTTAGCTGTCCATGGTATTCTCAACATTCTTCTGTAAAACCACATTTCTACAGACTCCAGTGATTTTCTTGTCTGTTGTCCTATTGTCCATGATTCGCATCCATATGTTAATACTGGCTCTACGTAACATTTAAGAACTCTGTTTCTTGTTTCTATTGTCAAAAATGGATTGCATAGTATTTTCCTCATTTTTTGGAAAGCTGCTTTTACCTGAGCCATTTTTCATCTCACCTCTTTTGTGGCGATTCATGATTATACAAAGAAATTACGACGGTGGTTTTCTGTTGCCTTCCATCGGTTTGTTTACGAATTCGTTTTTACTATCAAATTTATTTGGCCGATGTTGACAAAAAGTGGCAAATATGGCGGGTGTTACGAAGGAAATGTAGGTGCTACAAGTTTTACATGATAACATCATACATTGACCGACTCGTTACAGTCTTTGATTACTTTGAATTTTCCGCTAAACTTATCTAAAATTATCATTTATTTGAATTATTATGTATGTGTTAAACCACAGAAGATGACAGAAACATAGCATGAAAATTGAAAGTTATAAGTTATATATTTAAGTGTGCGGGGCTGGGGCAAACGTCGAGTCACTTGAGACTTGAGACGTTGAACACCACAGATCAGAACCGACAGTTGAGACAGCTGCACTGCCTGCTTAAGAGAGTCCAGAATACTACTCAGAAAGAGTCATGATCTCTGAAGAAGAAGAAGATTTAAGATAATTATAATAATATAATAAGTAGTGAATTGGGTACAAGTTACTTTTACACTGAGTTACTGGTTACGTTACGGTTATTATTATTTATTTATTATATAGTTATATATAATAATATATTAAATATAGTAGTAGTATATAAGTAATACTATTGTGACAACTGGGAAAATTGAGGGACGAAGAGATAGAGGGAAGCAAAGAGAAAAGATACTAGACAGTAGAAAGTAGCTTGAGAGAATGGCTTGGCAGAAGGTCAACAACGGAAATGATAAATAACTGTCGTGATCGAAAGTTGTGGAGATACATGATCACCTACGCCAGCAGGCTTGGTACTTGATGATGATAGATTCATTTTATAATAGTAATCTTTAAGTAATTATCATGTGTTCTGTTATCTGATGATCATACCACCTGAACCTGTACTCTGCTGACTAAAACTAAAACACTAAACTACTGAATATATTCCAACTGTTCCCTTCTCATTACATGGTCAAAAAATGATGATTGTTTCTTCCAAATATTGGAAATTAGCTCTCTTTTTGCTTTGGCCCTTTCAGAACGGTTTCATTACTCCATTACTCTTCTTAGCTGTCCATGGTATCAACATTCATCTGTGAAACCTTTTTTCTACAGCCTCCAGTGATTTTCTTGTCTTGCCCTATTGTCCATGATTCACATCCATATGTTAAAACTGGTTCTACATAACATTTAAGACATCTTTTTCTTGTTTCTATTAATGAATCTATAGTATATATATATATATATAGTAACCTAATAAAGTAATATGCCTAATTACTAATCTAAGTATAAGTATTATCATACATTATGTATGGACCAACTATGCAATAACTTCCAGAGAGTAGTCATTCAGTGGATACCATTACACTAATATACACGGGAACAAACGCACAGACAAATTAGCTAAAGAGGAAGGGAAATTACCACAAGAGAACCATCCGCTCAGTTATGATGAAGCCAAATTCATCCTCAAGGGTCAGTTCCATGAAAAATGGAAACGAGAACACCCAAAGCATAACGAGAGTGATGGATACCACCAACTATCAAGGCGGGATCAAGTCATCATACTTTGCCTACGCACTGGCCACAATAGAATGAGGAATCACATGTTCACCAAATTCAAAATAGGTACAACCAGCCTATGCCACTGTACACTGGACAATATGGCTACAAAACATGTTCTACATGATTGCCCCCAGTACACAGACTTGAGAGAAGAGCAATGTGGTGCACACCCACCTCCCTGGAAGAAAAACTATATGGGGCAATCGATTCACTTAAACAGACAGCTGACTTCATGAGAGAGTCTGGAATCCTACTCTGATTGAGTCTTGATCGCAGAGACAGAGAGAGAATGTATGTATCTCATATACATTATGTATAAGAATATTATTAATTTATTATAATAACAGATGGACTGCTACTTGAGATTTACTTTATGAGACTATTAATTAGTAAGTCTACTAACTACGAATTTTAAAGGAAAGATAAGTCCTAGTTTAGCATCTTCAATAATTTCTGTTCAGAGTAATGCCCCTTTGCAATTTATTTGATCGTTCTCTAATGAAATCTGTCATTGAGATTTTCATTTCTGTAGAAGAAAGTCTTCTCTGTTTTCTTTAGAAGAAATCTGAGTTAGGAGCACCTTAACCTGCAAACCTTTTAACCTAAATTCTAAATTGAGCTTTAACTTTTAATTACTTTAAACCTTGTTGAAAAAAAAATTTTTAAAATAAATGCACAAACACTTGAGTAGAGGAAAATCCTTTGGCCCATAGATACAGCACTACAGACAAAACTATATGGACCACTGCAAAAATGACAAAAAATAGTAAAATTTATATAGGAAATGACATTGCAGATATAGACAATACTTCATGCGAATGAAAGATCATCATCAAGTACTGGGCCGGCTGGCGTAGGTGATCATGACTCTCCACAACTTTCGATCCCGACAGTTATTTATCATTTCTGTTGTTGACCTTCTGCCAAGGCATTCTCTTAAGCTGTCTGGTATCTTTTCTCTTGAAAATGAAAGATAGATAGATAGGTATGTAGATATTTGTAATATGTAGATATTATAAGTAATATAGTGTTATTTACATTTTTGAAAAGGACTTAAAATTGCAGATCAGAATCTATTTCCTATTTTCTAAAATGTTTACTATGTGGTAACCATAATATTAATATTATAACTGTTTCTATTAATTTTATAGAAAACAGTAGATATATCCAACATCATGAGCCAATCTTCAAGTTCATCAGGTGCAAATAGGGGAAATCGTGGTTGGCGAGGTCAAGGCAGAGGTTGGTGGAGAGGTCGTGGTAACAGAGGCAACTACAGAGGTTGGCGAGGAGGTGGTTCTAGTAACTACTATGGCAACAGAGGAGCTAGAGGAGGCAGTTATGGTTAAGTATACAAAGCAGCTTGATTTGTCTTAAATGTAGTTATTTTAATAAATCTTGAAAAGTCTGTTTGTAAAGAAATTACTAATTGGGTAACACGAAAAATAAACAAAGCCAGTCACAATACATTTGGGGTGGGGGAGTATTGAGTAGGAGGCCAACAAGTAACCTCGATTAAAAGAAACACAAATTAGAGCGTATCTCAGAATAGGAAGACAGAGTCTACAAACAGTAGCATATCATCATCATGATTAAGTGCCATCTCCGCATTGAAGATTGGCTACTATGGAACGCCATTCTGCTTTGTCTCTTGCTTTGATGGTGCAGGTTGTCATAGGCTGATTTGTCCATACTGATTGACAGTAGCATGCGCTGTGGTTCATACATTTTTACAGTTTGAGGTTCCCCTTTTCTTGAGATGATAAACTTTGACTGTAAAAATTGTCAGCATGAAGATTTTGCAAAATCCATAATTCCTACCATTGCTAGCCATGTAAGAAAATTTCTGGCTAAATTTCAAGAAAATTGATTACATGTTTTAAAAAATTATAAGTGCATGAACTCACTTCCCAGCTTTGAGCATACCAATTACAACTTATATTCAAAACTATATAAGAGTATCAAATTGATAGTACACATTTATTATATTAGAGTGTATTCATTAAAATATCTACTTTGCTGCAAATTTCACTCATGTACTAGAACTGGATTTTCAAATATGAATTTGTAATTATCACACGTGTATGCTGGGAGCTGTGATAGTTCAGTGGTTAGTGAACTGGACTATAAAGGACAAGAGGTCAGGTTTAATCCTGATCGATGGCTTCCAGGTTCACCTAAATTTAAATAGGTACTGGATTTTTTCTGGGAAAGTAAAGCAGCACGGGATGTAATACAGACCACACTACCCCAAAAAATAATGTACTGAAGGTCTAAAGATTGTGTGCACTAACACCATATTCTGTATGTGCCACTTGGCGTTATGGGGCTCTTTATTTTCAATATACTCCTGGTAGCTCTCCCACTTTAAGACCCATCACCACTTGGCGTTATGGGGCTCTTTTATCTTCAGTATACTCCTGGTAGCTCTCCCACTTTAAGACCCATCACCACTTGGCGTGATGGGGCTCTTTACTTTCAGTATACTCCTGGTAGCTCTCCAACTTTAAGACCCATCACCACTTGGCGTGATGGGGCTCTTTATCTTCAGTATACTCCTGGTAGCTCTCCCACTTTAAGACCCATCAGTTTAGCTTCCTAATTGTGCTTTTGAATTCATGGAAGGTTCCATTTGTGTCTTACAGAATCTAATATTCACCATCATTTGTAAATGCTGCTGTAGTTTGTTCCGAAATTCATGCCCACTGAGTTTATCAATTATCTTGGAAACGGTTTGATGAATTTCAGTAATTCTTTTTCATTTAATCTTATTTTTTCACCGACCTTAAGATTTTATAACATTTAAGTACAAAGGTAGCCTGAATTTTGCATAAATCGTTTTTTGTTATATAATTTTAGGAAAATTTCAAACCGTGTGATCTAAACATTAGATTTTACTGTAAATTACGTTAGTTTTCTAACAATGCAAGTTAAAGCCGTATCCGTATTTATGTGGAAAGCACGTGAAATTTGTGTTTTAAAATGTTGAGTTGATTACAACAAATGCAGGTATTGTAAACTCCTAAAAATGAGGACAACCAAGAAAAGCATATCTTTATACATCTTAAAGAAGCAAAAATCTTTCCTAAATGCTTGACAGTAGAGAAAAAAATCAAACTTAAGGTCGGTGAGAAGTTAATATTTCATGAAAAAGAATTACTAAAATTCATCAAACAGTTTCTGAGATAATTAATAAAGTCTGTGGGCACAAATTTCAGAACGAACTATACAGAACACAGATATGTGAGACAGTTAGATGTTTGCGTAATTGTTTCCGTGAGCATTTTTACAATATCTCTCAGGAGTCTGGTACTCTAATCTCTACCCACTTTTGTATTGTACATATTTGTTGTTCTGTTCTACTGATAAGGCTTCTGGCTGAAATGTTTAGCCATTTTCTTTTGATCTCACTTAGTTAAGCTTTACATACAATTTCATGTTTATATTTTTTCCTGGGGAAAGAAAAAAACAATCTGTACTCGCTTACTCTACATGGATGGATAAAGAAAAAGGTTAACTATTATGATAAACATGTAATTTAAATGTTTATTTGGGGGACTGGTTGGTCTCTAGGGAAAATGCCGGCCTCGAGATAGAGAAGTTGTTGGTTCAAATCCTGGCTGCACCAGTTGGGATTTTTATTTGTGATTTCTCTGCGGCAACCACCCCTGGGCTCAGCAGCAAGGCCTGGCTTGAAACGTCAATCACTAATCAACGGAAAAAATTTGAGTATACCTCCGAAGACGGAGTTATCTGCCTGTGCGGCGAGGGAACCCTGTGCACACGGCTGCCAGGGAAAAATGGATTAACATGCAAAATTCAGTTCATAGTCTCTAGGGACTTTGTCAGAGGTCAAAGCTGGCGAACGGAAAAAAAAATGTTTATTTAAAATTCTTATTTGTACAAAACTTAACAATGTTAGCTCAAAACTATTTGAGTTGAGGTATCATTCCTTACTTTAAGTTCTACACCATTCTGCAAGTCAGTTTCCCATTTTTTTAAAATTTTCTCCTCCTTCGTATCATGAAGCTATGAGGCTACCACTAAACAAAATATGAATAAAACAAACACATATTCAATATTTGGTCACAAAAAGGTGGACGAAATAGGACATTGTGAAAAAAAAAAAGTAAAGAGCTTCGCCATGCCAAGTGGCATATAGGGAATTTGGTGTTAGTGACCATAATTTTTATAGACCTTCGGCACATGATTTTGGGGTAATGTGGTTGGTATTACGCCCATGGCACTTTACTTTGCCAAAAAAATCTGGAAGACTGGGTGAACCCGGAAGGCGTCGATCAGGATCAAACCTGACCTCTATTCCTTTGTAGTCCAGTTCACTAACCAATGAGCTATTGTAGTTCCCAAAGAGGACTTTGAGAAGGAAAAAAAGGAAATCAAGTGTAAAAGTTGATACATTTTAACACCTCCATTAACCTGATTATAATTTAACTTTTGGAAGAAAGCAACTTCTTTATGTTCTCACAGTCTCACAGTCAAGTCAGGACAGCAGCAGTAACGCAGGCCTTCAGCTCATGGGGGATCCTGCTAGACCCAGTGCTAGAAGTGTTCAAACAGTGCTACATGTAGCCTCTCCTTACATCGGGTGGACGGTCTACTTTCCAGACCAAGTCTACTCAGATCATTCCCCAGCTGTGGAGAAAGTCCAGCTGTTTGAGAAGTACTTTATAAGCTGGAACAAATTGTATGACTGGGTAAGAACTTTTGGATCAAGAACAAATGTTTGGATTGTTTAGTATATAGTTTATTATGAATATTTGCCTGCAGAACAAAAAAGGAAATTTTGTTCTTTTTGTAAATGATTTATTCAGGATTTTTTGGTCTAGAAAAGTTGAATATTTTGGTTCTATATTTGCTCATTTAGTAAATGATTTATGAAAGATAACCAAATATGAATTATTTATGGTTTCATATTTTTTTTTTTTACTAGCCTGGTATATGATTAGTTAAGGTTGGAGCCTTGGCACCCATCCAGCAACTGAACTGAGTCTAGTCAACAACCCACAGCTGACTGTATGCATCAGAATCAATGAACAACACCTGGTGAAGATCCTACTCCACCTCCCAGTAGTGCTCTTGGAAACAGATTATCAAGTCTGGCTAAGTGAGTAGGGATCGATGAGGAAAGGCAATCTGATACTTATAAATGTTGTGCTGAAGTCGGATGTCATGGGTCGAAAGGTAAAAAAAAGGAAAATAAACCATGACACAATGCATTTTTGCCCACTTAACATCCTTTTAAGGGTGATGATGAATAGGACTATCAATCCCTTTATTAGTTATCAGGTGAACGCCCAAAAGATTTATTAAAGTGTAAATTTTAGTCAATAAAAGTTTAATGATTTTGTATTATTTTTATTGCTCATTATAAAACCTGAGAGAAATTTTTATATGAAAATAGTTATTAAGTTTACAGTTTAAATTTATAATTAATATATTTTTGTGTGTGAAGAATTGAAAAATGTGGTCAGGATATTTTTTTTAACCTAACAAATTGTTCAGTTTGGTCTATTGTGTATTGAGAAATTGTATGATTTTAGTAAGGATGTCTCCTTAGAAAGAGAGATCACGGACAACAAAGAGAGAAAATACTACTTAGCTTGGTGTCATGGCATGGAAAACAGTCAACAAAATTGATACGATGCACTTAGACAGAAGATAAATGAAGGACATGATTGCCTACGCCAACCGGCATGGCACATGATAATGATGATGAAGAAGAATGTCTCTTATGCAAAAAGTTGTAAAATTGGATAAGAAAGCTGTTGGTTCAGAAAGTTGGTAAAGTAAAATTTTGGTTCCATGGTTATAAAACCTGGCCAGGTATACACATTTTGTACACCGATGAGACCATGGCCTACTTTAAATAGACCTGAGCATAGAAAGAGAAACCTTAGAAGTCCTCAACTAGGGTGATGTTCTTAGCTTTGCAAGCAGGGTCAGTTATGGTGAGAATATCAAAAAAATTTGGATGATGTGATGAGCTGTGTTTATGATGATGCACAACAACACAGTTAATACACAAATTCTTATTTGTGATAACTTGGCATTATCATCATCATTGAGTGCTACCTCCGCATCAAAGGTTGGTTACCACGGAGCACCATTCTGCTCTGTCTCATGCTTTGATGGTGCAGGTTGTCATAGGCTGACATGTCCATCTTTTGATGTTATTCGTCCATGTAAGTTTTGGTCTGCCACTGTCTCTTCTACCTTTTATTTTCCCTTCCAAAATTACTTTAGTAGGCTGCTGTTTCTTTTAACATGCCCCAAAAATCTCAGTTGTCTTGTTTGAATTGTGTTTAGTAGTTCTTATTTTATTATTAGTTGTTTTAAGACTTCAGCATTTGTTTTCTTGTCTTTCAATCCAATTCTTGCTATTCTTCTATAAATCCACATTTCAAAGCTTCAGTTTGCTGTTGTGTTTTCTTGCTTAACTTCTATGTTGCTATACCATACAGTTCCTCCATAGCCATAGGGGTACTATCCATTGCAATCGCAATCATTGTAGAACTTTCAACCACATCCATCAGACAGATGCTGTCCTCTTCCTTAATGGTCCTTTTGAAATCAGAGAAAGATTCACTTGTACATCACGCAACATTATCTATTTCATCATATGTAAGATAACCTGTATAAGCGAATCAGGACGCCGACTTTGAAACGATGTCATCATCACTTGAGACGTAGATACCCCAGTATCATCCCACTTGAACTCTTAAGGACCATCAGGGTAAGGTGGATGTCCAAGTCACTGGCATGGTGTCATGTTCTTCTGACAGCTGTAGCTAATTCACCATAGAGAATCGTCTGATTGCACGTTTGGGCTGCCTCACCATCAGTGTACCCCTTTCTCATCTATTACCTCTCTCTCTATCCCATTTTTCCCCTTTCTCTGTCCTTCTTTCATTCCCATCTCCCTTCTGATTCCATTCTTCCCTGCCCTGCTCCTGTTTTGGCCTTGTACACTATGACGTGATTCCCAGGTAATTCTCAAGGTCTATATTACATATTTGTAAGTACGTTAACACCCTTCTACAGGAGTCATGATCCCTATTTACCAACTTATATTTATAATTAAAGCAGCACTGCTATTATCTGCCTGTTCTCTACTTATATTTATAATCCTTATCAGTACATATTCTGCTTCTAATATAGCATATAATTCCAGATTCTCCTCCTTCACTTTATTTTCCAGCTCTACCTTACTCTCTTTTTTTTCTTTTTATTCTATTCCCATACAGCTACTATAATGCTACTTCTGTCAGACACACTACCGTCCTATATCATCTCATATATATATATATATATATATATATATATATATATATATATATATTGCACCACATGTCTGTGCCACTCCTTCATCAACTCCCTATTACACCGCATTTATTCCCTTGTTGCCCGAGTCACATCTGGCTTTGTTTGCTCATGTTTTCACTCCACAGTACACACTTCTCTATCTTCGGCTGGTACCCATCTCCTCCTTGTTTGCTTTTCATACCTCATATTATCACCTCCCTATCTTATCCAACTTCTCGTTTAATCATGTGACTGGTTTTTTTCCCCTCCCCTTCTCACATCTCACCACATCCACATTTCACTCACAGTCGTCTACTTGTTTGAAACTTTTGGATTGTGCCTCAGTTAAGTCTTGCTCTAATTTTAAAATATGTTTTAGCTTACTAAATTTTACATATTATCAATTTTTATCCTTCCATATGTAGTACATCTACCCTTATTTTTATTGTTCATCTCTTATCTCTCTTTTTATTTCTCCTTTATTTACCTGTCTTGCACATTCTAGATGTAGTAGAGTTTATCTTTATTCTGCTCTAAAAGTTGTGTTGTTTTCATTCTCCGAAGAAGGCCTTATGTAGGCCAAAACGCCAGCATTTTGTTGTGTTCCTTTTTTCTAAAGCTGTCACTATGCTTTGTAGGGGCGTATATTACACTCCACCACTTGCACCATACAGAACTGTTGAGAAGATATAATAATATTTTGCAATTCATAGTTTTAGTCCTGGGGTTATTTGTTTTGATGTTAGTATATTTTTAATGGCAGTAAAATTGCTTTTTGCCATTCCTATTCTTTTGTTTATTTCAGTTTTAAATTTTCCATCACTGGTTATGTTAACTTGACTCTTGGAATAAATGAACAACTTTTCACGTAGACAAGATTCTACATTAGTTAATGTCTTTGTATACATATTAAGATCATCATTATTATATTTGGACAATGTTTCATGTCATTCTTAACTCTTCTTGATAACACTGGAAGATATCACTTGCTTCACAAACTCCTTATCACTGGCAAGAGTCCCCCAGGATGATTTAAGAAAGCTGGTTATCATTAATGATTATTGAAAGTGTGCCTTTCTTATTTAAATTTGACCTTGGTAGTGGCATACAGCCAACTTTTTCTGTAATTGGTTCAGTTAGAACATAAGACCCTTTTATTGTCTGTCTCTGATTGGACTAGGTATTTATTTTACCCTACTTTGAGCTCAAGGAAAACTGACCACTTAAAAATGTGTTTTTAATGATCCAGTTAACTTCTGGTTGTGAATAAGCACTTTACCACTACACTAGAGTGACTAAATTTTAAATAAAATGTATCCATCTACCATGTATGTATGGAGCTGAATATGTATCAACCAAGGCTATTGGCTTGAACATCATCTTTAGTGGCAAACATTTTTTGATGTTCCTGATACGTTTATGTATCAAGACTTGATTCTTTTAGCAAAAGAAAGTACATATATTAACAGTAATGAAACAGGTAAATTGAATTATGAAAATGTGAGTTTGAACAATTTGTTGAAACATGAAAGTGTAATTTCTAGAAATTTTCAATATTCAGGCTAGATAAATGAAATGTAGCCTTCATCTATAATTTTTTATAAGAAAATGTAAGGTAAGGCTAATCACTGAAATAAAATACAGATTTCATCATAGAATCTTGAATCCCAGTTCAATTTAATGATCAACATGGTAGATAGAAATGAAGCTTCGGTTACTGAGTGGTTAGTACGCTTGCTTCTGATCAGAAGAGTTCAGGTTTGATTCCCAGATGTGGCAGATTGTTTTCAGACCAACAAGGCTTCAGGGTTCACCCAACCTAACAAATTGGGTACCAAGGATTTCTCTACAGGTAGCCAGGTGTGATACTTACATCACCCAAAAAATGTGACACTGGTCAATGAAAAGTAGTCACTAAAACCATATCCCCAAATCATATGCCTATCATAGTGGGGAGGGAACATTTACTTTTTTTTAAAAATAACATTATATATTAGACCAGAAAACAGAACAGAAAATTGAGGCCTTTGAAATGTGGATTTACAGAAGAATAGGTAGAATTGGATGGAAAGAAAAGAAAACAAACGAGGAAGTTTTAGGACGACTAAGGGTGAAAAAAGAACTACTAAACACAATTAGAGCAAGACAAATGACATTTTTTGGTCATGTTAAAAGACACAACAGTTTAGTAAAAGTAATATTAGAGGGGAAAATACAAAGTAAAAGAGGCAGACCAAGACTAACATGGACGAGTAACATCAAAAGATGGACAAGTCAGCCTATGACAATCTGCACCATCAAAGCAAGAGACAGAGTGGAATGGCGCTCCATGGTAGCCAACCTTCGATGAGGAGAAGGCACCCAATGATGATGATGATGATGAACATTATATGGACAAGAAAATTAATTTAATTGAAAAAAGCAGTATGTGTAAGTTTTACGTTCTTTTAATCTAACATACTTGTCAAGTTTTAACATAATTGAAAACAAGATACACTAAATACCTTTTTTTTTCAGGATGGTATTGAGCATAAAGGATTCTTTATTGTTGATTACAGTGAGCTGTCGGTTGATCCATGTAAGTTGGAACTCTGATTGTACAATCATTCTCTTTGTGTTCTTTGGGTACATTATTTAAAAACTGCTGTAGTCTTTGAAAGTTGAGGCAGGATATTCCTTTTTAATGGATGGCATATCCAGCAGTTGGGTGGGCAGTAGCTTATCTTTATGAACAGCAGCCATTTGGGCATGAGCTCTCTGACATGGCATTACACAACCAACATTTTGAACACCACAATTTATATGTTGAAGCACGCTGTCAAAAGAGACCCCCTCAAGGTGCCTAAGCCTCTTGGACACTTTCAATATGTGTGTCATTGTACTTCAGAGGAGACAGCTCTGCTTGCTCAATGCGATTGTTCAGTGAACACCAGAGCAACTTGAAAAGGAGTG
Organism: Megaustenia siamemsis; assembly: GCA_032433765.1. Classification (NCBI taxonomy): domain Eukaryota; kingdom Metazoa; phylum Mollusca; class Gastropoda; order Stylommatophora; family Ariophantidae; genus Megaustenia; species Megaustenia siamemsis. The sequence continues at coordinate 57,892,394 of JAVIAB010000106.1, forward strand.
AATGCAGTAAAGATTATGGCGAAATCTGGCTTCCAGCAATAACTATTTCTTTTAATGCAGTCACTGGTGTTGTCGGTCATTGACTGCAGGCTGGCCTTCTTATCATATTTCATATGCAGTCAACTAAGTTGGAAAGAGTACAGAACGAGGCGATGTGAGCTGCATTGGGATGCACCAAGGATACTCCAATCCAGACTATACAATTTCTGCTGGACCTTCCAAACATTCAAGTACATGCAAGCAAAAGTGTACCTGGGGTTGGCATGTAACAAAATAAATCCAGTGCTACCAGAATTACAGTCATTGAAAGTCAACTATATTAAGTGTGGGTATTTGTGTCAGGCAGAGGTTGAGACAGCACAGCAGGACATATGCAACAAGGAGGACATATCTACTAGTAGGGATTGGATTGATGTGTATAGCAGATGGGGGCTAATCAAGGTTGTCATACACTTGGGCAGGAAATGCTGTTACTGGGCGCAGACTTAAATGAGTCTGAGTTACAGAAGGTACTTCGGCTTGGTCTCAAGGGATGTGTGAAGCAGCTGGGGTTTTGTTGTTTCCAATGGGAAGTTGATAGACAAATGGTGCAGGAGCCTACAAGCACAACTACCTCCAACACACTCATTGAGGCTGTGACAGAACAGAAATTATCACATGACTGGTTAATAGACTAACAACACATGCAGTCATCTTGACTGACTAGCTAAGTACACTTTGATTAACAAGAATACACTCCCCAAGTAGTGCACCTACTCGACAAATCTCACGTTAACAACCTAACTTGGATAAAATTGTCCTGGGCACGTGGGAGTTTGTGGCATTGAGATAGCTAGCAGGTTGGCAGGGTCAGCCATTGCACAAGAGACCTTAAAAATGGACATAAATGACATTTAAAAGAACACCTCTCACAGAAGTGACAACAAAACTGGGGATAACCCATATGTCAAAGGAATGGTGGAATACGATGACACAAAGGGTGAAAGCAGGAAAAGCATCGTCAATGGAACCAAACACAAAATGTTCAGTCGGTGCAGGGCAGGAACAATCAATATATGAACACTTCAATGATTGCTGGAACAGGTGGAAGAGTGGATATGGGAATGCCCCAACTGCTGTGCTGCCAGTATGAACTAACAGACAAAACATGGCTATAACAGCTGTTTATCATTGATATACAGATATACATTGATATACAGTGTTTTTACAGAAGAATGTTGAGCAAACCATGGACAGCTAAGAAGAGTAATGAAAACGTTCTGAAAGAGGCCAAAGCAAAAAGAAAGCTAATTTCCAATATTAGGAAGAAACAATCATCATTTTTTGGACATGTCATGAGAAGAGAATAGCTGGAATATATTGTAACAACTGGGAAAATTGAGGGACGAAGAGATAGAGGGAAGCAAAGAGAAAAGATATCAGACAGCTTAAAAATAACTGTCATGATCGAAAGTTGTGGAGAGACATGATCACCTACGCCAGCAGGCTTGGTACTTGACGATGATGATGATGATGATTATGATGATCATTGATATTTTAGTCTCGATGATCAGTTGCACATTACAGAAATATAATTACTTAACACATACCTAAATGATTCACTACAGATGATTAGAAAAAGCTGTGTTTTAAAACCTTAAAAAATATTTGCAGTTAACAGATTAGTTCACACCAGAAAGTGTCAGATTTCTCAATCTTTGAAATGTTTATTCCCTAAAGGTATCATCTAATTAAATGCCACCACAACACCAATTAGGATAGACAAATCACATCGTTGTGTGTTGTTACAATCTAGAACCCTCCCAAAAAAATAATAATTTTAAGAATGATGAGAATGTAATAAACTCAGCGGCATATTTACCATTAAATACTGCATGGTTTTTAGGATTATAACTAAGATGCTATTTTGAGATTAAGACAAGCAACTGTGCTGTTTAAGATGTGATATTTCTGTAAAGAATGTTTCTGGAATTTAGAGTTACAGGAAGATAATTCTGTCTCAAGTCAAAGGAAGATACTTCTATCTCAAGTTAAAGGAAGATATTTCTGTCTCAAGTCAAATGAATATATTTCTGTCTCAAGTCAAAGGAAGATACTTCTATCTCAAGTTAAAGGAAGATATTTCTGTCTCAAGTCATATGAATATATTTCTGGCTCATGTCAAAGGAAGATACTTCTATCTCAAGTTAAAGGAAGATATTTCTGTCTCAAGTCAAATGAATATATTTCTGTCTCATGTCAAAGGAAGATACTTCTATCTCAAGTTAAAGGAAGATATTTCTGTCTCAAGTCAAATGAATATATTTCTGTCTCATGTCAAAGGAAGATATTTCTGTCTCAAATCAAAGGAAGATATTACTGTCTCAAGTCAAAGGAAGATATTACTGTCTCAAGTCAAAAGAAGATATTTCTGTCTCAAGTCAGAGGAAGATATTTCTGTCTCAAGTCAAAGGAATATATTTCTGTCTCAAGTCAAAAGGAAGATATATCTATCTAAAGTCAAAGGAAGATATTTCTGTCTCAAGTCAAAGGAAGATATTTCTGTCTCAAGTCAAAGGAAGATATTTCTGTCTCAAGTCAAAGGAAGATATTTCTGTCTCAAGTCAAAGGAAGATATTTCTGTCTCAAGTCAAAGGAAGATATTTCTGTCTCAAGTCAAAGGAAGATATTTCTGTCTCAAGTCAAAGGAAGATATTTCTGTCTCAAGTCAAAGGAAGATATTTCTGTCTCAAGTCAAAGGAAGATATTTCTGTCTCTAGTCAAGGGAAGATATTTCTGTCTCAAGTCAAAGGAAGATATTTCTGTCTCAAGTCAAAGGAAGATATTTCTGCAAGTCAAAGGAAGATATTTCTGTCTCTAGTCAAAGGAAGATATTTCTGTCTCAAGTCAAAAGAAGATTGGCAACACTGCATCGCCATCTCCCAACCTGTTATCATTGTATTTTTCCATCTTAGTTGCACCTTTTCATTAATTTTAGACTGCCAGCTACTTATTGTCACAATGTTAAAAAAATTTTTTTTCTCAGATTATATTCTAAATGACATTAAAACTTTTGGTGCTCCATTTTCTGTTCTTTCCCACGTCTTTGTATGTGTTCCTGTTTGTTTGTACATACAAGGGTTGGCCGCAAAGTTTTGCATGCTACTAAGAAATCAGTTGAATGATGGGAATGCTGTGTATCATCCATGGTTGAAATTTCTCACAAGTACTTATCATCACATGTAATATTTAAAGGAGAAATTGGGGTTTTAATTACTGAACTGGAGATATGGTTTGGGGCCCAGTTTTGAGGAGTTCTGTATAATCAGGTGGACATAAGAAAATTTAAGAAGTTCATTTCCTTGAAGAGTAAACATATAGAGAAGTACTAGAGGTCACTCCAATTTTCAGGTACAGACCTTGACATCTTCATACTAAAGTACACACTTGATGCCACTTGAAGCACAATTAAATTAGTTTCCCATTAATTTCCCTTCTACAGATTGAACCGGACCACATTTCTTTCCCAGAGTAAATCTTTAGTACCCATTTTCTGAGGCAGGGTGAAGTCAGATCACTTGAAAAAAAGTGGGATTTATTGTTTAGTATTTAGAGTTTTGTAATTAATTAGAGTAAATAGAGATTTTAGTATGGCTGTGAAACATGGAGAACAACAAAAATGACAATCATAAAGATACAGAGCTTCATTAATGGATGCTTATGCAGAATAAAAGGATGGAAATGGCAGGACACTAACATAGAATTATGGAGATGTACCAGTCAAATACCAATGGATAAAGAGATCGAAGACGATGGCACTGGATAAGATATACACTGCGGAAGCCAACTGAGAGTATTACACAACAGGCCCTTTTTTTGAATCCCCAAGGAAAAAGACAAAGAAGAAAACCAAAATATTTTTGGAGAAGACAGACGGAAGCAGAGATGAAGATGATGAGGAAGACATGGAATGATCTTAAAAGAATGGCAAGAAACAGAATGGCTTGGAAAGTGTTTGTTGAAAACCTATGCTGCACAGGGAACTGAAAAGTAGAAGAAGAATTAGAATTTACCAGACCTACATCTGAAACATTACTTATTGTTTATTATAGTAATCAAGAACAGCTATTCAGATTTGAGCTCGGAACTTCAAGATTCTCCAGAGAAAGTGCTAGCATACATGGGACTGGCCATGCACCAGGTGAATATAAAATAATAAATTCCTTACTATGTGTTCTAGTAATATACTTAATACATCCATGTGCTTCATGTACATTCTAAAACAAGTGCATCACTATAGTCACCACTTTTTAAACACTTTAATAACAGTCTGTGGTTTCATGGACAGTTTTAAATATTGTTTAGACTACATCAAACCTTTGACTCCATTGGCCAATACTTTTCTTTTGTTGAGCTTCTGTTTATCAAGTGTCCACTAATATATTTCTCCAAAGTTCCCTCCTCTGTTTTTTTAGTGTTCTTTCCTCAATTTCTCTAGTGTCTCCTCTGTTTTTTTTTTGTAGAGCTCCTATATTTTTCTTAATTCTTTTCTATTTACATTTTTAGTGTCATATCAATTTTCTTTAGGTCTTTTTTTTTTTTCATTTTTCTCTCTCTAACCATTCTTGACCAAGCAAGCAGGTACCAAGAAGAAAAGCAACCAGGAATCCAGAAATGCTGAGCTACAGACTGATGTTTGGGGTGAAAAGGCACAGATATTGCAGCTTACTGTAACACACAACATATTTAATGGCCCTTTAAGTGTGGATGACAAAGATGTAGATAATAATAGAAGAAAAACAGTTGTGTAAGAAATTATCACACACAATGAAAATAAATATGCTTTAATTACACAGGGTCTGTTCGAAAAGTGTCTAGACTTTTGGGCAGAAAAAATACAATTTCTCACTTAGAAACCCTAATCCCATTCTCCTTGGGATTGCATACGTTTCTCCTAAAGGTGCCACCATTTTAATAAGCATATCCAGAAAGCCTCTTTGGGAATGTAGTGTAGCTGGGCCGTCACACTCGACATGACTTCTCAAGACTCAAAATGGGTCCCATTCAGTGGCTTTTTCAACTTGAGGAGCAGACACAAATTGGAAGAAACCACGTCTGGAGAGTAGGGAGCCTGGTGAATCAGAGAAAAGTTGTGTTTGACCAACAAAGTCAGAATTAGATGCAAAGAATTGGTAGGTGCCTTGTCATGATTGTGCTAGCAAGTTCCCATTCTCCACAGGTCTGGTTGTTTGTGTTGCACAAAGTCATGAAGATGACCCCCAGGTAGTACTGTTTGGTATTATTTTAGTTTTGTGGTGCCACGTAGTTAAAATGAGCCTTTGAGTTGGTGTGGCTACTATAAATATCGTTCTTTATTTTGTGAGTTCTGCTGGAGTCTGTCCATCCTAGATGTACTGCAATACTTGTCTTTAATATAACCGATACATACTATAGTGGAGACTGAGGCGATTCTCATCTCATTGGTCAAGTTTTTAAAATGTAGATTGTTACCAGCAACCCTATCCAGAGATATAGTGATGTGTTCATCAGCTGTGAGCCACTGACCCTGTTGTATTGACTGCTAAGATTAAAAATGTGTGAGTGATAATTTTTGTCAGCCTTAACATAATTTACATTTTCTTTTATTTCCTATCTTCTTTTAAGATTGTGTCTCATAAACATCAACAAGAAGCAGCTGCTGTTGTTGAGGATCTGGGCAGGTGTACAGAAGATATCACTGACTTCTGTGCTCCCTACATTCAGGCTCGGATTACAAACTTTGGATCACCGCTGGCTCTCAAACATTTCAAAGCTAACTGCTATGGTATGCTTGCTTCATATAGTTTATTGTCACTCTCCCTTATTTTCAAACAGAATGTTTCTTTTAAATCCGAGGTTGGCACTCTTATAAGTGACGGAGACCAGAGAAAGTTTTGCTTCTCAGGTGATGGGTCATTTGACTGATTTTGAATTTTCAACCTGATGTTAAAACACAATATCTTCTTCTTCTTCTTCTATCCTTCCTCTGCTGCTGTTGGCGTCGAGGGGAGAAACAATCTGCGATTCTTTGCTCTTCTGTTGACCTCTTCTGATGTTATTCCTCCTAATGACTCTAGTATTCCCTTTATCCATCTCTTTCTCGGTCTTCCTCTTAATCTGGTGTTTTTGTAGCGTTTGTTTATGGCTCTTTGAGTCATTGTTAGTTCTTTTTGTCTTGTTATGTGGCCAAACCAATTTATCTGTTGTTTCTTTATGTATTCGATGGCTGGTTCAATTTCGAGTTTCTTCCTCAGGTCGGTGTTTCTTACTCTGACCCTTAAGCTGTTTCCTGTTATTCTTCTGACACATTTCATTTCGGTGGTCGTTATCTTTCTTATTGTTCTAGAGTCCAGCGTCCAATTCTGGTACTGATAGCACAGAGTTGGTAGAAAAATTGATTTGTATATTGCCCTTTTTGCTTCCGTAGTTATTGCTTTGTTTTTCAATAGTGTTGATACTTGGCCTATAACTTGGCATGCTTTGTTACACCTTATATCTATCTCTATCTCTGTCTCTTGGTTATTGTCTTGTGTTAACGTGTTACCCAGATATTTAAAATTGTCTACTTGCTTCAAAGTTGTATTATCTATTATGATGTTTAGTTTTTCTTTCTTTCTCGCTATTGCCATTACTTCGGTTTTGCTTATGTTGATCTTCATGTTGTATTGTTTACAAGTGTTGTTTAGCCTGTTGATATGTTCTTGTAGGTCCTTAGTTGTTTCATGTATCAGAACTTGGTCGTCTGCAAATAGTATTTAATTTATTTCTTCCTCTCTTCTGTTGTTTTCTGGTACGTATATTTCGTTCTCTTTTGTGTTATCGCTTGTTATCATCCGTGTTGGTATATTTCCTTTGATTGGGCATGCTAATTTGCATATATTGTCCATATATGGGATGAAAAGTAAAGGGGAAAGCACGCAGCCTTGTCTTACTCCGGAGTTAATGGTGAAATGTTTAGAGTAGCCTGTCACAACCACAAGTAAAAAAAAAAAAGTAAAGTACCCCCGTCACGCCAAGTGGCGTATAGAGAATATGGTGTTAGTGACCATAAATTTTACAGACCCTCGGCACATGATTTTTGGGGTAATGTGGTCGGTATTACGCCTGTGCTGCTTTTCTTTCCCAGAAAAAAATCCGGTACCCATTAAAGGCTGGGTGAACCAGAAGCCATCGGTTGGGATCGAACCCTACCTCTTGTCCTTTGTAGTCCAGCTCACTAACCACTGAGCTATCGCGGCTCCCACAATATCACAAGACTACTAATTATCTTTCGATATTAAAACACAATATCACAGGTTTACCAAAAATCTTTCTGTGTGTTGCTGCTGTTAAATAAAGAACAGTGATGGTTCTGGCAAATACAATGCGGGTTCTGTGCAAAATCTGACACTTAAGAGCAAAGACCATAGTACTCGGAGAGTCTACAATTACTGCCCTGTATACCATTTTTAACTCAGGACAGTAGATACATAGATTGTTACCCGATATTTTTTGGAGAATAATATGACTGTCAAATAGATAAATATATATATGCATGTTTTTGATATATGTGACCTTTTCTGTTGAGCAAATGCTTATGTTAGTGGCTACTATCTCTGTTGCATGAGTGGCTATCTGTTTCATTAGGGGCTATCTATGTTACATTATTGGCTATCTTTGTTACATCAGTGGCTATCTCTGTTACTTCAGTGGCTAACTCTGTTACATCAGTGGCTAACTCTGTTACATCGGTGACCATCTCTGTTACATTGGTGGCCATCTCTGTTACATTGGTGGCCATCTCTGTTACATCGGTGACTATCTCTGTTACATCGGTGACTATCGTGTTACATTGGTGACTATCTCTGTTACATCGGTGACTATCTCTGTTACATTGGTGATGACTATCTCTGTTACATTGGTGACTATCTCTGTTACATTAGTGGCCATCTCTGTTACATAGGTGACTAACTCTGTGACATTGGTAATTATCTCTATATCTGCAGGTAAATTTGTGACAGTGAAAGGAACTGTGGTGAGAGTGGGAATCATTAAACCACTATGTACCAAGTTGGCATTTCGCTGTGCCAGCTGTTCACACATACAGGTATGTCAGCAGTAAGCTTGAGAATATTTATTTGAATCATCATCACAGCACTCTGGATGAATCATAGATGCTCGGTTTTTTTCCTAAAGAAAATAATAGAGTGATTAAAGTGCTAACTGTTGGCAATTGATAGATGCAAACTTTTGTTTCTAGATGGACCCAGCTGTTAAAGGGATACCTGGGTTCAAAGGATTGGAAAGGTAAATAAAACATGAAAGTACACTGGCTACCTCACCTATAAATATTTAGTAAAAAAAAGTCCAGAAATTCAAAGAAAGTAGGTTAAATACAAAAATAAAAATTTTCAACTGAAATGTTAAGTAAGTACCCCCGTCATGTCAAGTGGAGTATAGGCAATATGGTGTTAGTGACCATAAATTTTACAGACCTTCAGCACATGATTTTTGGGGTAATGTGGTCGGTATTACGCCCATGCCACTTTACTTTCCCAGACAAAAATCCGGTACCCATTTAAGGCTGGATGAACCCGGAGGCCGTCGGTTGGGATCGAACCCTACCTCTTATCCTTTGTAGTCCAGTTCACTAACCACTACACTATCGTGGCTCCCATAAATATTTAGTACTTTACATTTTTCCACCTCTGTTGGTTTTCAGCATCACCTAACGGGGCTGGGGGGGTTGTCCAGAGATAATATGGCAGCCTCTAGATATGAAGGTGTCATGGGTTCAAATCCTGCCATAAGTGGTAGAAATTTTTCACTCCGAGTTCGTGGTTTCTTCATGTCTTTGCACACATCCTCCTTCCTGGTCATTGGATTGTAAGATCTGATGTCTAGCCCTTCTAGAAAATGGTGAAAAACAGGAGATCCCGCCTGCACTCTTGCATGATAAATAACCTTCACAGTTAAAGGTCAGAAAGAGTAGGTCAAAATGGCTGCTGCTGAGTAAAATTGTTAAGCAAATATCATCATCAAGTGCCATCCCTGCTGGCGTAGGTGATCATGTCTCTCCACAACTTTCGATCTTGACAGTTATTTATCATTTCTGTTGTTGACCTTCTGCCAAGCCATTTAAGTTATCTTTTCTTTTTGCTTCCCTCTATTTCTTTGTTCCTCAATTTCTCCAATTGTCACAATATATTCTAGCTGTTCCCTTCTCATTACATGGCCAAAAAATGATGATGGTTTCTTCTTAATTTTGGAAATTAGCTCTCTTTTTGCTGTGACTTCTTTCAGAACATTTTCATTACTCTTCTTAGCTGTCCATGGTCTTCTCAACAATCTTCTGTAAAACCACATTTCTACAGACTCCAGTGATTTTCTTGTCTGTTGTCCTATTGTCCATGATTCACATCCATATGTTAAGACCAGCTCTACATAACATTTAAGAACTCTTTTTCTTGTTTCTATTGTCAAAAATGGATTGCACAGTATCTTCCTTATTTTTTGGAACGTTGCTTTTGCCTGAGCCATTCTGCATTTCACCTCTGTTGAACATCTACCATCTGAGGTCAGCATTGTTCCCAGATATTTAAATTCATTTACCTGTTTTAATATTGTTCCATGTGTCTGTATTGTGCATTAAACAAATATACCCTTGTTGAAAATGGATGTGTTGGGCCAGAAGGTATAGATATTGTGACTCTACCATAAAACTAGCAACAACGCACTCACACCCACTTAACAGGTGAAATCTAAGAAGACAAGAAGTATCCCTAGGCATGGAAAGCTCAAGGGTAGCAAGAAATTTATTGGCAGACCAAGATTTAGGTACAGGAATGTTTGTAAAACTTTCATGAGGGATTTCTCATGAAAGTTTTTTTAATCCGGTGACGATCGGATTTAATCTTGTGACAAATCATGTTGCATTGAGAGCTGAAATAAAGTGAGGCACATCTACATTCAAAGGGAAGTTGCTGAAAAAAATCAGAGGACAAGTGCCGAAAGAGAAAAGACAAATTGTTCAGTACCGCACAGCAAAGTACAACATCTTGCTCTTTCTGTGACAGATGAGGAAAGCTATTTCTTAAAAAATAGACCTATACTGTACTTACTGGTTGTTTCCTAGACAAGATATTTATGCTTGCGTATGTTTATATCTACCAGTATGAGTGTTTGGCTGGGTGTTTGTATAAGTTATTTGTTGTCTGTGTGATTGTCATGTATGCTTATGCTTCCCTAGATTGGCTTGATGGGTCCCCCATCCCTCTTACTCCCCCACCTTCCCATATCACCTTTTATATGAAATCCACTCCAGTTTCTTAAGTGCACCTTTTTTGTTCCCCTGTCGGCAGTCTGGATCAAAACTGTTTGATAATAGTTTTGTATCTTTTCTTTATTATTCTGGTTCACCTGTGCTGAATTGATGATTAGTAGTTACTCAATTTTTTACAAATTTTGTTTCACTTTCTATGCTGTAGCAGCTACATTTTAGCTTTTTCTTTTTCATTTTTGTACACTTGAAAGTTTTATTTTTGTACCTGAGGAAAGTCTTATTTGAGACCACAATGTCATATTGTTTTTTGTATCAATTTTTTAGTAAAGTTTTACATGTTTTAAAATAGTACACGTTTTATTTTGTTGCCTAGTTTCTCGCTTATCAGCTTTCCTGTAGCATCACATTTGTTTGCCTATTATCGTATTACAGTGTAAATATATCAAAGTATGAATGATAAATCCGATACTGTTAGATTTATAATTTCTATTGGCATTTTCAAAATTTATTCATAATTTATCTTTATCCAATACAATCTTTATTATTAATTTACCTTTATCCACAGGCTATCCAGCTGCCAGATGGAAAGTTCCTATTCCCTAGCATGGTAAAGTGTCAGTTATATCAGTCATGTTTTCACTCTCTCTTGCAAAAATATTTATTTAAAGTTAATTTTGAAATTATTTTACTGTTTGAGGGACATTATCAGATGTGAAGTACCTAACAAAATTTACATTTCTGTATAAACAAATGTTCCTTTCAGCTGTTCACACCACGCTGTTTAGATTTGATCTTTTCTCTTCATGGAATCAGTGCAGTCAAGAATTCCCCATATCCGCTCCACTCATGTAACGGCTCCCGCCAAAGTGCTGTGGCAAATTCTGTTGATATGGTCGACTACTGTGCAGCCTACTTGGTGCACAGGAAGTGATTCCAAACGATTTCCATCAAATAGAGAGTGCACAGTCACATCCTTACTCCAATTTCCTCGAAAACACAGATTTAAAACACACAAAAGAACCAAAAAGGTTTAAGCAACTGCGTTAGTCTCTGCAAAAACAGGGAGACATAGTGCCTATATGATTTTGCATTGTCGGTTGGTGGCCGTTAGCAAGGTCAAACTCCAATGCAAACCAAGTCGGATGCATCGGAGACAATTTCAAACAACTTCACCAAAAAGAAAGTGCTCACAGTCACTTCCAATTTCAATTCACTAAAATAAATAGAAAAACATAAAAATCAATCAAAATACCACACAAACTGTTTTAGTTTTGGCACTCCAAAGGTGCCTGCTGCAATAGCCACCATCTTTCCCAGAAGTCTATTTAGATGGCACATCTATCTATTGACCTTTCGAGCTGTAGCCGGCCCATAGGGCGTAGACCAAGTTACTCCTCTTATCTAAATTTTTATTCTAGCAGTTTTAAATTCTTTTAAAGATATTTTATCAAATCTCGCCATTTGTCTCTGTTCTGTGCAAGCAGCTCTATCTCATTGAGGGAGCCGATTCCTGCTGCTCTTGCCTCTCATCAATGTTCTTCTCAATGTCTCTCTGGGTCTTCCTCTTTTCCTCTTACCTGTTGTTTCCCACATGAGGGCTTGCTTTGTTATTCGGTTATTATCTCTTCTCATCACATGTCCAACATATGACCATCGTCTTTTCTTTATTACTGAAGATATTAGTGGTTGATTGGCATTTCTCTAATTTCCACGTGGCACACCCAGGTCGAATAATCAAGCGGTAATTGGAGGAAATATTGCCTCAGCCTTTTTTTGTCATCTAAGACAAGATCGCGCATTTTCGGTAGTTAGTTTTTGCAGGTTTTTGTTTTACATTCATTACATGTGATTCTATCAAACAAAACATTAACTCTTTCTGGTGGTGGGGTAATCTTCACAAGTAAATAAATTTCTGTCTGTCCTGCATGTAAATTTGATCAAATAATAATAACATGCCTAGCCCAGCGTTGTACATTTTAAACAGATAGAATTCACGTCAACTAAAACATGGATGTTGCTGTAACATGGATGTGCTTGACAGGCATCACATACTTATCTAATGTACATATGCAATGGGTAGAGTCATTGCACAGTCAAAAATATGTAAGGTCACCTTTGTGTACATCCCAGGACATATAGGAGTACAGGGAAATGAAAGAGCGGACAGGGTGGCTAGCTGTGCTATTGTTGAGGACGGTCAACCAATGGATCGGGCAGACATCATCAGTGCCCTCCAGGAAGTGGGAAGGACACAGGACTTCGACAACCATGAGTCTACGTCACTCCTTCGGTTGAAAAAGATGGGAGTTAAGATGGGCACAGCCAGAAATGAGAAACTTAGTGGGCGTGTAAGAAGACTAATCAACCAACACAGAACTGGAGTCTTCAGTCGCTGGACATTTTGAGACTTGCTGAGGAGGGGATCTGAGCGACTATGGACATGTTCGGAGTGTAATGATGATGACCCACAAATAACTCAATAGCACACTTATCTAATACAATTAACTAATCATTTTATTGCTAGCATGCTGTGAGGAATGGAGTGAAGGTAGATTGTAATGTTACAAAAACTCTTGAATGTACTTGGTTAGGGATAGAAGAGGTAAGGCGAGTCTCGTAGTCAAAAATTCTGTGCGTAGGTTCGACATTTGTTGGGGAGGCGCAGATAAATGGTTTGCTGTGAGCCACAACATTTGCACTTACAATAAGGCCTTGATATTACTTTGTTTAACTTCTTTATTCGTACCATAGCAAGAAAACTAAACATAAAATAAAAATACCGTTACCAAATCAGGCTAGACCCACTAAACACAATTGGCACAACAATAACCATGTGACAATTATGAACTTTTACTTTTAGTCATTTGAAGCTATGTTGTAACATTAATAATTTTATATGTGACTGTTAACAGGACAGTTAAATCTTGAAATATATAAGGTTCTAATAGATATTATTATACAATATCATCACTAACCACCGTGGTGAGCGAAATACACAGACCTAGTACAACATTCATTAGAAAAATAGTCTGAGCCAAGGTTTCAAACTTTTATTTTTACTCATAGAAATACTGAAATTTTATTGCTGCATTAATAAATCTATATGGTCCGGTTAAAAATGGGTTAAACTATGTAAATTATGTTTAATCTTCTAAAAATTATATATAAATATACGATTATCAGTGTGGCTGGCGAAATACAAGTTTATATCACCACGTTGCAGGTAGCAACTCCTTATTTGATGTCACAACTATTACAAACATGCTGTTTGTGAGACATACTTATATAAAGCAAAAGAAGTAAAGGTTTCCTTCTACACTTAACAGAGTATGAGATATGGTGTTATTGCCCATATTTTTAATTGACCAATGGCATGTTTTTCACTGCCGGAAGCCAATTGAGAGTATTACACAACAGGCCCTTTTTTTTGGAATCTCCAGGGTAAGAGACAAAAGAGGAAGACCAAAATATTCTTGGAGAAGACAGGTGGAAGCAGAGATGAAGATAATGGGGAAGATATAGAATGATCTTAAAAGAATGACAAGAAACAGAACGGCTTGGAAAGTGTTTGGTGAAGACCTATGGGAACAGGAAGTTAAAAGGTAGAAGAAGAAAAAGAAATTTGCGTGTTATGGGTGATGTCATCAGTATTACATAATGTTGCTTTCCTTTCTCTGGAAAAATTTGTATGTAAACACTAGTTGAAGAGATAACCCATAACAATGACAACTCACAGTACCTATTGTAAACACTAGTTGAAGAGATAACCCATAACAATCACAACTCACAGTACCTATTGTAAACACTAGTTGAAGAGATATCCCATAACAATGATAACCCATGGTACCTATTGTAAACACTAGTTGAAGAGATGACCCATAACAATGATAACCCATGGTACCTATTGTAAACACTAGTTGAAGAGAGGACCCATAACAATGATAACCCACAGTACCTATTGTAAACACTAGTTGAAGAGATGACCCATAACAATTACAACCCCAAAAAATGGACACATGTCTACACAGATGGATCTGTAGAAGGAGCAATAACTGGGGGGGGGGGGGGGGGTGTTGGAACATTTACATTCAATATCCTGATAGGGGAAATTAGCACAAAAAGCTTCCCAACTAGGAGCATCTCATCAAATTTCTGGCTGGGTAAACCCAGGAGCCATCGATTGAGATTAAACTCTACCTCTAGTCCTTACCCGGCTACCACACAGCTCCACATCTTGATCTTGGTATGTGGACATAACAGTTTTGAATTGTTATGATCGTTGGTCTAAGGTTAAAGAGCCGAAGGTGCACACATTCCAGAAGTTTTGTTTCATAATCAGCAATTGTTCTTATTCTTTAAATTCAATTGAAAAAAAAAACCAGTTTAATATATTTATATTCCACCTTACCAAACATAGGGGGACTCTGTGGCTGAGTGGTTCATGCATTCGCTTCCTGATCAGAAAAAGATCCAGGTTCAAATCCCAGAAGTGGCAGACTTTTATTGAAGTGGAAAGGCTTCGGGGCTCACCCAGCATCTAAAAATGGATACCTGATATTTTTCTGGGAAGTAAAGCCCCCTTGGCATGATACCGACTATGTCACTCAAAAATATGCCTTGGTCATAGAAAAATATGGTCATTAATATTATATTTCTGACACCCCTAGCATGGCATGGAGATGACCTTTATGTTACTACAGTTATATCAAACATAGCACAATTTGATTTCTTTAAAGAAATCTATGGGCCTTCAAAATACATGTAACTTTAAGTCTTATTTATGTCTTGCCCTATACAAACTAGTAAAGATTTCCCAAATTTGATTTAAAGTATTTTAATGGTTCAATTTCCTTCAGTGTCCAGCAGATAAATGTAGAGGGCGTACATTTCTACCTTGCCGTAGTGACAATAAGACGGAAACCATTGATTGGCAGACTATAAGGTAAGATATACAGTGTGTTCAATGTTCACAAGCCTTTCATGTTGGTTTGTATTGATTTTATTTGATTGTTTGTCATTTCTGTTGTTGATTTCTTACTGTACCATTCACTTAAACCATCATATCTTTTTTTTTCTATTTTCCTATCTTTTTTCCCCTCATTTATTCAAGTTTATAAAATTTTCCAACTGTTCTATAGCCATAACATGATAAAAAATTGCTGATTGTTTCCACATGATATTCATATTAAGCATCTTCACTACTCTCTTTAGCTGTCCATGATATTCTCATCATTCTTTCATAAACCAAATTTCTGTGGCCTCTAGAGAGATGTTCTTGTCTGTTGTCCTATTATCATTAATTCGCTTCCATATTGCAGGATCTGCAAAACACCAGAACCTTTTCTCTTCCATTATCAAAAATGAATTGCTTTCTCTACATGTAAGCTATAATGTCTTAGAGAAGTACCATGTCTCTAGATTGTGTAAGATTTGTTGACTGTAGCCTGGCATTAAGCATTTTGAGTGTTTATCATATTGTCACATATCTTGTGTATTTATACATTTTTAGACTATTTTCTGTTATTCTTACAGATTTGGGAAAATTTGTGTCATTTTAGATTCTCCAGAAAAATACTTTCCACCTCTCATCCAGGTCTGTTTTTTCATTGTGTTACACTTACACAGAACAGTTAACAGAAAAGAAAGACAAAAAAATACCCAAACTTTAAAACCTTTATTAGATAAAAGAAATGACTGATGGATAGAAAACTATATCAGGAACTCTGACAAGCAGCTTCTTATCATATTCTTTCTTTTGAAAAAAAAATATTATTAAAGTAATAAATAAATTATGTGCCATTCATTGCTTTAGTATATATCTCAGGCTTTTATTTGAATGAACAAATTTATTTGACAAGTAACATCAAAAGATGGACAAGTCTGTCTATGACAACCTGCACTATCAAAGCAAGATACAGAGTGGAATGGCACTCCATGGTAGCCAACCTTTGTTGCGGAGGTGGCACTCAATGATGATGATTTGTTTGAAAACCATACTCATGTAGGGAATTATTATTTTCAGAGTTCAAGAAATCATGATTGACAGTCATAAAGACGCTGGTCGTATTCCTCGGACGATTGATTGTGAACTTACAAGAGATCTAGGTACTTAATTTATTTCATTATCTGAAATTTAAACATGTAACAAATATTCATTATTTTGTCATTATCTTAAATTTAAACATCTAACAAATATTCAGTTAGATCAGGTGTAAGACGGGGGTGCGCACAATCCCCCCTACTGTTTTTACATACATGGATTATATATGCAAGCTAGCCAACCCATCAGAGACAGAGGAGATCAACGAGCTTTTATTTGCAGATGATCAGGCACTAATACATGAAACAATAGAAGACCTTCAAGAACACTTAAACAAACTCAGTAGCTCAGGCACAAAATTAAAACATGAAAATCAACAAAACATGATGTCATGAATGTCGCCAAAAATAAACAGAACATCAACATAACTATAAAAGGCAGGCAACTAAAACAAGTAGAGGAATTCAAATACCTAGGAAGTTTAGTGACAAATGATAATTCTCAAACAGCAGAGATAGAATCAAGATGCAACAAAGCTTGTCAAATCATTGGACAGTTATCACCACTATTGTCCAACAAGGAAATAACTCTGGAGGCAAAATGACCACTATACTATACAATCTTCATCCCAACGTTGTGCTACCAATGCCAGACCTGGACCCTACATGCAAGAGCAATAAGAAAATAACCTCTACTGAGATGATGTGTTAGACGAATGACAGGAAACAGTCTGAGAGATAAGATCAGAAATGAAGAACTGAGAAAAAAGCTAGGAATAGCCCCCGCCATAGAATATATAAGGAAACAACTGATAAAATGGTTTGGCCACGTGACAAGGCTGAAAGATCAAAACACAACACAATGAGTCTTCAGCAAACGTTGAACACCAGACCCAAAGGTCGACCACGAAAAAGATGGATCAATGGAATATTAGAAGCACTAGGAAACATAACAGCAGCAGAGGCGAACAGAAGAGCAAAAGACCACAAATTATATCTCCCCTCAACACTGAAAGGCAGGTGAGGATGGAAAGAAGAACAAATATTCTTTAATCTGGTGGGTGTTGACATTGTTGATCTCAACAATCACTCTGAAATACTTAGCTTTCATAAATCACTCTTATTTATATATAAAACTGAAATAATTTGTAATAAATTACATGTCCTTGCAGCTTGTTATAATTTCTACAATTCAAAACAATCCATTTTAAAAGCTGTTGCACAAAACCTTTTAATAAATCAAATTTCATTTAGAATAATCATGAAAGATAAAAACCCATAGGGAAAGAGAAAGCCATGAAGGTCCATGAATACATGTAGAGGAAAAGCCATGAAAACCCTCAAGAACATTGGCTTAGACTGGAGAAGAGTGAAAGAAATGTTCTAGGATAGGGACAGATTGAGAGACCTGTTTGTGGCCAATGCTCCAATAAGGGATTTGAAGAGTTTTGATTGTTTGAATCATGAAAAAAAAAGAATTATGTGAATTTAGAATCTATATTTCTCATTTATAGTCGCTTTTCAATATTCATTCTCTTACAGAATCATCATTATCATGTACCATTCCAGTTGGCGTATGCGATCATGTCCTTTCATAATCTTCTATCCACTGTGCATCGTATCAGTTCTGTTGTTGACTGTTTTCCATGCCATGACACCAAGCTATGTAGTATTGTCTCTCTTTGTTGTCCACGATCTCTATTTCCCTGTATTTTGCCAGTTGTAATTAAGTATTCCAACTTTCTTCTTCTCATGATGTGCCCGAAAAATGTTGATTGTTTCTTTCTGATGTTTCTTAGTAGCTCCATTTTTGTGTTGGCCTCTTTGAGAATTTCCTCGTTGGTCTTTTTAGCTGTCCAGGGAACTTTCAACATTCTTCGGAGAAATCCCATCTCTGTGACATCTAATCGTCTTTTCATTTGTTTGTCTACTGTCCATGATTCGCTTCCGTAGGTCATTTTACAGATTAGCTAACATGTATTGTTTTATTTTTAAATTTTCCACTTTTTTTATATTTGCTTACAGTTTTATTGCAAATCTCTGATTATGTTCAAAAGTGTCCATGACATTTTTGTTATTTTATTTATTGTTAATATTTTAAAATGTTTTGTTAGTTGACTCCTGTGTGCCTGGAGATATAGTAACAGTGACAGGAGTTGTCAAAGTCAACAGTGTGGGCGAAGGTAAAGTTTTTGTGTTATTTGCTTGTATCTTTATTCAAAGTTATCAGTTTGAATGCAGGTAGGAGTTCTTTATGCTTGTTATTTATCACAGTGAACAGTTTAAGTAAAGGTAGGATCTCTTTATGCTTGTGTCATTTATAAATAGAAATATTGACATACTCTATTATCAAATAACTTAACCACCTTAACCGTAATGTTTAGGGGGACCCAGTAGCCTAGTTGGGAAAACCACCCGGCTGGTCGACAAGCGTTCGGACAACCCGTGTTTGATTCCCGCTGGAAACAGTGTGAGTTGTACTGGTTGGAAAAAAAAATACCCCTGTGGTCATCCGATGGGTACCAAGGTAGTACTCTGGGAAGGTGAGGAATGCCACCTCACATCATGAGTTTTTATGATTGAAGCGACACTGTCCAGAAGTCTCAGAACACTTCTGGATAGGCAGCCGAGCACATATGGGCGAAAACTCACATGCTGAGATGCTGATTCAAGTCTTGTACTTTACCTTTATCTAACTTAACCACAATGGTGATATTCCACTTTATGATCTGCGATCAGTACAACACATCACAATGGATAAATATGATTTTATAATCTTTGTTAAGGACTGCAAATAGCACATATCCTTTGATTTAAAAAATCCCATTTAATGGCTTTAAGTATCTATCTATCTATCTATTGACCTTTTGAGTCATAGCCAGCCCATAGGGCGTAGACCAAGATAGACAATAAATAACTTACACAATGGACATGTCATTTGTAATCAAGAGAAGAAGGACATATGTTGGTCATGTGATGAGAAGATACAGAAGAATCTCAAGGCAGGCCCTCTAGTGGGAACCAGAGGGTAAAATAAAAAGAGGCAGAGAGAAACACTAAAAAGAATGCTGAAGCATGAATCAACAACAGCAGGCATCAGCTCCATTGACAAGGTTGAGAGGCTTGCCCAGAACAAGAACAGTAAATGGTTACACCGTGAGCTGTGTCTCATCCGTTTTGATCATGTTTCGATATTCCGATTGTTTACGATGAGTGATGATATCGTATGACAGGGAACAGTTGGCTGTGTTCACTTTCTGTTCGGCTTTGCCTTGTGTCTTTTGGCATGTGCTGAGACTGCTATGATAGGGACTACAGTCACCTTTCTTTGTTTGGGAGATGAGTTTCGGATGATTATGCTGGCACGGGCGGTTGAGCAATTATGGATTTTAATTCGTTTGCAGTGATACCGGGACCTTCCATAACTAAATAACCAACCAAGAACAGTAAATGGTTACATATGTATTTGTTGTAGTTTACAGCAATGTATGCACCTTTCAGACCAACACATTTTTCTTCAGTGTGGCACTTAGGTCTGGGTTGATTTTTGTTTTCTAGTCCTTACAGGAAGGATGGATCTTTATCATATCTGGTTCACGTGATGATCCTGACATAAGTAGTTAACAATGAGTCACAGACTGATTTTAGCCCAAGTACTTTATATTTTTGGAACCCGCGATAGCTCAATGGTTAGTGAACTGGACTACAAAGGACAAGCGGTAGGGTTTGATCCCAATCGACAGCTTCCGGTTCACCCAGCCTTTAATGGGTACCAGATTTTTTTCTGGGAAAGTAAAGCGGCACGGGCGTAATACCGATCACATTACCCCAAAAATCATGTGCCGAAGGTCTGTAAAATTTATGGTCACTAACACCATATTCCACTTAGCGACTTTACTTTTTATTTTACTTTATATTTTTGACCTAAGTTATTCAGTAAAAAGATATTGCAGAGGCAGTCTCTTGACATATCTTAGATTTTGTATGGATATGTTTAACACCTTACAATAATAAAGGGAAAAAAAAGACTCCATACCTGTCTCAAGCATGGTTTTTAGGGAATGTGATGTTTGCGTCTATATTTTTAAAAATGATCAATACACTTTTTGGTAATGTGGACAGCACTTTACCAAGCCATCTTTCATTTTCAAAAAATTCTTTGTTACCCATTTAACTGGGTAACAAAGCCATTCATTCAGAGAATTAAAAAAAAGCCATTCATTCAGAGAATAAAACCCACCTTCATGTTTTCATTTGAACAGTTCAGTAACAGCTGCTCTATCACAGCTTTATACCACTCAGTCTGAAGCCACAATCAACATAATGAGGGATTAATGTATGTGCTTATGTGGTCTTCCTCACTGACTCTTTATCTCTACAACTCAAAAATATCCATTTTTACTGATGTGTTGATATATGCGTGTCCATCATGAAACAAACCAAAGGGTTTTTTGTCACTTAGCCTTTATACATACATTCACTAAATTCTCATAAATAATAAAATGGGCACACATATATTCTATGCATCTTTTTTTATATTTCATTTCTTGGATTATGTAATAAATTCATGCAAGCTCATTATTTTCATATGTAAGGTTTTGTTATTTTTTATTAAATGTGTTCTCTATGTTTTTTGGTTGTATTTTTTTTAAGTTATTATATCAATTGTTATTTTACATCTGCATTTTCACTTTCCATACACTGACCTGTTATTCTAATACTGTGGCCAAATTGCTTGCCAGCAACTGAGCTGAGGAGGAGTCAGCGACCCAGAGCTGACTACTAGCATCAGGATCTGCAAACAACAGAGCTGATCAAGTCTCTATTCCACCTCCTTGTGGTGCTCCTGAAAACATACCAGCCAGTCTGGTCAAGCTAGTAGAGATGCAAGAGGAAAAGAAACCCAGTAATAAAAAATACAGTGCTGAAATTGAATGTATTAGGCCGAAAGGTGCACAAATCATAGTTATGCTATAAACTACATCATAGCTCATCTTAAGCTCCCACTTAACATCTTTATAAAGAAGAGTGATTGTCAGGTGAATGCCAGAAATAAGAAAAATAGAAACATTTTATTTATGCATAATGTTTTGTTTTATTTAAAATTATTTTCCAGGTAGAATGAAGAACAAAGAAAAATGTATGTTCCTTTTGTATCTACATGGGAACAGTTTAGTCAATGCTAAAGGAAACAATAGAAAATCAGGGGACGATACTACTAGCAAACCTGGTCTGGCTATGGATTTCACAATGAAGGAGTTGTATGCTATTCGAGAGATACAGAGCCAGGAGAATTTGTTTCAACTAATTGTTCAGTGAGTTTATCTATGTTATATTTGTGTGTTTGTATAAATACAGAGCCAGGAAAATTTGTTTCAACTAATTGTTCAGTGACTTTATCTATGTTATATGTGTGTGTTTGTATAAATGCAGAGCCAGGAGAATTTGTTTCAACTAATTGTTCAATGAGTTTATCTATGTTATATGTGTGTGTTTGTATAAATGCAGAGCCAGGAGAGTTTGTTTCAACTAATTGTTCAGTGAGTTTATCTATGTTATATGTGTGTGTTTGTATAAATACAGAGCCAGGAAAATTTGTTTCAACTAATTGTTCAGTGACTTTATCTATGTTATATGTGTGTGTTTGTATAAATGCAGAGCCAGGAGAATTTGTTTCAACTAATTGTTCAATGAGTTTATCTATGTTATATGTGTGTGTTTGTATAAATGCAGAGCCAGGAGAGTTTGTTTCAACTAATTGTTCAGTGAGTTTATCTATGTTATATGTGTGTGTTTGTATAAATACAGAGCCAGGAAAATTTGTTTCAACTAATTGTTCAGTGACTTTATCTATGTTATATGTGTGTGTTTGTATAAATGCAGAGCCAGGAGAGTTTGTTTCAACTAATTGTTAAGTGAGTTTGTCTTCAGTATGTGCACATTGTCCTCTCCTCATTACATGAACATATCTTGGTACATACATATTGTTTCTCATTCCATTCTTCTCTATAAAGCATTCAATTCAGGCATTGTTCCTCATTTCATTCTTCTCTATAAAGCATTATATTTAGGCAGACATTCAAACAACTACAGTTTTGGGCAATCTTTATTTGTGGGATTAGCTTTAAAACTTTAACTTATGAGGTGCAGCTAACAAAAAATACTGATTGTGAATTCCCCATACCATGCTCAAATTGAAAGTAGTTCTGACACAGGCCACTAGTATCATGATCCACATTGTATGAGTAAGATATATGATGGAAATAAGCGTTCTGTGTGTGAAGGAAGTGACACATACATTTTAAAAATATATGTTTTAAGCGCTCTGCACTATTTAAAACATTATGAATTTCTGTGAACAGTGCATTTGCATCAAATTCTATTTCAAGTTATGAAAATGAGCTACAGTATGCTATGAAATGTTCAAGACAACTTCTGGGAAACCTGTTATGAGCTGTTGCAAGACATTTCAGTGATTTTCCTTAAAGGGACTAGAACATCAGTGGATAGTGATGAGAGCCCAAGTTAATAAATGTCCAATTCAGCCCTCGGAAATGTTTCAGTTAGGAAATCACATTATCCACAAAGATCAAACTATTGATGAAGTCAGTGGGGATCACTACTGGAAGGTGTCACTGAATCATAACAGAAGATTTGATGAGGCTGTACTTTGCATTAACCCTACCAGACCTGAGGCCCTGAACCTAACTGCCTCCCTCCCATACCTGGGTTCCTGAGCATTAAAGAGAAAAAACCAACATGTTATAGAGAAATGTTAGTTACATGCAAACAAGTGGTTATAATAAGATGGAACTTGGAGATATTATAGAAAATAGGTCTACCTTGGGGGCCTCGGTAGCCTAGTTGGGAAAACCACCCGACTGGACTACTGACGTTCGGACAACCCGTGTTCGATTCCCGCTGGGAGCAGTGTGAATTGTATTCGTGGTTGGAAAAAAAAATAACCCCGCGGTCGACCCAGCCTGGCAGAAATGGGTACCAGGGTATTACCCTGGAAAGGTGAGGAATGTCGCCTCGCATCGTGAGTTTCAATGCTTGAAGCGACATTATCCAGAAATCTCAGAACATTCTCAATCTCAGAACTAAGACGCCAGTTCAAGTCTCGTACTTTACTTAGGTCTACCTTTCATCTAGCGCCAATATACCACCTTTGTATGCCCATCCACCCAGCAGGATGAGCCATCACCATCTAGATTTCCCCCATCAGCTATTTGAGGGACACGCCCCCCTTCTCTTACTATTGATTTAGCTCTAGATCTATAAAGTTCAAGATTCTCCTCATCACTTGAGCTCTCACTGTCTGTGTCACTTGAACTGGAAACATATTCTTTATGAAAATCTGACTCCTCAGAGTCTGAATCAACCAAAGTATCGATCACCTATTGGACTGAAAAATCTAGACATATTTCGCTTTCCTGTTGAAGTGCTTTGTTCATCAGCCACTCGTTTCATTGTGAATTTTCAGAATTTTTTCACGTCAAACCACACAAAGTCAATTCAAACACATGGGGGCAGGCATTTGCAATGTCTAACTATGATGTTTGACCACGATTGGTTGGTTATTTTTAGTTTGTGACGCATTTTCATCACATACTAGGCAAAGTACCGAAAATTAGGTACAGCGATATAGCGGCAGATTCAGAAATAACCGAAAACTCGGTACAGTGGTCGGTTAGGGTTAAAGTTTGACCCCTTTCTTATGAATGCTGGCCAAAAGCAGCATTGACTTGACATTGATGATCTCAAATGTAATCTTTTCTAAGTCTTCAGTCCTTATATTTTTGTTACTGCACCTTATACCCTGAAGAATGCTTCATGATTGACAAAACTATAATCTTGTTCAGCATTTCCATCTCGTTAAGTGTGATATTCATATTGGTTGTAAAAAAAAAAATTCTGAACCAATGAAATGTTGAGGTCAATAAAGGCAAAGTACAAGACTTGAATCGGCTTCCTAGCACGCAGGTTTTTACCCATATGTGCTCGGCCACCTATCCAAAAGTGTTCAGAGACTTCTGGATAGTGTTGCTTCAAGCATCGAAACTCATGATACGAAGTGACATTCCTCACCTTCCCAAAGTAATACCCTGGTACCCATTTCTGCCAGCGGCTGGGTCGACCGCAAGTGTATTTTTTTTTTTAATAACCATGAATACAATTCACACTGCTTTCAGCGGGAATCAAACACTGGTTGTCCGAAAATCAGTAGCCCAGCTGGGTGGTTTTCCCAATTAGGCTACCGAGAACCCTGTTGAGGTCAATGTAATTTTTCATTTTGTTCATCAGCTCGAGTGAAATATAAATATTTGCGTTGATTATATTACTGTAGAGTTAATATTTTTTTTTCTTGTGTGGTTACTTTTGCTTGAGTCTATTTTGTCTTAGAGAAAATTGTTATGGGAAAAAGTTTGTTCTGTTTCAGTTTTGAATTATATTTCAGATCTCTCTGCCCAAGCATTTTTGGACATGAGGTATGTGTGATCTAGTTTCCAACAAAAAACTAATGTAGTGATTTGGTTATATCAGCAGTGAAAAAAAATACAAGTGATTTAGTTATATCAGTAACTTTTTATCTTACTCAGTCATACTGATTGCAAAAAGGCCTGATTTCTTTTCAAGGGCAATATCTCCCAGTTAATTTGATGGTATTTTATTTTAAATATGGAGCCCTGGTGGCTGAGTGGTTAGTGTGTTCATTTCCTGATCAGAAGAGTCCAGGTTCATTTACCAGAAGTGTCTGACTAACAAGGTTCCAGAGTTTACTTCACCTAAAAAAAAAACCATACCAGAGATTTCTGTGGGAAGTAAAGGCTGTCAGGTTGTTATACCAACCATATCACTTAAAAATGTGCCATTGTCGTGAAAAAATATGAAAACTAACACCATATCTCCAGTATGCTTATCAAAGTGAAGAGGGAACCTTGTTTATTATTTTAAATATAGAAAAATCGATATTGGTGATGAAACACCAGTTCATGCTATAAACAAAATTTTTTAAAAACATTGAGTATTGGAATAGAGATAACTGTTACTTTTGTAAGTGTGGTAATGTAAAGCCATGAGGGTAAGTTCTTAGGTAATGAGAGTTCTCATAATGAGTTTATGAAATTAATTGAAAGTAATTGGTGGAGTGAACAGTGTGATCAAGTTTATGAGTCAAACAATGAGTTTTATTGCAATAAAGGAGCTTTATGTTCCTTTTGTCCTTCCTCATTCGGCTTTCATCGTCGAGGGGAGATATAGTTTGTGGTCTTTTGCTTTTCTGTTGGTCTCTGCTGCTGTTGTTTCCTAGTGTTTCTAATATTCTATTAATCCATCTTTTTCATCATTGGCCCTCTGATCTGATGTTCTTGTAGCATTTATTAAAGGCTTGTTGTGATGTGTTTTGATATTTCTGTTTAATTGTGGTCAAGCTATTGTATTTGTTATTTCTTTGTGTTTTCAAAGGCAGGAATTACTCCTAGCTTTCTTTCAATTCTTCATTTCTGATCTTATTTCTTATTAAATGAGAAAGAGAGTCATCGGTGCTATATAGAACTAATTCTGACCTATAGAAGCGAATCCTGGACAGTAGACAAACAAATGAAAAGACGATTAGAGGCCACAGAGATGGGATGTCTCAGAAGAATGTTGAAAGTTCCCTGGGCAGCTAAAAAGACCAATGAGGAAGTTCTCAAAGAGGCCAACACAAAAAGGCAGCTCCTAAAAAACATCAGAAAGAAACAATCAATATTTTTCGGGCACATCATGAGAAGAGGAAAGTTGGAATACTTGGTTACAACTGGCAAAATAAAAGGAAAGAGAGATCGTGGACAACAAAGAGAGAAAATACTGGATAGCTTGGTGTCATGGCATGGAAAACAGTCAACAACAGAACTGATACGATGCACTGTAGATAGAAGATTGACATGATCGTCTACGCCAACCGGTATGGCACATGATGACGATCTTATTTCTCAATTTTACCTATCATGCGTCTAAAACATGTCAGTTTGGTAGTGGTTATTTTTGTTTTTGAGTCTAACGTCCAGTCTAGCATTGGTAGCACAATGTTGAGATGAAGGTTGTGTTGTAGAGTGCCCATTTTGTCTCTAGTGATACTTTCTTGTTGGACAGCAGTGGTAACAATTATCCAATGATTTGACAAGCTTTGTTGCATCTTGTGTCTATTTCTGCTGCTTGTGAATTGTCATTTTTCACTAGACTTCCTGGGTATTTAAATTCCTCATCTTGTTTTAGTTGTCTGCCGTACATTATTATGTTAATGTTCTGTTTTTCTTTCCGATGTACATGACTTCTGTCTTCTTGGTGTTGATTTTCATGTTGAATTAGGTACCTATTCTGTTAAATCTGTTTATGTGTTCTTAAGGTCTTTTATTTTTTTCATGTATCTGTGCCTGATCACCTGCAAATCTTCTTCTTCCACCTTTTTAGCTCCCAGTGGAGCATAGGTCTTCAACAAACACTTTCCATGTCGTTCTGTTTTTTGCCATTCTTTTAAGATCATTTCATGTCTTTCCCATCATCTTCATCTCTGTCTTCTCCAAGAATTCCTTGGTCTTCCTTTTTGTCTTTTCCCCTGGGGATTCGAAAAAAGGGCCTGTTGTGTAATACTCTCAGTTGGCTTCCGTAGTGTGTGTCCTATCCAGCACCATCGTCTTCGCTGTAGCTCTTTATCCACTGGTATTTGACTGGTACATTTCCATAATTCTATGTTAGTGATTTTTTCCTGCCATTTCCATCCTTTTATTCTGCTTAAGCATCCATTAATGAAAGTCTGTATCTTCGTGATTGTCAGTTTTGTTGTTCTCCATGTTTCACATCCATATAATAAGACCGCCTTAACATTTGAGTTGAAAATTTTTATTTTTGTATTTAACCTAATTTCTTTGGATTTCCATATGTTTCCCAATGCAATGAAAGCTCCTCTTACTCTTGATATCCTTATTTTGGTATCATTTTCTGTTCCTTCCTCTTTATCTATATTACTGCCCAGATATATGTAAGATTGTACATCTAATAGAGGTATTTCTCCTAGTTTTATTTGGTTATTGCCAACTGTATTAATTCTCATAATGTTGGTCTTATCTCTATTAATCTTCAGTCCTAGCTGTTGTGATCTTTCATCAAGTATGCTAATTTTATCCTGCATCTGTTGATGGCTGTGTGATAGGAGAGCTATGTCATCAGCAAAGTCTAAATCATCAAGTTGTTTGGTCAGTGACCACTGGATTCCATTTCTGTTGTTTTAAGTTATTTTCATAATCCAATCTATGCCCCTTTTCTCATTACATGGCCAAAAAATGATGATTGTTTCTTCCTAATATTGGAAATTAGCTCTCGTTGTGGCGATTCATGATTGTACAAAGAAGTTACGACGGTAGTTTTCTGTTGCCTTCCGTCGGTTTGTTTACAGTTGGCTCCGCTAGCCTTTGACTAAAAAGTCTCATCCACAAGGCAGAGGGATTGTTTTACTTTGGGGTACCCTCCCTTAGCCTTTTACTCTCCCGAGCTTACCTGCAAGGCAGCAGGGCAGCAACAGGTTGTACTGTTTACTGCATACAGTAGCAGGTAAAATTACCTGACCTGACCTGATCATACATTTTATGAAATTAAGGGAATGATAAAAATTAGTTTATGAAATTGAGTGATTGATAAATATTAGTTTATGAAATTAAGGGAGTGATAAAAATTAGTTTATGAAATTAAGGGAATTAGTTTATGGAAGTAGAGAACTGTATGCTTTAGTCTATTGAACCAAGAAAGTGGTAGGAATGAGCTTATGGAAGCAAGAAAATGATAATTATGGATTTATAGAGCTAAGGGAGCATGAGAACATTGATTGAAAAGTACATAGAAGTAAACAAACCAATATATGCCTGCTTCATAGACTACACCAAAGCTTTCGATAGAATACATCATAATCAACTTATAGACTGCTAAAGGATATAAATCAAGATGACACAGACATACAACTAATATGTAATTTGTACTGGGAGCAAACAGCAATAATAAAATATAACAAGGAGAACTCTACACCCATGGATATAAAAAGAGGAGTAAGACAAGGATGCATCATATCATTAAGCTTATTCAATCTATACACTGAGCAAATCTTTAAAAACATCTCAGAGATGCTAGGCATAAACATTAAACATTAATGGAAAGATAATCAATAACCTAAGATATGCTGATGACACTGTTCTACTAGCAGAAAATCCTAAAGACAATTGCTTAATGTGATAAACATAACAAGCAAAAAATATGGGCTAGAATATGAATATCAAAAAGACTAAAACTATGATCATAAACAAAGAAAATTCTCAAGACCTACAATTAAATATCACAGTTGAGGGAATACATCTGGAGACAGTTCAGAGCTACAACTACCTTGGACATACTATAACCAATGATGGAAAATGTAAAATTGAAATAAACAAAAGTATAGGTATGGCAAAAAGTAATTTTAATGCAATGAAAAATATACTAACAACAAAACAAATAACATTAGGGCTGAAACTAAGAATAGCAAAATGTTACATCTTTTCAATATTCCTTTGTGGTGCAGAAACATGGACATTAGACAAGAAAACAGCACAAAAATTGGAAGCCTTTGAAATGTGGATTTATAGAAGAATAGGTAGAATTGGATGGAAAGAAGAAAACAAACGATGAAGTTTTAAAACAACTGAAAATAAAAAGAGAACTACTAAATACAATTAAGACAAGACAAATTAAATTTTTGGGGCACATTAAAAGGCACAACAACCTACTAAAAGTAATATTGGAAGGGAAAATACAAGGTAAAAGAGGCAGAGGCAGACCAAGGCTAACATGGACGAGTAACATCAAAAGATGGTCAAGTCAATCTATCTACCTGCACCATCAAAGCAAGAAACAGAGTAGAATGGCGATTCATGGTAGCCAACCTTCGTTGCGGAGACGGCACTCGATGATGATGATGGAGCTAGGGGAGAAATAATATTAAGTCTATCACAAGATAATGGTTGGGTTTATTACGAAATAACTAACGTGTAGGTGCCCTGTATATGTTTGAGAACCAGTATACCCTAATAATTACTTTTTTCATTTACCCTCAGATTGTTAAAGCTGGACTCATTCTTGGATTATTTGGAAGCAGCCAGAAGTTTACTAATGATAAGGTAATTACAATTAATATTAAGTTATTTGCGGGTCATCATCATTGCACTCCGAACATTGTCTATAAGTGCTCAGATTTCCTCCTCAGCAAGTCTTACAATGTCAAATGACTGTTATTAATATTTATTTATATTATTGCTATTAATATCATTGATGTTTAACATTTTTTATTTTGTATTTTGATGGAACATTTTACTTAAGAAGAAGATTAATAATACGGACAAACATAAATAGTTTAAAATTATACATATTTAATATACTTAGTTTAGCAGCTTGGTTTTATTTTACTTTATTTTATTTCATTTCATGTTGTACAGCAGTAATTTTGTTTTTCCACAATAAAAATTCAGTACCCATAAATATTTATTATTTATATTTAATACACCCCAGCATTCCCAGCACCAGTGGGTTGAAGGGTGTCAGCTCACAGGCTGCAGGATCCATAACAACAACACAAACAAAGCTGTTATGATTCGTTTATGAAATCAGCAAAGTTGTAAGGAAGAGTTTAAAAGAAGATATAAAGATAATTTTTTTTTTAACTAAACGAGCTGTATAGTTGTTTTCATGAAATCAAGGGAGAAGTATACAGAAGTTTGGAATCATAAGTGTGTTGATTGAACAATGGCCGTGGTCAAGATGGCGGTTTAAACAACATGATTCAAAAATGTGTGTGAAAAGTGATTTCAGCTGGTGTGTTTTTGCTTACAAGATTAATACATTCAGTGTAAAGATGATTCTTTGGCAGGCTCTGGAAGCCAATAGATTTATACTGTTCATTTCCTTCACTGAAATAATAAGTGTGGAAAGTATTTCAACAAAGAGCAAGGGTTTACCATAGAAATGAGATGTTTGAGAAATATTCTTGGAGGGATCAGAAGAGACAGAATCAGAAAGATAGATAGAATCTATTCTGAACTACATACAGAGAGACAACAATATTATTAGTTTCCTCATCTGGAAAGAGTGCAAAGAGGTTCTATATCATACAAAACATATATTAAAAGAGGAGATAGAAGAAGGGCCCTTGGTAAACTCAGAGTAAGATGGACTGACAACATCCAAGAAATGTTGCAACTACATCAGTTGACAGTGGTTGTTGCTGCAGGAAGGACAAGAACTAGAACTTTGCATCTCCCTCGACACCCACAGAAGTATAAGAGGAAGGAAAGAGAGAGAGATTGTGTATTGACAATAATTTTTTGTTTATGTTTATGATAAATGGTGTCGTTATAGAAACTATTTTTGTTTTTCCTTTCCACTCCATTGTATAGAATCGCATTCCAGTGAGAGGAGACCCACACATTCTTGTGGTTGGAGACCCAGGTTTGGGCAAAAGTCAGATGCTGCAAGCAGCAGCATCAGTTTCACCTCGCAGTGTGTATGTTTGTGGAAACACCACAACTACCTCGGGTCTTACAGTAAGTTGGTACATTATTGTTTTCCTCATTTTTAAGAAGACTTACCAACCAACACAGAACTGGAGTCGTCAGTCGCTGAACACTGTGAGACTTGCTGAGGTGGGGATTTGAGCACCTCTGTTCAGAGTGCAATAATGATGACTCACAAATAACTCAATAATTGTTTACCAGTGGACAATGTATGTAACTAGAATATTTCATTCTGATTCTCATCAGACAATTTTATGTAGAAGTTTGGTATCAACACATGTAGAGTACAAAAGATGATATGATAATGTCACTGTTCCCCTTGTGCTGCTATGTAGTCTCTGTAACTGTTCCATGAACATCAAGATTTTGTAGTGATTTTAAATTTGTTAATATTATTATTTGTAACGCAGTAGCCTTGAGTTAAAAATATTTTAATACCAAGCATCAAAACTTTCGCTCACTGGTTGGGAAAGATTAGAGGTTATGTGTTTTTAAAAAATATTATTGGTTATATTATTTGATTATAATAATAAATCAGATGGGAGATGCACCACAGAAATAAAAAGCAGAATAGATCAGGCCAAAATAGCATTTCAGAAAATGAAAAATATCTTATGCAACAAATCTATGTCAATAACAATGAGAAAGAGAGTTCATCGGTGCTATATAGAACCAATTCTGACCTATCAAAGCGAATCATGGACAGTAGACAAACAAATGAAAAGACGATTAGAGGCCACAAAGATGGGATTTCTCAGAAGAATGTTGAAAGTTCCCTGGACAGCTA
Source organism: Megaustenia siamemsis (assembly GCA_032433765.1). Lineage (NCBI taxonomy): Eukaryota > Metazoa > Mollusca > Gastropoda > Stylommatophora > Ariophantidae > Megaustenia > Megaustenia siamemsis. Next base: position 57,924,072 of record JAVIAB010000106.1, read on the forward strand.
AAAAGACCATTGTGGAAGTTCTCAAAGAGGCCAACACAAAAAGGGAACTCTTAAAAAAACATCAGAAAGAAGTAATCAACATTTTTCGGGCACATCATGAGAAGTGGAAAGTTGGAATACTTGGTTACAACTGGTAAAATAAAAGGAAAGAGTGATCACGGGCGACAAAGAGAGAAAATATTGGATAGCTTGGTATCATGGCATGGAAAACAGTCAACAACAGAACTGATACGATGCACTGTAGATAGAAGATTGTGGAAGGACATGATCACCTACGCTAACCAGTATGTCACATGATAATGATGATATTATTTGAGTAGATACTGCAGTTGGTGTTCTGGTTAGAGGAATAGATTAAATCTGTTGTTTGGTTTGATTCATGACAGACATCAGACACATTTTTGTAGGATAATGTAGTAAATTGGGAGCCACGATAGGTCAGTGGTTAGTGAACTGGACTACAAAGGACAAGAGGTAGGGTTCGATCCCAACCAACGGCTTCCAGTTCACCCAGCCTTTAATGGGTACCGGATTTTTTTTCTGTGAAAATAAAGCAACACGGGCTTAATACCAACCACATTACCCCAAAAATCATGCTGAAGGTCTGTAAAATTTATGGTCACTAACACCATATTTCCTTTATGCCCCTTGGCGTGATGGGTAACTTTACTTTTTTTTTTTTTTTTAATGTTGTAAATTCTCTATTTTTCCTAAAGCTCATTTGAGTGTTGCTGATCTGTAGTTCTGTAATTGGTCCTCAAGGTTATGATTTTTGTGTACAATTTTCCTACATGGACTGAGTAGGGAGATACCTCTATATTTGTTGCAGTCGATCTTAATTCCTTTCTTTTTCCACATTGTTACAATGATCACATGCTTCCAGTTGTCTGGAGCTTTCTGTTGTTGCTATGTTGCATTGAATATTCTGTGTAGCCATGTAAATCCTGTGGCTGCTATTGTTTCTACTGGTTTGTTGTCTATCCCTGGTGCTTTATTTCTTGGTGCATGCATGTGTTATGATGTCTTTGATTTTTTCCTTTATGATGTTAGGTTAAGTTCATTGTCTCTGCATTCTTGCATGACTGTTTTTGTGTTACTGGTAGTTGGTGTCATATGTTCATTTTTTTGTTTGATTAATATTGATTGTGTTTGGGAAAAACTAAAGGCAATATTGCTTTACACCAGTTTCTGTTGAGAATTTGTCTTTGCAAACATGCTCATTTGGTTTTTATTTATTTTTTTTCTCTCTTTTTTTTTTTTTTTTTTTTTTATTTTTCATTTTTTTTTTCATTTTTTTTTTCCCCTTCTTTTTTTTTTTTTTTTCTTTCTCCTTTTCTTGAGAAGGCTCAATTCTCATTCATTGGTTCAATTATCTCCACTTGTTAATATTTTATTACATATCATTTTAGAGTGTTCTGTTCTTTTTCTAAGAATAAGATCAAATAAATAACCACATTGGATGTGCCTAATTCTAGTCAAACCTATTGGTTTGCATTGAATGCTGTGATGTCATATATAAACTACAATTAATAATTCTAGTAAGACATAAATAATTCATAAGTGTTTTAACTCAACTTTTAAAACTCATATCAACCTGGCAGTACTGTTTTTAAAAATATTTAGGTAACTTTGTCTAAAGATGGTGGCTCTGGTGACTTTGCTCTGGAAGCAGGAGCTTTGGTATTGGCTGACCAGGGTTGTTGCTGTATAGATGAGTTTGATAAGATGAGCTCTCAGCACCAGGCCTTGTTAGAAGCAATGGTAAGGTTTGAAAGTTTAGCTCTCCTCATTGAGAGAACTGGAGAAAAGGGTAAGATGCAATAAGCTCTTTCTGTAAAGAGTAACTAGAGATAAAGATGAGATGGAGAAATGTAGTTTTTAAATAAAGAATGGCTAAAAGTAATGGTAATATAGAATAGTTGCATCATCATCATTGAGTGCTGCCTCCGCATCGAAAGTTGGCTACCATGGAGTGCCATTCCGCTCTGTCTCTTGCTTTGATGGTGCAGGATGTCATAGGCTGACTTGTCCATCTTTTGATGGTATTTGTCCTTGTTAGACTTGGTCTGCCTCTGCCTCTTTTACCTTGTACTTTCCTTTGCAAGATTTTTATTTATTTTGAGACTTCATCATATTTTCTTTTCTTTCCATCCAATTCTTCTATAAGTCCACATTTCAAAGGTTTCAATTTTCTTTTCTTTTTAATGTGCATGTTTCTGCATGGCGACATTTGACATAGGCAATCATGTCCTTCCAGATTTCTCTGTCCATGGTACATTGTATCAATTCTGTTGTTGATTGTTTACCATGCCACAACACCAAGTTATCTAGTATCTGTCGTCCGTGGTCTTTCTCTCTCTTTGAATTTTACCATTTGTAACCAAGCATTTAAATATTCCTTTTCTCGTGATGTTCCTGTTGTTGTTATGGATCCAAAAGCCTATGAGATGACACCCTTCATCCCAATGCCATGTAATGATATCTGCAGGTATTTCTGGGTTTCCTTATTGTTCCGTTCAAGGTGTTCCATTTATCAGTTCTTTGAGGAAGTAGATTTGATCTGATGTCAGTGAGCTTTGGACAGTCAAAAAGGTGAGGTTCTTTTTCATGGGGGTGTTCACAGAGCGGACATACTGGAGTTTGCTTTCATTGTGTTCTATTGATGTGGTTGTTCAGTGGTACATGACTGCTTCTCAGTCTGAAGATGGTGGTTTGCTCTCTTCTTTTTAGGTTGTTAATTTTGTCATGGGGATTTGGTTTTGACATGTTTTTAAAAAAAAAATCTCTCCCTGTTTTTCCCATGGAAAAAGTTTCCCATGGCCCATCCATTCAGCCAATCTTCTCTACAGTTATAGTTTATGATTTGTTTGGCTGTGTCTAATGAGATGCCAGTGTTAAATTGTGTCTGCTGTTAGAGTTTATGATTTGTTTGTCTGTGTCTAATGAGATGCCAGTGTTAAATTGTGTCTGCTGTTAGCGTTTATGATTTGTTTGTCTGTGTCTAATGAGATGCCAGTGTTAAATTGTGTCTGCTGTTAGCGTTTATGATTTGTTTGGCTGTGTCTAATGAGATGCCAGTGTTAAATTGTGTCTGCTGTTAGAGTTTATGATTTGTTTGGCTGTGTCTAATAAGATGCCAGTGTTAAATTGTGTCTGCTGTTAGAGTTTATGATTTGTTTGTCTGTGTCTAATGAGATGTCAATGTTAAATTGTGTCTGTTTGGATCCTCTCAGCTAATGTATCTGCCTTATCATTTGCTGGTGTGTTGGAGTGTTCTGAAATCCATTGCATCTCTAGCCTTATGTCATATGTGTTAATGAGATTATCTATATCTATGGTGAGCTGTGTGAGTTCAGGTTTGTTTATGTGCCAGCAGAGCTGATTTGGAATCAGTAAATGTGATTATATTTCTTTTCTTTGATGGCATAGTATCAAAAGAATTATTCAGATGGTACACTGCTGTTTTTCTGCTTCATAATTGTTGCAGACTTCACCATAGGGGCCACATAGTTCTTCTACTGTTCCATCTAGATAATGTATAAAAATCCCATAATCAGCTTTGATAGTTGCCTTTGTGGCTGCACCATCAGTATATACATGTATCCAGTCATCTGGATAAGTATCAATGGTTTTCCTTGTGGTGGTTGTTCTTGATACCAGGTCAGCATTTTTATCTTTTGTGTTACATATTTCTATACAAATTTATAGGTTTATGTAATTTACAATTGGTGACAGTTCTTTCATGACTCTATGTTTGTTGACATTTCTCAGGTAGGTGGTATTTTTTTTTTATATGTGTCTAACATGTTGCAAAGTTGAGATCTGTTTGATTTTTTTGGTTAGGAACCCATGTATCCACTAACTTTCTGATAGGATGGTATTTCACCATGTTTTTGTCTTTATAGCATTATAGTGGCCTTATCTCTTCTCATATCTAAAGGTTCAACATTGCAGTGTTTTTTGCATGCTGCATTCATTGTGGACCTCATTGCACCACTGGTGAGCCATAGCGTACTGTTTTGTATCCTGTTAAGTAACATGTTGGTGACTACTAGTGAACTACCAGGTTCCAAAACAGAGCAAACATAACTCAGAAAGAGGTTCTTAAGAGTTTCTTTATCTGCTCCACATGATGTACTACAAAGCCTTTTCATAAGTTGTAGTCTTTGTGTTGCCTTCTTATTCAGGATTTCTACATGTTTCTTCAGGTTCAGTTGGTGGTCTAGTTGTTACTTTTGGTCAATATTGTGGACAGTCTTCTGTGTGTTGATCTTTAGTTTTCAAGTCTTTAATATTCCTGAAAAATTTTGATTGTTTCTTTCTGATGTTTTTTTTAAGGAACTCTCCTTTTTGTTTTAGCCTCAGTGAGAATGTTCTCAATGGTGTTTTTGGCTGTCCAGGGAACTGTGAACATTCGTCTGAGAAATGGCATATCTAGCATCGAATCATCATTCACATTTGTTTGTCTCACTCAAAATTTTATAAACTACTTTACAACAAGAATTGTAGTGACGCTAAACACAACCATTGAAGTAGCCGTGAAATAAACAGACATCTGTACACAAAAATAAACACAAAATAGTGAAATATCTTGTTATTTTATGCATCTATTGTAGGAACAACAGAGTATTAGCATTGCCAAAGCTGGGATAGTATGCAGGTCAGTTTTTTTTTTTTTTAATTTTCCTTGTAATTGTTTATCTTTGTTGAGTTAAATTATATTGTGTTTTATTCTAAGATGTAGAAGTATCAGGCACAGTACAACTGGCATAAAGGAAAATATGACCATTGGATTATTTATGATTGGTGTGGTCAGTGACACCATGCTTCTGCAAGACCATACTTTGGTCCCCATACACAAAAACTAGTTGAATCTCACAGTCAGGACAGTTAAACAAAAAATGCTCTCCAGTGCTGAAGAGTCAAATAACCACCTGGTCACCAGAATGTGCTGATTTAAAATCAGTCTTCAGAAATGATAATCTTACTGGTAGGATTTTAATGCATAATACCTTATTTTCTAGTAGAACATCTATTTGGTTTTAATGTTGCATGGTGTCAGATTTGATTGGTCAAGGCTGAAGCCATCAGAGCTGGAACATGCCAGCAGTGATGTTCAATAAAATAAATATAGTGACCGTGAGTTGTTTTTTTTAACTATTTAAGAGAATTTGAACATCATTTTGACAGTTTGCCTGCAAGAACTTCTATTTTGGCTGCTGCAAATCCAACTGGTGGTCACTACAATAAAGCTAAGACTGTGTCAGAAAATCTCAAGTAAGTAACTGATTTGCTGAAGTTAAATTATTGATACATTTGTTGGTAAATGTAATTTCTGTACATAAAATGTTAAACTTTTTTCACATTATGGAAAGTACATTAGAAGGAATTTAAATTTGATGAAGTTAATAAAATATAAGTTGTTCATAAGGAGCAGCAACTAATCTCAGAAATGATGAGAAAATGTACAGCAAGATCAAATCTGTTGGAAATACTTTGTTTATCTCATTAAAATTTCTTTCTAATGTTCACCTCTCAGGCAAAAGCAGCTTTCCAAAAAATGAGGAAGATAACTATGCAATCCATTTTTGACAATCAAAACAAGAGAAAGAGTTCTTAAATGTTATGAAGAGCCAGTCTTAACATATGGATGTGAATCATGGACAATAGGACAACAGACAAGAAAATCACTGGAGTCTGTAGAAATGTGGTTTTACAGAAGAATGTTGAGAATACCATGGACAGCTAAGAAGAGTAATGAAAATGTTCTGAAAGAGACCAAAGTAAAAAGAGAGCTAATTTCCAATATTAGGAAGAAACAATCATCATTTTTGGGCCATGTAATGAGAAGAGAACAGCTTGAATATATTGTGACAACTGGGAAAATTGAGGGACGAAGAGATAGAGGGAAGCCAAAGAGAAAAGATACCAGACAGCTTAAGAGAATGGCTTGGCAGGAGGTCAACAACAACAGAGATGATAAATAACTGTCATGATTGAAAGTTGTGGAGAGACATGGTCACCTACGCCAGCAGGCACGGTACTTGATGATGATGATAAATTATTTGCATTTCTTGTCCCTATATCCAAGTCTTTATATTTGTACATTCCAGGTAATTAACATATTATTTTAACATTCATTTAAAATTAAGATATCCTATTTTGTATCCAGATCTGGGGGCTGGGTGGTCTAGTGATGAGACATCAACCTCAGGATAATAAGGTAATGGGTTCGATCCCCACCACAGGTGGTTGGAATTAAAAAGAAATAATAATAAAATAATATCTGTGGTTTTATTCATCACTTTACCCTCTCCTGGTCTCTGGGTAGCGCGCTCCGATGTCTAGCCCTCTAGGAAAGTTGTGAAAAGAAAGAAGTCCTGTGTGTGCTCATGCACATTAAAGAACCCTTGGCAGTTAAAAGTCAAAAAGAGTAGGCCCATAATGGCCGTTGTCCGGGCAAAAATTGTTAAGCAAAACTACTAATCTGTGCTAAGGATGGATGTGGCAGAACGCAGATATCGCAGCATTGCTGAAACTAACAACACAAAGATCAACGTCCACTTAACTAGTGAATGCTAAGAACAGAAGTATTCAGCACTATGAAATTTATAGTTAAAATAAAGACATAGTACTTGGTTAAATTATATAGAAAATTATTTTTATTAAGAGTCTGCCTTTACACAAATAATACCCTATTCGTTTAGAGAGAAACATCTTAAGCGATCAGCTATTGCTATACAATTAGACCAAACAGGATCATGAACAAGATGGTGCATTTGAGGTCATCACTGGTTTCCCATAACTTGTCATGTAGGGTTGTTTTTGTGGGCCATATTTGTGTTCTTACGTGTTTAATTTAAATACCTAGGAAGTTTAAGTGACAAACGATTTCTATCTTTCCTATTGGTTAGGTTGGAAACATCTGAAAGCATCTGGTATTTTTATTTGTGATATAAAACATTTTAATATTTAAGAAAATAAAAGTACTTTTGTTTTTTGCTAGCATTACTTTAAACAAATGAAATTATAAACTTTTATTTCACATTTCAGGTTGGGGAGTGCATTATTGTCTCGATTTGATTTGGTTTTCATCATGTTGGACAAACCTGATGAGGTGTGTTGAGTATGATGTGGTTTTCTTTTTCATTAAACAGTTATCATCAATTGTTTTGTTAACATGAGATGGTTTCCCTAATTCTTGCCTTCTGTATGCGATTTTATAGTTTTTGTCTTTACTTTTGTTTTGTATATACAATGAAAAGCTTTGCTAATAGCAGAATTTTGTCATGATTGTTTTCTGGCAACTACTCCATGACCTGTCAGGTTAGACACCATGTCACAGTGCTGTAGCTCTCTGATTATGACAGTTAATATAACTTTGGTCTGTTATTGAAACCTTAACAATCACTGTGCTTGTTTCCTTTATAGTTAAGAAGAAACCAGAACTGTAACAACCAGAACTGTAACGCACAACACTTCAGCTGTGAGGTAATATGTGCAGTTTCCTTGGTGATTGAAGTGCCTAGTAAAAAGGCACGGTGACTCAGGATGTCGTAATTTTTGTGTTGAGCTTTCTATCAAGTACCTTGAGCCTAATAGAAGTTGACATAACCAGCAGGCAATTAGTGGCAAAAAAATTAGCAGGCATAGTGGGGGCATTCAATAGAGCTACTGAGTTCCTGTATGATCAGGCAAGAGGTAGAGTACTTGTGAAAACTGTCTGAGTGCAGTGTTGATGGAAAAAGTTATATGGGTCTTTTCTTTATAGTCTGCAACTCTGTTCATGTGCTTCCATTGTCTGCTTTTATTATTAGTTCTTTTTTATCTTTTATGTTATTTCATGTCCATCTTTTCTTATGGTCCACTTTCTCTTGCCAAGAAGCTAACTTTTTTCTTGATTAACTCAGTTTTATTATGTGTTTGTTCTTGTAAGATATTATTAATATATGATTTTTGTTTACTCCTTCAGCCAGTTGTACTCCATCAATCAAAATTGTGTTCACGTATCTTAAATCCATTAAATGGAACTGATATTTGTCTATATTTATTATACCAATGTTTTTATTATTTGTTATTCTTTGTATCACTCTCAAAGGAGATGGATTGTGTCCTTTCTGAGCATGTCATGGCACTTCATGCTGGTACCAAAAGGTAAAGAATTAGTTCTTTTATTAGATTTGTTAGAAACATTTGTACAACGAGATGTATAAACCCTGCAATGTGTAAACTTGTAGAGAAGTTATAAAATTGTAGTTTGATGTGCTAGAAACACAACATATTTACTCATGCATGTTTTCTGAGTGACTCGATGAACATGCTGAGAAAAATAATCAAAGGTGACTGGGCTCGAAGACAGTGGTTGGTGTTACTAAAGAACCTACGACTGGCTGGTATCTGTTTCATCTTCACCCTTGAATCTTGGGTATGAAAGGAAATGAATGAGCTGACAGCTTGGCTGGAATGGCTGCCGCGGGTGATGGTCGTGCAATGAACTGGGCTGTCATTCTGTTTTGCGCTCAAGGAGGTAGAGTGAGCTAATGATCCAGTCAATGATCATGAATCTACAACCATGTCCAGACTGCATGAACATCGGGTTCAAATTGGAAATGCCAGAAAGAATCGCTATGTTGGAGAGACACAGACGATTAACAAATCAACACAGAACTGGAGGCAAGGTTGAGAGGCTCCACACACTGAGGAATATACTGGGGAGGAGATCTGAGCCATAATGGATGTGTCCCTTGTGCAATGAGAATGATCTGTTAACTAAACTAGTCTGATGATAAAGTGGTGTACAGTATAAAGATAAATGATTGATTGTTGATACTATATCCTGTTGTCCATGTAGTGGCATCTGCACGTGTGTTTTTCTCAATGTACTCCAACTTTGGTCAGTGGAAGCATTTTTGTAGCATTGTCAAGTGTTGAACACAGAAAGAGCTTGTTGTCTAGGATTTCACTAAAATGTGAACATTTTGCTGACAGATTTGCCCACATGGATGTTAGCACAAGTCAACTATCACAAGTAATACCAACAATTCTACACTTTTTTAGTTACATCTCTTTCCTTTGTACAGAGGCAACTGTAAAGTCTGCTTTTGGTATAAAATCCTTTGCTACGGGTGGGACATTATCAGAGTTGGTCATATAGGTGTTGGTTCTTCAGTCGCTTCTAACTGCATCTTTTCATTGTGTCTGTTGATTTGGCATTTTTGCCTAAACCAGGGGCCAATAGTGATTCAAGAAAGCTTTGTGGCAGGCCATTAAATTCTTCATAAAATGTATATTTAATTTCACCTGAGTTGTTCATGTTGAGTTGTAGCTATGTGTTGATCAATGTGGTGATTCCTCTACTTTTGAAATTAATTTGAAGATACAGTTGTGAGAATGAGTTAGAACAGGGTCCAGCAGTCTTACATACCTTTTTTTATTTTTTAATTTTTCCAGCAGATGACCAGGACTGAGTGTCTCATTGTGCTTAAAGTGCTTTCTAACTTTGAGCTGTTGAGTTCAAATAATGAATTCATTAACTACTGAATCAGATAATTAACTACTGAACCAAATAATTAACTCATTAACTACTGAATCAAATAATTAACTCATCAACTACTGAATCAAATAATTAACTCATTAACTACTGAATCAAATAATTAATTCATTAGCTATTGAATCAAATAATTAACTCATTAACTACTGAATCAAATAATTAACTCATTAACTACTGAATCAAATAATTAACTACTGAATCAAAAAAATAATATCTAGCTGGTCTTCACTAGGAAACAAATTTGGTTTTCTACGTTGTGGGTTTTGTGTAGAATACCATAAGATATACTTCAGTGTTGGGTAATTGAGTTTAGTGGTATGTGTGGGGACCAAGACACCCGCCTTCTAGCAACTGAGCTGAATCATGTTAGTGGCCCTCAACTGACTGCATGCATCAGGATCTGCAAACAACAGAACTGATGAAGACCCTACTCCACCTTCCAATGGTGCTCCTGGAAAAAGACTGTTCAGTCCAGTTAAGTGAGTTGGAATCAAAAAGGAAAAGCAACACTATACTCAAAATTGTTGCTGAAGTCGGATGTGTTGGGTTGTGAGGCTAAAACATCACAGCCTAGCCTAGTTGCTAAGCACAACACAAAGCATCTATGCCCACTTAATGCCCTTTTAAGAGCAGATAATAAAGAGAACTATTCATTTCTTTAATAGTTGAGTGAACGCCAGATTGAAAAAAAAAAGTGGTATGTGTGTGAAGCTACATTTTAGTACTTTGGTCTGTCATTGTTAAGAGGGCTGATGTTCTTTGGAATTGTGGTTGTCATCATCAATTTCCGGGCCTGCTGGCGTAGGTTATCATGTCTCTCTACAATTTTCGATCTCGACTGTTATTTATCATTTCTGTTGTTGACCTTCTACCAAGCCATTCTCTTAAGCTGTCTGGTATTTTTTCTCTTTGCTTTCCTCTATCTCTTCATCTCCCAATTTTCCCAGTTGTTACAATATATTCCAGTTGTTCCCCTCTCATTACATGGCCAAAAAATGATGATTGTTTCTTCCTAATATTGGAAATTAGCTTTCTTTTTGCTTTGGCCTCTTTCAGAAAGTTTTCATTACTCTTCTTAGCTGTCCATGGTATTCTCAACATTCTTCTGTGAAACCACATTTCTACAGACTCCAGTGATTTTCTTGTCTGTTGTCCTATTGTCCATGATTCACATCCATATGTTAAGACTGGCTCTACATAACATTTCAGAACTCTTTCTCTTGTTTCGATTGTCAAAAATGGATTGCATAGTATCTTCCTCATTTTTTGGAAAGCTGCTTTTGACTGAGCAATTGTGGTTGTATGTATGTTTTAAATCTTCTCTTGTTATAATTGATTTTGCTTCTCAGAGAAAACTGACAAAGAGGAGTAAATGTGCTGGGAATCCTGACCTTGTCTAGTACCTCATTGTTTGTTGCTCACTCATTACAGGATATAGTAAATTGCTGCACAGATGGCACATTGAAATAGATTAATTCATTTGTTGTGAGTTGCTATGATACTGGCGTCATATCGGTTGAAAATGGTCAGTGACTAATAGTTATCTGCTTGCATCAGAATCAGTAAACCAGAATGGATCATAATCTAATTCTGCCTCCCCATGGTAGCTATAGAAACAAAATTAGCTATCTGGCCAAACGAATAAGAATTGAAAAGAAAAGGCAAACAACCTGTAGCCAAAAATGCTGGGCTTAAGTCACAGATAGCTTGGATCGAAAGGTGCAGATATTGTTGTTTACTGTAAACTATTTCACAGCGCAACTACATCTATTTAATGCTCATTGGTGGAAAATAAAGATGAGTATCCATCACTTGAATGCAAAGAAAGAACCTTTTTCATGTGAGACTTTCACAAGCAACAATTCACTGACATAAATAACAGTGACTGATAATTTTTTTCCCTAACTTCAAAACCTGTAAAGAGACGTTTGTCATGATTGTTAAATTTAAAGCTGACACAAAAGTATCAAACACTGTTCCTGTGGGTTATCAAGTCTACCTACAACTTTCAATCTCTTCAGTTTTTTACCAATTCCACTGTTGACTACCAACCATGCTATGCTCTTAAACTGTCTGGTATTTTTTTCATTGTTTCTCTCTATCTAGTTTTGTCCTCAGTTTTTTTCCGGTTGTCACAATATGTTCCAGGGGAGCCACGATAGCTCAGTGGTTAGTGAACTGGACTACAAAGGACATGGGGTAGGGTTCGATCCCAACCGACGGCTTCCGGGTTCACCCAGCCTTAAATGGGTACCGGATTATCTTCTGGGAAAGTAAAGTGGCATAGGTGTAATACCGACCACATTACCCCAAAAATCATGTGCTGAAGGTCTGTAAAATATATGGTCACTAACACAATATTCCCTATACACCACTTGGCGTGACAGGGGCTGTTTGCTCTTTTTTCTTCTTTGTTCCAGCTGTTACCTCCTCATTACATTGTCAAAAAATTATTATTGTAATAAAAACATCAACAAAAGTAAATATTGTATATTATTGTATCAACAGTTCCATGTTCTCTGTATCTGCCATGAGGGAAAGTCAGGTTAGTCTGTTTATTTTCTGAAAATCTATCTAAACCCGTTTGAATTTCAGGCCATAAATCCAACATAAACCAGGAAATGATTGCAGCATTTGATTCACATATCTCTCCTGCTGTAAAAACACAGCTTTGTAGCAAACAAAGAAAGTATTATTTTTGGAATTCCAAATGTAACATTTAGGATTTACAAATTTTACGGTGTCGTAAAGACGTGATTCATGGATAGGTGACATAATCTAAGGTTAATGATTTATAATGTTAGTGTCTTGAACCGTATATTACTACACTTTTATTAAATTGACAAACTCAAAATACAAATTCTTGGAATTCAACAGTTTTATGCAGGCAACCATTTGCGCCCTCCTTATGCCATCCTAACTATTGTTTCTGGTGACCCCTGAACTGTGCTTCATTTATTTCCTTTGAGTTGAATTTTTTTTTTCAAACACAATGTGCGATTTGTAAAATTTATGAAAGTGTTTAAGGAATGCACGCTTTTATATATATATATATATATATATATATATATATATATATATATAAGTTTGGTCAATTTTCAAGAAATGCGTTTTTTTCTCTTTTTTTTCCTTTTTACAGGGGAAATCTCTTCGGCTGTCTGCAAGATATCAAACAAACTTTTGTACCACAGGATAGGCAGTGAATGATTGTAAGAAGAAGCAGAGCATAGATTTTGACTGACGGTCGACATGTGAATAGACACTTTAACACCTCTGGTAGCCATACTGCCATGAGTTCAAATTTCAGGCTATAAATTGACCGTAAGCCAGAAAGTTGCCATAGAGACATGTTGTTGTTATGGATCCAGCGACCTTTGAGCTGATGCCCTTCGGCTCAATGCCTTGTAGTAGTATCTGCAGGTATTTTTAAGTTCTGCTGTGATCATAGAGACATAACTTGTGGTATAGGTGTCATAATCTAGGGTTGAAGTTACTTTAGTTGACTGAACTCTTTCAGGACTTAACCGACACCTCGGTTCTGTGAAACTGATGATTTCCAACTATTCGCTGATACGTCGGATATTTCGGGTGTCGCTGAATATTTGATTTGTTTTCACTGATTTTCGTTTTTATTTCAACCAATACTTGATTTCCGGAAGTAGGAGAGTTCTCACTTTCTGCTGATACTGGCATGGTCTGAGCTTTGAATGTTGGAAAATTTTAAATTTATATTCATTGTTTATTTCTCAAATTTCTTTCACATAATGGTTACGCCCACTGCTGGTACTTCTTGCAGTCGACAAAAATGATATAGTGCAGAACAAGCTAGAACAATGTTCGAAATCTTGTTATTGAGTGATTCAGAAATAGAGTATTCATAGTATTAATTTATAATCTGACAATAATTTTGTTGTTGTGATAATGAGTCGCAATATTAGTAAAAGTTATGCTAAAAAGGCAAGTCGATCTGGCTTATGTTTAGCTTGTGGATGCCTTCTATTCCAGCACTATCAGTGCCTCAGAGGAATCGAGTGGTAGTGATTCTGATAATAAAACTGGTACTTTAGGGACATATCAAACAAAATAAGTCCAGTTGTGTAAATAAAAATAATAAACTTGACTTGTAAATAATATTGTTCTGACGTCACATAAATTTATCATATTTTTCATTCTGGGATCATTTACAAAAATGTACATAATTTTGTTATTTGTGGATATAAATTAATCAAATAAACTGTATTTTGGAGGAATTTGGATTATGTTGTGTAATATTTCAAGACAAATAGATAGCAACAATTATAAAGATTGAAAAAGGTAAGTGAACTACAATATTTTGAATTAAAAATTACCTACCTTGAATATTTTATATTTAAAAAAATATAATTATTCATACAAATAATCACATATTATAAATAAATCACTATTTTCATTTTCTGTATCCATTTTCCTTTCCAGTGATGTATAACACATGCCACATTTATCGAAATTATTGTGTGAAGTAGTCAAATGAAAAGGGTATATGGTGAAATCTTTTGAAACAGGAAAATTATCTGGTCCAAAACCTAAAATAATGAGTTTCCTGTTCTGATCCTTAAAGAGTTAACATAACGGTGGTTGAGAGAAAGTCATTTTGGTCTCATTTGATTAACATAATAACACATATACAGAATATATAAAGTATGACATCATTATCAAGAGTCTGGTTGTTTACATATAACAAAAGAAAAAGAAGGATGCAGAATTCTAGATGTAACATAAGCAGATATCATAACAGAGAAAGAGATCGACATAAGATGCAATAAGGTAAATTAATTTCCATTTCTAAGAGTCAGCATTGAACCACTCTAATGAAACTTTAAGAGTTAACATAGAACCAATCTAATGAAACTATAAGGGCTGACATTAAAGGTAAAGTATGAGACAAATAAGGGGAATTACTGACTGCAATGAAACTGGTTCTATGGATAGAATAGAATAGGATAGCTGTTTCTTTGTTATATGTGACTGATGCATTATTTTTTAGCAGAACAGTTCCAGACTTACATGGGAGAGTACAAAAACTTTAATGGAGCGCCTGAAAATGTCCAGGTCTGAAGTGATAGATCCCATCCCTCACCAGCTGTTGAGGAAGGTGAGACATATTATGGATTTTAAATGATTAATGGATTTTTTCTTATTTAGTGCTATATCTAGATTAATCGTCTTTACTTACATAGTACTATACTGAGGTTAATAGTTTTTACTTTTATACTGTGATTAATGACATTTATTTTTATACCATAATACTGAGTTTAGTTACATTTAATCCTTTACTATTATTCCCAAATTAATGGCATCTACTTTTTATTACTTCTACATTAAGATTTATGACTTTTACCTTATATATTTTTTTAAAATATGTATTTTTAAAAAAAGGAGATGCTGTCTCGATCATCTTTGCACTGTAAGAATTATATTAGAGGAACATATCAGAAAGCAGAAATAATTTATTCTAAACTTTATTGACTTTAAAAAAGGCTTTCAACAGCACACATAGAGAATTATTGTGGAATATCGTGAGACTATATGAAGTACCACCAAAGATCGTCAACATCATCAAAGATTTGTACAATAGCTTCTCTTGTGCAGTTCATATAAGGCAGAACTTAGTTAATGGTTCGAGATTGATATAAGGGTAAAACAAGGATGTATTTTATCCACTTTATTATTTGGAATTGCTATCGACTTCATAATGCAGAAATGCTGAACACATAAGAAAGTCATTGAGTAGATATTTGGTCTCACTTATAGCACCTTCATTTGACATAGTCCTTATCAGTAGCAATGTGAACATGCTGCAAAGGGGGGAACAAATGTCCTGTCATCAATGGCTAGTTGAATAGGACTTCAGATCAACCAAGAAAAGATGAAAGTAACGAAAAATGAAATCTGCACAGAAGAAAAAGAAAAGAGGTGAAAGATTTAGATTACTTTATCTTGGAGGTTGCATAGATCAAGAAGAAGACACAAAGAAAGAAATTTGAATCAGAATAGCAACAGTAGCAATGACTTTTAGAAGGCTTGATAAAATATGGAATTAAAAGGACTAAGCACAAAATGAAATTTAGTGAAATCTATGAAATCACAAAATGCCTTTGAAATGTGGATATATAGAAGAGTAGGTAGAATTGGTTGGAAAAAAAAAAGAAAACAAAAGATAAAGTCTTAAAACAACTAAAAAAAAGAGAACTACTAAACACAATTCAAACAAGACAAATACGATTTTTGGGCCACGTTAAAAGACACAACAGCCTACTAAAATTAATCTTGGAGGGCAAAATACAAGGTAAAAGAGGCAGAGGCAGACCAAGACTAACATGGACGAGTAACATTAAAAGATGGGCAAATCAGCCTATGACAACCTGCACCATCAAAGCAAGAGACAGAACAGAATGGTGCTCCATGGTAGCCAGCCTTCGTTGCAGAGATGGCACTCGATGACGAAGCACAAAAACAAAGCTGATGATTTTGATATTAAGTGTTTTATCCACCCTTATGGAGAGATGGAAAGTAAAGGTAAAGTTTTCCTCCACACCTTGCTAGGCATTAGGAGGATATGGTGTTAGTATCCATGTGTTTTAATAGCCAGAGCAATTTTTTTTTTGCAGTACCTGGCCAGACTATCTTTTCTTCCCAGAAAAATCTCTGGTAACCATTTTTAGTGGCTGAGTGAACTTTGGAGCCATGTTGGTCTGAAAACAATGCACCACTTCTGAGAATTTAACCCAGACCTCTTATTATGAAACAAGCACACTAACCACTCAGCCACCGAGGCTGTGAGTGCTGGAAAACAACAAAGAAATAGAAAATAAAGGAAATGCATTTAAAAAGAGATGCCTCAAGAAAATGCTTTGTATGCCATTGAATGAACTCAAGACTAGTGCAGAAATTAGAGAAATGGCCGTGAATCCAACAATATAATCTATAATCAAGGTGAAAGCAAAAAAGTGGTATGGTTACATCTTTACATAGGTAAAGGACAACACAAAAAAATCAAAATGATTTTGCTGCTGAGTAGACCTTCAGCAGGAACAATGGACAACACATGCACATATATGTAGCAAATTAAATTAACACTGCATCATCATCATCAAGTACCATGCCTGCTGGAGTAGGTGATCATGTCTCTCCATAACTTTCAATCTCGACAGTTATTTATCATTTCTGTTATATTATGCTGTCTGGTATCTTTTCTCTTTGCTTCCCTCTGTCTCTTCGTCCCTCAATTTTCCCAGTTGTTACAATATATTCCAGATGTTCCCATCTCATTATATGGCCAAAAAATGATGATTGTTTCTTCATAATATTGGAAATTAGCTCTCTTTTTGCTTTGACCTCTTTCAGAACGTTTTCATTACTCTTCTTAGCTGTCCATGGTATTCTCAAAATTTTTCTGTAAAACTACATTTCTACAGTCTCCAGTTATTTTCTTGTCTGTTGTCCTATTGTCCATGATTCACGTCCATATGTTAAGACTGGCTCTACACAACATTTAAGAACTCCTTTTCTTGTTTCTATTGTCAAAAATGGATTACACAGTATCTTCCTCATTTTTTGGAAAGCTGCTTTTGCCTGAGCCTTTCTGCATCTCACCTGTGTTGTACATTTACCATCTGAGGTTAACATTGTACCCAGATATTTAAATTCATTTACCTGTTTTAATATTTTTCCACTTGTCTTTATTGTGCATTGCGGTGATGTCTTTTTCTTTGTTGCTACCATTACTTCTGTCTTTTTGCTATTAAGGCTGAGTCCTTTATTTTTTGCTTTCCTTTACTATAATGTCTAAAATTTCTTGCAACTTGTTTTCACTCTTAGCGATTAAGACTATAACACTGCATAGTAAAATAATGAAATATCTGAAAAAGAAAATAATGTTTAAAATGAATGAGTGCTTGCTGCAACCAATTCAGAAAGGCAAAGGACCTAGCTCTGAGAATGACTATGTGTATGTGTTGATCACTGTTCTTATTGAAGGCCTACTGAGCGTCAACGTCACTTTGATTTTGTGTTGTCCCTTGGATACTTAAAGCTTTAACCACACTATTTTTGTTTCTTTTCACCTTTATCATCAGCTTTACAGCAGCTTTGTATATTTATGCATTTTTATGCCTTTACCACCAATATATAAACAACAAAATAGTGTGGGCATATGTGGACCATATGATGAGAGGGGATAGCAAGAGAAATCCAAAGAAAGCAAGAGGGTAAAAAAAAAAAAATAAGAAAAACACAAACAAGAATGCTGAGGCAAGAGGCAAAGCAAGCATCAGCTCTCTTAACGAGGTTAAGAGGCTTGTCCAGAACATGGGACGTGCAAAATACAATACAGATCCTGTACATAGTCTAATGCTTAATAGCAAAGATCATCGGACATGTAGATTCTAGAATCTCTGTACAATACTTGTATGTCTGTGACTAGAGAAAGGAGAATATAGTTCATATGAATGACGTTTGCACAAGACTTATGCTGTGACGAAAGAAAGAAGATTATATTTGGTATGAGGGGCCTTTGCACAAGGCTTATCCATCTGTGACTAAAGAAAGAAGAATATATTTGGTATGAGGGGCCTTTGCACAAGGCTTATCCATCTGTGACTAAAAAAAGAAGAATAGAGTTGATAAGAGGGACCTTTGCTCAAGGTTTAGTCCATCTGTGACAAAAGAAAGGAGAAAAGAGTTGATAAGAGGGACTTTTGCTCAAGGTTTAGTCCATCTGTGACAAAAGAAAGGAGAAAAGAGTTGATAAGAGGGACCTTTGCTTAAGGCTTAATCCATTTGTGACTAAAGAAAGGAAAAAAGAGTTGATAAGAGGGACCTTTGCACAAAGGCCTGCTGGCCTGAACATTTGGGGTTCAGTTAGACAAGCACATTTTTCTGACCTAAAAGGCTTTGTGGAACACCCAGTCTCTGTAAACACCCAGTAAATTGGTACCAGAGATATCATCTGCAAAGGAAAAGAAGCAGGGGAGGGAACTGGTCACCCCACCTTATGAAGCTGAGTAAAATGAAGTCACTAAAACTTCATTACCCAAAGACAGTTGATGTGGAATACCTTTACCTTTTTGCACAAGTCTTGTCAATCTGTGACCAAAGCAAGAAGAAAAAGACAGTTGATATGAGAGACCTTTGCCACTGCATCTGATTTTGTGCCCCGTGCTGAGGCCTTCATGTCCATTCATGTATTGAGAGAGCTTATGGGTACTGTCCGCGTCAGGTGATCATGTTCCTATATACATGTTTATATTTTCTTTTTATCTGTGCTCTTTGATTCCTAGACTTTTTTTTTTTTTATGGATTTCAGAAGTTTAAAAAAAGATAACTTTTTATTTATTCCTAATTTAAATTTATCCTAATTTAATTTATTTCTTTAGTACATAGGTTATGCCAGAAAATATGTTCATCCAAAGATAGGACCAGAAGCTGCCACAGTTATACAGGTAATTGTTACATTCTTCTTCAGCAATCCGCTATTGCTATGTGTTTAGATACAGTTGTTCATGAACAAGATAGTGCATTTGAGGTTTTCACCAGTTCTTTATAACTTGTTATGCAGGATTGTTTCTGTAGGCCGTATTTGTGTCCTTAGAGTCTTGAGAGTGCTGCAGTCCTGTAGGATATGCTCTGTGATTTGTCTGGATGCTCCACAGTCACATGTAGCAAAGTTACCGAGTTCTCTCTTGTGTAGGTGTCCCTGAGGTCACAGTGACTTGTTCTTAGTCTGAAGATCTTGATCTTCACTTGTGTGCAGAGTTTGTTTAAGATGTCATCTTCTGGCTCATATTTTCCATGTAACTCTCTCCATTCTGTTTTCCTGGCTTGTTTCAAAATTGTTTTTATTTCTTTCAGGCTCTGGGGTTGGTTGGATTGTTGGAAGCTCCCACCTGCTTTTGTGAGTTCATTTTCTTTCTCGTTTCTAGGGATGCCACAATGTGCTGGTATCCACTGCAGGACTAGTTCTGTCTTTTCTGACAGCGAAAATATGTTGTTCTTTAGGTAGTTGTTACAAATTGCTAGTTAAAGATTCTTGAAATTTTAAATTACATGATCATAGATCAGAGTCAATTTTCTGATTGCTTACGATGAATGATGATATTGTATGACGAAGGACAGTTCAGCTGCGGTCACTTTCGGTGCTGCTTGGCCTTATGTCTTTTGGCGTGTGCTGTAGCTGCTATGATGGGGACTGCAACTACCTTTCTTTGTTTGGATCCTTCAATGAGATGAGTTTTAATTTTAATTCAGATGATTCCACTGGCACGGGCGGTTGAGCAATTATGGATTTTAATTCATTTGCAGTGATACCAGGGCCCTCGACTATCCATAACCATAATCTTTCTGATAAGAGCAGGATTTATCAAGAACATTGATTGTGAAGAAGTTCTCTATTTTCCTCAAATGAATGTTGGTGGGGGGGGGGGGGGGGGGGGGGTTTAATTAGTAGATTTGACACAATGAGTTCTGTACATCACTGCACATTGAAAACTCATAAGTGCTCTGTCTCTTATAATGGATTGCACAAGATGTGCATTTTGATGGTTAACACATTCCATGAGCCACAAAATGCTGCTATAACAAAATGAAAAACCCAGGAGCCATGATTTGCAAATTTAATAACACATTTCTGTAATTATTTCCACTATATCCTTGTCATTCTCTTATTTAAAATCTCTTTTCCAACTTCCTAAGCAGATTGTCCGAACAGCCATTGTGTTTCAGATCAATTTTAATTTATTTTCTTGCTATTATTTCAAATTTAAACAAAAATTCTGAAAATTGCCTGGTCACAGCGTGCTAAACCCGTTGGTAGTTAGTGTGTCAATGCAGCTCACTGGTTACACACAGTTGATTTTTCATTATAACTTTTATCTCATTTGTTGGGTGTAAGTAAAGTAAAGTAAAGTACCCCTGTCATGCCAAGTGGCGTATAGGGAATATGGTGTTAGTGACCATAAATTTTACAGACCCTTGGCACATGATTTTTGGTGTAATGTAGTCGGTATTAACTTTCCCAGAAAAAAATCCGGTACCTATTAAAGGTTGGGTGAACCGGAAGCCATTGGTTTGCATCGAACCCTACCTCTTGTCCTTTGTAGTCCAGTTCACTAACCACTGAGCTATCGCGTCTTGGGTGTGCCTGGGATTTATTTATGCTGGAGGTTAAAGGTTGTGTGCTTAGTGCATCCACCACAAGATGTGCAGGTTAAAGTTTTTATTGGTGTCCGGTTAGCGCAATCGATAGGCGGTTGGCTTACCACGGCAACAGCCGGGGTTCGTACCCTGGCGAGGACACCTGGGTTTTACTAATTCCCTAAAAATTAGTACCTCTGAAGTCGGAGTAAATCTGCCTGCATGGCGAGGGGCATCCTGTAATGGGATAAAACAGACTTTACACGCAAAATTCAGTCCCACAAAATTGAGTGGGTGGGACTTCGTCAGAGGTCAAAAGCTGACGAAAGCGAACGAACGAACGAAAGTTTTTATTTTTACCTCTAGTTGAAACAAAATTTTGACCTCACCATCTTTCATCTTTCAAAGCTCACCTTATTTGGAGAAAGGCAGATTATTTTTACATTTGGCAACCCACTCTACACACATCTGATGGTTCCTTTAAATCACTGATTTATTTGCTGTCTCTGTATGTTATATTATGTTAAGATCAGCCTCACTGCATACCATATGAATCTATAGCTGTTCCGATTTTTTACTTGAAATATTGAGAATCTCCAGGGAGAACTCAGTAGCTCATCTTGGGATCCACCAGTATGGATAGGTTTTTGGTGACAATTTTGCCTTGGTAATGTCCTTTTTTTGGCCTGCTCTTTCCAATGTTGATGCCTAGGGTTCTTTAACATGTGTGACATTAGTGTACACTGAACCACCTGTTTTATAGCTCTTGTACAATGTGACTAGACAATGGGTCTCACTATCCAGAGACCAGGGCAGGGTAAAGCTGTGATAAAAACCACTGATTTATTTAAAAAAATTTTTTTTTTAATTCCCACTGGTGGAATTGAACCTAGGACATTCCTGTCCAAAGACAGATCCTTTACCTCTAGACCACCAAGCCCCTGTCTCTGTATAAAATTCAAGATTGATTCCTTCATCCGAAGATAGAATTAACATTTTCAAAAACTGTGTAGTTTGCTTCAACTTTCTATAGAACTAGCTCTTTAGTTTTGGAAGCAGGGTTATCTCAGTAGATTTGTTATCTCATTCCTGTTGAATCGGTACTTTTATAGAATTTATTCTGAAATTCCTCTCTGTTTCTTTACTTTCGGTATATCCAAATCTATCTCTATCTTTCATTCGCCTGAAGTATTGTCTATATCTGCAATGTCGTTTCCTGTATATATTTTACTGTCTTTTGTAATTCTTGCAGTGACCCATATAGTTTTGTCTGTAGTGTTGTATCTATCGGCCAATGGATTTTCCTCAGTCTACTATATTCTGTGCAATCTTGAAGTATGTATTCAGCAGTCTGGGGCCCCTGTCCACATGTACAAGTAGTTGATGTGCCGATCTTGAATTTTGTATACATGTGACTATGGAGTCGATTGTGTCCTGTTCTGAGGCATATAATGATAACTTGTTCATATCTATTCATATTATGAAAGGCATCCTGATTTGGGGCTTGTGGTCCTCTGATTGATTTGATTATCTGTTTCTTATGATGGTATGTAACCGGTGTATCTAGTTGTGTGCCTGTTGAACCTTCCTTTGCCAACTGATCTGCTTTCTCATTTCCTGGTATTCCACAGTGAGATGGGATCCACTGCAGGGAAACCCTGTGGTGCTTGCAGAGTTCAGTCAATAAGGTCTGCAGATGTGGTAATTTTCTGGATTGTAGTGCCTGGAGTACTGATCTTGCATCTGTCAAAAACACTAGAGGCTGTGGGCTAAGATTACTGTTCAGCAGTTTTTCTATTGCCAACTTTATTGCTTGTATTTCTGCATCATAATTGTGACAATATTCCCTGTTGCTATTTTATTCATATACCTGTATATCCAAATTAAGTGTTAATATTCTAACGCCCCGTTTCAGGAATTTTACCTATCCCTGCGACGGCGTCATCAAAGCCGAGACAGTACACCCATCACTACCAGACAGCTGGAGTCTCTAATGAGGTCGATGTTATTTTGTTTTTATTGTAAATAACTTGAGTGCAACATTTAGTCTTCATTTGATTGTAGATTTTTTTAGGTATATTGTGTCACTTTTTCTTTCTCCCCCAACCCCACCCACTCAAAATAATAATGTGTGGTTTATTTTGTTATGTTCGATTTGTGTTCATTATTTTAGAATGTTATGTGTTAAATTTTTTGTATTTAAGTGTTGAAATTAGTATAATTTGTTTTGTTTTTAGCAATTTTAATACTGCTTCTATTGTTTAATTTTTATTACATTTCTTTGCTGATTAATGACTGAAAGAACTAACATCAATGCACTCAAGGTGGGCCCATAAGTGCCAGCTTTCTTAACAAATGGTATAAAGTATGCAAGTTTATAAGTTTGGTTACACACTTTTATGATCTGTCATCTGTTTATTTGATAAAATATCTTTAAAAGAAAACTGCTAGAACAAAAATTCATATAGGAGAAGGTGTATCTTGGTCTACGCCCTATGGGCCGGTTACGGCTCGAAAGGTCAATAGATAGATAGATAGATCTGTTTCTATTTGTGCTAAAGTTGACTTTACATTTCAGGAGTTGCAGCTTTTCTCACTTGTCACTCTCTTATCAATGGTCAAATATCTCCACTCAAGTTCCAAAGTTCTCTCTATATATACAATTGAATTAACTCTACCCCTATCTAAGGTAAACAAGGTCTTTACCAAAGAAGAAGATTGAAAGAATATTTTAAAAAGTTTTTTTTTTTTTTACTTTTCCCACCTACCAGTTGTATCCCATGTTGTCTTTATAAGGAAATCCTTTCAGAAATAATCATTTTGGACACACAAACCATTTATCTTCACATTTATCATAAAAATAACTCCAATAAAACCTATATTTCGTATTTATAGTTATATTTTTATGCATGCAGTTGTCCAGTGCTTATGAAATCATAGTTTTTACAAAATAATTTTGGTCTCCAAGTGTCTAACATTTTCAAAACAGTTTTGTAAAGCTTTATGATACTTTACCATAGTGAATATTATAAAAACTTGGCACTATTATTAGATACAAACATTAGAACCAATTCTAAATTGTTTGAAATAAATAGTTTGATGTAAATCTTCTTGTGAAATAATGCAAAACACATTTTTTTTTCTCTCAGAAAATCTTTGTTTCTACAAGAAGAAATCAAACGCAGTTACCTTAACGCCAATTTTCTTTATAATTAAACTTCTGAAGCTAGAGATTTCCACATGTAGACACTAAAAAATATGAATTAGACAAGAAACGACACAAATTAATTAGTAACCATAGACGGATAATTCATCAACTGGTAGTAGGAACTACAAGGGAGTCGTGGCACATCAATTGTCTGATTGTAGGGAAAGAGTTAAACCTATTGGTTATTTGTTTTGGACTCCAAAATTGCCAGGACTAGAGAATTTTGTAGCTTTCAATATTCTATTCATTTACATTGAAGCCATCAGTTTTAATCATTTTGAAATATTAATTGAGAGGGTCGTTTTATTTTCCATTATTTCCATGCCTCTTATATTTTTACCACATTTTTTGTTTCAATGTAATATTGTGTCTGTGTATATTATAATTATTTCTATGTATGCTTCTATAATAATTTTTATGATGTGTACTATATTTCTTTCATATCTCTTACCTGCCATTAACTGTTTGTACATTATGTAGCAAGTGATACATTTTAATATGCTCTGTTAGGCTAACAGAAGCCAGGGCACGGCTAGAACTTAGGGAGGTAGCATCCAAGAGTGATGCTGAAGATGTTGTAGAAATCATGAAACACAGGTAAGATTCTTCCTGATATACATTATGTTATGTTGTGACTGTATTATCAGTCCTGTGTCATATCTTAATACAGCATTGATACCTAATGTCTTTAGCTGTTTCTATTTTGTCAGCATTTAAGTATTAAAATTGCTCTTTGTCATTTCAGTAGTTTTGTCATTCTTTTTTCAAGTCTTCCCTATCTGACCTTCATTTGCTTTTCTTGCATCTGCCTTTTTTACTGTCATGAATTGTTTTACAAGTTGTATTTAGAAATCTTCAGTTAGGATTTTATGATACAAACCAATTGATGCTCCAACATCCCCTGCAACATCTCTGACAATTTAGGGCTGGATAGTCTGAAGGTAAGAAGTTGGCCTATGGATAAGGGGGTCTTGGGTGTTTTCCTCTCTTTTTCTTATTCATTCACCCATTCTTAGCATTCACCCATCAAGTGCCATGAGGAAGCGAATCAAATCAGAGGAAGAGGTATGTTCACAGCACTCTGAAAAAATGGCAAGTAATCAACAGAAAAAAAACAAATAACAGTATATGGTCCAAAGAAGGATCGAACCCATACTCCTAGTCACAGCGCCTTGCCACAAAAAAGCCAAGTGCTAGGGAACACTGCCAACTCGGCTAACTAAAAAATTAGCCATCATTGGCGATGTCTTTCACACAGGTGTTCTCATGACTATAGCATAGGGCTGCGAAAGCAAGTATTCAGCCCTACCCTATCTGGGAGATACTTGTCTTAGTAGGAAAAATACAGATACACAATTTATTCTCGAGTTATGAATGCAGCCCTATGCTATAGTATAATATGCCACTTTGCTACATTTATAGTTTTCTGGAGAAAAAATTGTATCCCAAATTTTTGCTAATAACTTGTGTGAGTTGGGGTTTGTGTTTTATTATTTATTACTAGTATTAAATTAAATATCAAACAAGGAGTCAGACAAGCCTGTGTACTGTTGCCGGATTTGTTCTCTCTTTACAATGAAAATGTTATGAGATCAATAATAGACAAAAAATGGTTTTAATTCAAAGGTCACAACATAAACAATTTGCGATATGTGAATGACACAGTCTTAATAGCAGAGGTGGAGCATGAACTACAAGAAATGATAGATGTAATAGAGAAAGAAAGCAGCAAGAAAGGTCTCAGTCTGAATAATAAGAAAACAATTGTAATGGTCATGTTGAAGAAACAATCATCACCATCATGTAACATAAAAATGAATGGGACAAATCTGAAGAACATGTATAAAGCATCCAATACTTGGTCACAATAATAAAATCAGATGGGAGATGCACCACAGAAATAAAAAGCAGAATAGCTTAGGCCAAAATAGCATTTCAGAAATTTAAAAACGTCTTGTGCAACAAATCTATGTCAATAAAAGTCCATTCTGATGGAATACCTGCTAAAATGTTGCACTATGTTCTGTACCAGTGGCCCACTGCATTCGTTTTCTGCTAGCATTTTATTCAGGTTTGTTTACCTTAGCCTTTGATTGTCCCCAATCTTCCTGCAAGGCAGCAGATTGTCTTTTCTGTAGGGGGATTCTGCCTTTGGATGGTCGGCCCTCCCAATTTTACAAGCACCATCTGCCCAAGCTTAATGTAGTTATTAGTTGGTCATTAGACTATGACACATCAAACAACAGACTATAAGGTCTTCCAGCAATGCGAATTGTCAAGTCCCTCCTGACTAACACGAACCTCCAGGTAGTCTCACTGATGCTGACAAGTCATGTATGAAACCCCACTCCGTCTTTCACTGATTAGAGTCCGACCGTCCTAGGGATTTACAACTAATGTCATGACATAGCTCACACAACAATGGCTGACAATATCCCAGTTACTATAGTAAATGCAGCCAAAAGCACACGAAAAGCTGATGCACAATCTCCAAAGTGAAAACTGCGACTGACTAGACTAATCAGAGCTTAGCAATGAGTTGTAACATGCAAAAACTTGGCGTCAAACAATTACAACGACGGTCTTGGAACAGCACACAATGTTGTGACGTAATTTGCATATGACGCTGGACAGGGGAATGTCGCATTCACAAACTTTTGACTTGACAAAGAGGAACATTGAGGTGAGTACAACCTATCATCATCGGTGAACTTTGCTAACTGGATCAGCTGGTTGGCTCAGACGCAGAAAATTGCACCGTAGAGCTAAAACTAATTAGTTCCCTGATGTAACTTCTGCAGCGGACCAGCGAACGTGACCTAATTCCACCATGTCTGGTAACGGTAGTCCTGTCAATAGAAGTGAGAAAGAGAGTTAAACGGTATGATATAGAGCCAATTCTAACCTATGGAAGTGAGTCACGGATAGTAGACAAACAAATGAAAAGACAGTGACTACAGAGATGGAATTTCTCAGAAGAATGTTGAAAGTTCATTGGACAGTTAGCTCAAAATACTAATGAGGACATTCTCGAAGAAGCCATCATAAAAAGGGAGTTCCTAAAAAACATTAGAAAGAAACAATCAAGAATTTTCAGGCACATCAAGCAAAGAGGAAAGTTGGAGTACTTGGTTACAACTGACAAAATATATAGAAATAAAGTTATCACAGATGATAAAGAGAGAAGATACTGGATAGCTTGTTGTCATGGCATGGAAAACAGTCAACAACAGAATCGATAGAATGCACTGTGGATAGAAAATTGTGGAATGACAAGATCGCCTTTGCCATCTGGTGTGGCACATGATGACGTTTCATAAATGAAATCAGTGCATCTTTATCATTTCTTTCTTCAGCATGCAGGATGTGTACTCTGATCAATTTGGTTTGTTGGACTTCCAAAGGTCACAGCACGGATCAGGCATGAGTGGACGCTCACAGGTTTGTTCACATTACTAGATGTCTTGAGTTATGATAATACATACATTTTTAAATAGCTCCTTAAACTGAACTGTATTAACAGGCCCAAGCTTGTGTTTCTTGCTTATATTTATGATTGCTTCCTTTTTTTTTCCTTTTCACTTCCTTTCATACTCCTTTGGGTGTCAAGAGAGATAAAGAGTTCTAGTCCTTACCTTTCTGTCAGCCTCCACTATTGTCAATTGATGTTGATGTAGCATTTCTTGAATATTGTCAGTCCATCTTGCACAGGCTCTTCCTCTGTCTCCTCTATATGAATTGTATGGTATAGTAGCATCCTGTCTCCTCTATATGAATTGTATGGTATAGTAGCATCCTGTCTCCTCTATATGAATTGTATGGTATAGTAGCATCTTGTCTCCTCTATATGAATTGTATGGTATAGTAGCATCTTGTCTCCTCTATATGAATTGTATGGTATAGTAGCATCTTGCATTCTTTTCAGATGAGCAAATTATTTCATTTGTTGTTTCTGTATGTAGTTTAGAATTGATTAAGTGCCCGAATTCTCTCTTACGACATCATTTCTTATTCTGTCTCCTCTGTTCACTCCTAGCACTTTTCTCAAACATCTTGTCACTGTTGTGGCTAGCTTAATTTTATGTTTATTTGTAAGCGACCATGTTTGGCATTGATAGCACAAAGTGGGAATGAATTTAATCTATATGTTCCTTTGTGGTATAGGTACTTTCTTGTATTGAATTGTAAAGGCTAGCTGTCCTCCCAATATTTGATTTGCCTTGTTGCATCATTGGTCTATTTCTTTTTCCATTTAACCATCTTCAGAGATCTTGTTCCTAGACATTTGACATCTGTCACTTGCTTTATAACATGTCGTGCTACAGCTATGTTTAGTAACTGCTTCATCATTATCCTGTGCCATACCGGATGTCGTAGGCAGGGATGTCTTTCCACAATTTTCTATCTACATTGCATCATATCAATTCTGTTGTTGACTGTTTTCCTTGGCACAGAGCTATTCAGTACCTTCTCTTTTTGTCGTCCATGATCTCCCTTTAACTGTATTTTGCCAGTTGTAACCAAGTATTCCAAATTTTTTCATGTGCTTGAAAAAATTTTGATTTGTTTCTTTCCGATGTTTCTTAGTAGCTGACTTTTTGTGTTGGCCTCTTTGAGAATTTCCTTAATGGGTCTTTTTAGCTGTCCAGAGAACCCTCAACATTCACATTAACAATGGTTAAACATTGCAGAAACAATGCAACCAAAATTGTTAAAGACTGCCTAAGACAATAAACTTTAGTTTTCCATATTGCTTCAGACCATGTGTTAAAATGATAAGACAAGTGTCTTGATGGCCAGAAATGTGGTACTTCAATGAGACTGCCTTTGGTGTGTGAAAAAAATATGATTAGTTGTGAATCTTCAATCCAGTTTTATTCAACTTCTGCTTTGACAAACATTTATCTTGACCATTGAACAGAACTGTATTGAACAACTTTTCAATTGTTGGAACAAAGTCCGGAGGTGCCTGATAGCAATAGAGATAAAATCTGCCAGCGACCCATAACTGATGGTTTATGCCAGGATCAGTGAACTAGACCAAACACCAATTCTTCGTGGGCCCCTAGTAACATTTGGCCAAGCAAGTAGGGATTGATGAGGGAAGGCAACCAGTACTCAAAAGTGCAGTGCTGAAGCTAGATGTGTTGGGCCGAAATGTGCAATTAAACCACAACACAAAGCATTTATGTCCATTTTAATTCCTTTAAAGAATGGATGACGAAGAGGATTATCCATATCCATTTATTTAGTACACATTTTTAGTGAATGCCAGAAATAAAGTTTAGGTCCCAAATCAGAGGGTGTAAATTAGGAGGAAAAATTAAAAAGTAGAAAAAAATGGAATGTTAGAAGCTTTACGTGATTAGTGGATGACACCGATTAAATGATGTTTCGGCCCAATAGGCCTTCAGCAGGTACAAACAAAAAAAACACACACACGGATATGTAAGTAAAACTAATAATGAAATATCCAAAACAAAAATAATCGAAATATGTCTATCCTGTGTGTCAGGCCGAGGTCAAAATGAAAAGGAAATGGTAACCTGAGTGTGGCTGTCGTGAATGTGCAGAAATGTGCGCAAATGCACACAGAACCAGAGGAGTTCACACAGGGGTCAGTGTGCAAACACAAAGGAGAAAGAATAGAACAGTAGACTAACAGGTGCTCAAAAGGCGGTAAGAGTGAGATGTCTGAGAGTGGGGTACAATTAAAACAAATGAGGGGTAAGGAGCACAAAAAAAAGGTATAGAGGAGAACACCGAAGTGTCTCATTGGGGACTAGAGGAGGGGAACTATAAATAGCATGACATAGTAAATAGACCAAAGAACCCAAATATGTGCAGTAGAGAAGGCTATGCAAAAGGGAAGGAGCAACCAAAAGGAAACTATGTGTATGAATGTGATACATTCATGCCTCATGGGGTCAGCGAACCATACTGGACTATGAAGCGATTTTCCAAAGTTTAGCGGTTGCGGTCGCCAGAGTGACAAAGGACAATCCCAGTGACACGGATGTCATCTTTGCCCTTGTTATCAGGGGAGTTGAAGTGGGAAGACACTGGAGTACCAGTTTTCTGTTGGACATCCCGTAGATGTTCACAAAATCTTTCCACTAATCTTCTCCCAGACTCACCAATATAGGTCATGTGGCATCGTTGGCATATGATGGCATAAATGATGTTGCGGGACACACCTGTGAAGCCATGCTTGATCTAGAAAATTTAGCCTTTCTAGGGTGTAAATTACTGTGATAGCCTTGGGAATGATATTCTCCAGATTCATCCAATTATCTGTAACTGTTTTCTCAGAAATGTTTACTGTTTACTTACTTCTATAGATTAAATTAATGGTTCCAAACTTCTTTTAGCCAAAACGATTTGTGTCAGCTCTGCAAAAAATTGCTGAACAGACTTACAACAACATTTTTACAGTCCAACAGATGAGGCAAATTTCAAAGGTATGTTTATGTTTATCTAAAGGCAGTGTTCTGTTGGCTTGGAAGTGACAGCTTATGCATGGATCTAATACTTTATTTTTTGTTTGTATGTTTGTTAAAAAAAGTTGATTGTTAAAGTGAGATGCAATGAGAATAAATGTAATAAAATGACCTCCTCCTATCTCCCTCTCTTTCTATCACTCTCTCCCTCTCTCTCTCTTATTTTTCCTTGAAGAATGCAATAATTCAAACATAATAATTTCCTCATTCCTCCTCTTTTTCCCTCTTATTTTTCCTTGGAGGAAGTAATAGTGCAAACATAATAATTTCCTCATTCCTCCTCTTTTTCCCTCTTATTTTTCCTTGGAGGAAGTAATAGTGCAAACATAATAATTTCCTCATTCCTCCTCTTTTTCCCTCTTATTTTTCCTTGGAGGAAGTAATAGTGCAAACATAATAATTTCCTCATTCCTCCTCTTTTTCCCTCTTATTTTTCCTTGGAGGAAGTAATAGTGCAAACATAATAATTTCCTCATTCCTCCTCTTTTTCCCTCTTATTTTTCCTTGGAGGAAGTAATAGTGCAAACATAATAATTTCCCTCCTACTCTTCTCCAAGTGTTTCTAGTATTCAATCTATCCATCTATGTCAAGGATGCTCTTTCTGCATCTGTCGGTTGCTTTCGTTATATTTGCCGATTGCTGTGTTTGTTGTAATTAATGTTTCTATCGTTGCTTTTAGTAATTTAAATTTAAAGCTTTGATGTCTCTTCTCTTCACACGGCCAACACATGACCACCTTCTTCTTTTAATTATAGATGATATTTTTGGATGCGCTGTCATTTCTCTTATTTCTGCCCTAGTCTTATATTCATTCCATGATATACAAAGTATTTTCCTCAGGCATTTGTTTTCAAATGCATCCAAATTTATTTTCTATTTCTTATTTGTTTTCCAGCCCTTACATGCATAAGTAAGGATGATGAATATTACATTTGCTTTGAAAATCCTGAGCTTATTTGCTTACTATGCCTTGATGAATAGTATAAGGATAGTGCTTTGCCCAAAATGCACTAGCCCCCTCTTGACTCCATTTTGAAATGTTCTGAAGGAAGACTTTGTCCTTGCTTTTAGAACTAAAGTTGAGTTGCAGCAGATGAATAACACACACTGGATGTCATTAGGATTCCTCCCTTTGGATTTTTTATCTGGATTTACTCCCATAGAGTAAATGGGAACTCCAAACTCTCCTGTGTTTTCTCACAAGGCGGTGAGGAAACTGGACAAAAGTGATCAAAGGGCAGACCAATGCTGAGATGTAAGTATGTTTGCAGGACTTGTTTGAGAGAGCTCTCCATCAGCAAAATAAACTGGAAAAATCTGGAGTCAGATCTTAGTACATGGAGAATAAAAGTAAAAAAAAGGCAAAGCAATTTTCAAGGAAGAGATTATGTTAAAATCAGGACAAAAGGTTTTAGGAGAAAGGAGATGAGGTCAGGCAAATTGTTACAGATAAATTAAAGAGAGGACGACCAAAATAGGTTTTGCCAGCTGGATTAATTGCTGCAGATGCTAGACAACTTGCACAAGACAGAGAAAACTCCATGGGTAACTGTCATGGGTGACAAGTTCCAACAGGAACAAGCAGCTAATTGTTGACAAGATGGCTCTAAGTCACATCACGGGCAGAGGGAATTTGTTTTCTTAGAATCTGTGATCTCTTTATGCCCACTCAGAAGGTGGACATTGAAGAAATATATGTAATATAAATGAATAAAATAAAAGTCTTTCAGTTATACCAAGTAATGTTGATACAGTTATTGCATTATTTAGTTTCTTTTATTTGCTCCTGCTAGGACATAGGCATGCAGATCCTGGATCTGGAGGGCTTTGTTACATCCCTCAACAACCAAGGATTTCTGCTGAAGAAAGGACCAAAAGTGTACCAGCTTCAGACTTTTGGCTACTGATGTGAATTTTATTTTAGTGATTGTTTTGGAGATTGTTGGGAAGAATTTTTATTTGCCTGTGATTTCTTATATTTTGAATAAATTAATCATCCTTTTTTATGTCTCTTGTTTCTCTGGAGTTAATTGTGAGTTTCTTGTCCTCTGCTTCTTTAACTAGCATACAAGACAGTTATTTATTTCCTTATTTTTATAACAAAAATGGACAAAGTAAATACCTGAGTAAAGTGAACATGAACCCAAAAAAAGTGTGAAAGTTTGTGGGAATTCTTTCTCCACTGTTCTCTGCCAGGTTGTCTTTGATTTACCTTTTCTCTCATTTCTTTTAAAAGAGATTTTTCTGGAAAGTAATGGCCACATGTTGTGATACCAACAATATAACAAAAAAATGTGTTGTGGTTGTGAACAAATATTGTCACTAGTACCATATTCTTTATGCGACTTGTAAGGCAGGGAAGGGGGTCTTTACTTTTTTAACTTTTTATATTTCTTTTTAGAGATGACTGTTTGACAATTCGTGTTATGTATGATATGGTTCCTAACCTTTTCTGTTTGATCCATGCAATGTTAGTATTGCAAATAGTAAATTTACTTTGCTGTGATAATATAAAGATGAAGCTTTATATCTAGTTTGTCACTTGTTGCTTTTATCTCAGCTTTCCCAAATCATTTTTATCAACAAAAACAAATTTAAGGTTAATAATGTCCGAATAAGGTACAGTGGAACCTTGCTATTTATTCCAAGGGTCTATTTGAATTGTGATTTGTTCAAAGGCTGAATCAATTTTTCTCCAACGACATAATGTCAATAAGATTAATCCATTCCAGAACGTTGATGACAGTATATTTAAACCGTTATAATACATGTATAGTAAGTACACATTGCATAAAATCATAGATAAAAACTATAAAACTAATTATTAACACCTCTACCAAGATGTTACATAATCTATTAGATACAATTTTGGAGAGGGAAGTAATATCTAAAGACTGGAAAGAAGGTTATATGATCAAACTACAAAAAAAAGGAAGTTTACAGGAGTGCACAAATTATAGGGGAATTATGCTGCTATCAGTGCCAGGAAAAATATTAAGCAGAATCATTCTGGAGAGACTAAAAGAGGCTATAGAAAAACATTTGAGAGATGAACAAGCAGGTTTTAAAAAGAACAGATCATGTGCTGATCAAATAACTACTCTACGTATAATAGTTGAACAAAGTTTATAACTCAAATCCCCACTTTATATTGGATTCATAGATTATGAAAAGGCATTTGATAGTTTAGACAGAAGAATGCTTTGGAAGTTGCTGAGTCATTACGGAATCCCCATAAAGCTTATTAACCTGATAAAAACAATGTATGAAGGAACAAAATGTAGTGTGGTGCATGAAGAACAGCTTACAGAAGCATTTGAAATAAGAACATGAGTAAGGCAGGGATGCCTTCTGTCTCCATTTCTCTTTCTACTGGCCATAGATAACTCAAAACAACAGAAATGGGATCCAGTGGTCACTGACCAAACAACTTGATGATTTAGACTTTGCTGATAACATAGCTCTCCTATCACACAGCCATCAACAGATGCAGGATAAAATGAGAATACTTGAGGAGAGATCACAACAGCTAGGACTGAAGATTAATAGAGATAAGACCAACATTATGAGAATTAATACAGTTGGCAATAACCAAATAAAACTAGGAGAAATACCTCTACTAGACGTACAATCTTACATATATCTGGGCAGTAATATAGATAAAGAGGGAGGAACAGAAAATGATACCAAAATAAGGATATCAAAAGCAAAAGGAGCTTTCATTGCACTGGGAAACATATGGAAATCCAAAGAAATTAGGTTAAATACAAATTTCAAGTCAAATGTTAAGTCTGTCCTATTATATGGCTGTGAAACATGGAGAGCAACAAAATTGACAATCACGAAGATACAGACTTTCATTAATGGATGCTTATGCAGAATAAAAGGATGGAAATGGCAGGAGAAAATCACTAACATAGAATTACGGAAATGTACCAGTCAAATACCAGTGGATAAAGAGATACAACGAAGATGATGGCGCTGGATAGGACACACACTACGAAAGCCAACTGAGAGTATTACACAACAGGCCCTTTTTTGGAATCCCCAGGGAAAAAGACAAAGAGGAAGATCAAGAAATTCTTGGAGAAGAAAGTTAGAAGCAGAGATGAAGATGATGGAGAAGACTTAGAATGATCTTAAAAGAATGGCAAAAAACAGAACGACTAGGAAAGTGTTTGTTGAAGACCTATGCTCCACTGGGAGCTAAAAAGGTAGAAGAGAAGCGAGATAAAACTAATAAATGTACATGAATTGCTGACAAAAAAATATAAGTGCATTTTACCAGTACTGAAGAGAGCTGTTAGTGTAAGTGAGTGGTATACAGTAGAAGGGATATTTAGTTTAGTCACTGGATTATCATGGGAGTCGCTATAGCTCAGTGGTTAGTGAGCTGGACTACCACGGACAAGGGGTAGGGTTCGATCCCAACCGACGGCTTCCGGGTTCACCCAGCCTTAAAATAGGTACCGGATTTTTTTCTGGGAAAGTAAAGCAGCACGGGCGTAATACCGACCACATTACCCCAAAAATCATGTGCTGAAGGTCTGTAAAATATAGGGTCACTAACACCATATTTCCCTATACGCCACTTGGCGTGACGGGGGTACAAAGAAAGAAGAAGAGACTGGATTATCATATAATCAAAGGCTCATTGAACAAGTATATGAGTGCTCATATCACCTCAGCTAATCCTGCAGTGTTAGACTGAGAAATACTTACAAGTCCTCTGGTAGCTCTCTGTAATGTAGAAGGCATGTTATTGCTTGGATATAGATATATAAATACAGGGTGTTTATAAAGTCTCACTACACTTGGTATCTAGGTCAATTTGAAAAAAAATGTTTATGACGTCATCACAATATGTGCTCCCACTGTCAATGAAATTTGTTGAATAAGTTTATTGCTACTGGAAATGTGGAAGATGCTCCACGATCTGGTAGGCCTGCTGTGAATGATGAAATATGTTTAGATATCCAAGACAGAATCCTTAAAAGTCCAGACAAGTCATTAGAAAACTGTCGCAACAAGTGAACTTACCATTGAGCACATATTGTGATGACGTCATAAACATTTTTTTCAAATTGACCTAGATACCAAGTGTAGTGAGACTTTATAAACACCCTATATTTGGGAACTTTGTTAACCTCAGATGGAAGACGTACAAAGGAGGTGAGATGCAGAATGGCTCAGGCAAAAGCAGCTTTCCAAAAAATGAGGAAGATACTATGCAATCCATTTTTGACAATAGAAACAAGAAAAAGAGTTCTTAAATGTTATGTAGAGCCAGTCTTAACATATGGATGCGAATCATGGACAATAGGACAACAGACAAGAAAATCACTGGAGTCTGCAGAAATGTGGTTTTACATAAGAATGTTGAGAGTACCATGAACAGCTAAGAAGAGTAATGAAAATGTTATGAGAGAGGTCAAAGCAAAAAGAGAGCTAATTTCCAATATTAGGAAGAGACAATCATCATTTTTTGGTCATGTAATGAGAAGAGAACAACTGGAATATATTGTAACAACTGGAAAAATTGAGGGTCGAAGAGATAGAGGGAAGCAAAGAGAAAAAATAACAGACAGCTTACGAGAATGGCTTGGCAGAAGGTCAACAACAGAAATGATAAATAGCTGCCGAGATCGAAAATTGTGGAGAGACATGATCACCTACGCCAGTAGGCACGGTACTTGATGATGATGATAGAGTTGTGTTTTATGAAAAACATCAAATAACTCATCTAGTTTTTTTTGTCTCTTTGTTTGCACTAGAAGAGGCCTGTGGTTGCAAAGATGCTTGAGCTTAGGATTCTTACATAAATACCTGGCCACTGTTGTCTACTTTTGATTTGTCAAAACGTGTCTTAAAATGATAAACAACATTGTCTTAGGAAAGGTTGATGATCCTATTGGCCACAACAATTTTAGAATGTCACCTGCCAAGATCTGTGTTTTCTCCCAGTGGTAACAAACTTCGTTCATTTCTGTGGTTTAAATGCTCCATTAACTCATTTTCTGTGGTTTGGTTGCGTTCACCCGATGACTAAAATATTCTAGAGTATCGTGGTAGACTAGAATATTCCTCTTCATCATCTGCCCTTACAAGGACGTAATGGACGTGTCTGCATTGTGTTGTGGTTTGCAGTATAACTGTTATATTTGCTCCTTTCGGCCCAACACATCCGACTTCAGCATAACATTTTTGAGTACCGGGCTGTCTTCCCTCTTCGATCCTTGCACGCTTGGCCAGACTAGACAGGTTAGTCTGTTACTGGAGGCACCACGGAGAGGTGGAGCAGGGTCTGGATGGTTTTGGTTCACCGATCCTGGTGCAAGCCATCAGCTGTGGGTCATTGACAACCTCCAGCTCTGGTGCTGGCCTTCGCCTCCTTCTGTGGTTTAAATGCTCTATTAACTCATTTCTGTGGTGTAAATGCTCCACTAACTCATTTCTGTGGTGTAAATGTTCTATTAACTCATTTCTTTGGTTTAAATGCTCCATTAACTCATTTCTTTGGTTTAAAAGCTCCATTAACTCACTTCTTTGGTTTAAATGCTCCATTAACTCACATCTGTGGTGTAAATGCTCCATTAATTCATTTCTTTGGTTTAAATGCTCCATTAACTCATTTCTTTGGTGTAAATGCTCCATTAACTCATTTCTTTGGTTTAAATGCTCCATTAACTCATTTCTTTGGTTCAAATGCTCCATTAACTCACATCTGTGGTGTAAATGCTCCATTAACTCATTTCATCCATCTCCTATGAAGAAGGTTTCTTTGCTACTTCTTGCTGCTTCCTGCACAATTCTTGGAGTTCTTCAATGGTCAGCTCTTTCGTGTGGCCATCCACCAACTCCTCCACATCGCCCACCCTCAAACTCGTGTATTTTCTCAGGATATCACCTACCATGAAGTTTCCTGTATAAGTGTATAGACTAAAGGCTTTCAAAGTTGGATCAAAAATAGCTTTGTTTTTATAGCAAATATCATTAGAAAGAGAATAGTGTGTTGTTTTAGTACAAGTATTTTAAAAGCTAGAGAAGTGTCAAATAAGTCAAAGTATTCTTTGACACCATCTAAACTGGAAACCAAAAAATCCTAATATCTGGAATTTGGCATTTTTTAAAAATGTCACTGCCAGTCTTTGACTAAACATATGACAGTCACAGTGGACTAAATACTGTCCAAATTCCAAGTGTAATACAATACATCCGACTTCAGCATGGTATTTTTGAGTATCGGGTTGCCATTCCTCTTCAATCTCTTCTCACTTGGCCAGAATAGATTGGTTAGTTTGTTACTAGAGGAACTGCAAAGAGGTGAAGTAGAATCTGGATGGTTCTTGTTTACCATTCCTCGCGCAAGCCATCAGCTACGTGCCACTGGAAGCTACCATCTCTGTTACGACCATGTGCCTTACCTGCACTTTTTTTTCTTGGTCCTATTGCTTCCCGTTTATTTCTTAACATTAAATGCCCAACATGGGCCATAGGCACATTGACTATGTCTGTGGCTTTCTATTCTATTCTATTCTATTCTATTCTGTTTATGAAACCAGTTTCATTGCAGTCAGGAATTCCCCATATCCGCTCCACTACTTGTTACAGCATTTCTCTCGTACATTAGTAAAATCTGTTGACAAGGTTGCTCCGTCGTACACGTCCTACTTGACTGTACAGACAACGATTCCAAACCTCCTTAGTCACTTCTTACGACATGGGTGGCAGGTATCAGTGGCTATATTCTTTTCTCCCCTCACCATGAGGGCCCCAGTTGCCACATGAACAAAGACTTTTATTAAACATAAACGATACATTGTGGATGAATATCTAGAAGACGATGAAAAAGTCAAGATCACAATGAGCACCATGATGGAAACAGAGAGAGATAGAGCTTGGACTCAAACACTTCTTTTTTAACTACATTCTGAAGGACAATAAAGTTTGTTGATGTAATGCCACGACTTGATGCGGGCAAGGTGCCCTTTTACCCCTTGAATGTGGCGGGTCGAAGTGACTTTCTTGACGTTCCCAGCTTTTACTTGAGAAGTTTGGTTTCGTCTAGTCCCTGGCTCTGCTGAGAAACTACTAGTCCAGCCTAAAGCTACTGCAATACTAGGTCTTCTATATCAATAAAAGGCACCACTACATAAAACACGGCGATCCTAGCCAGGCTGTTTTGACGCTGGCTGTTACTGAAGGAAACGACGGGGAGGTAGAGCTGATGGTCCACCAACTCTGGTGTCGCGGGCGCTCAGGCTCCCCTTATAAAGTTGGAGAAAATGAAAGTTTGGCTACCGGGGCCCTCGCCGAGGTCAGGGGATATCAGTCACTGGCACCTGACATGCATGTCGTAAGTGGCGACTAAGGAGATTGGAAATATGGGTAAGGGCTTCACCGGTGCTACGGAGTTCGTGCATCTGAATTGAAACCATTGTCGGTGCTTTTGCTAGTGTGTGGCGGGCATACTTTATACCGGGGAACGAACGAAAAGAACAAGTAATGATTTCTGGACTTCGTACAGGCCACAACAGACTGAAGTACCCCCTTATCAACACCTTCAGTATATGAATCCCTAATGAATGTGACTGTGGCACAAGCAAAATGGCTGCTTAACATCTGTTATAATTACGCTCAACATAAGAAGGCTATTGTGGCCCTCACCGGTACCATACCGACGCTGCAACACAACTATTCAGCCCTACTGGGAGATACTTGCCTTAATAGGAAAGTAAGTAAAAAATAAGTAAAGTACCCCCGTCACGCCAAGTGGCGTATAGGGAAATATGGTGTTCTATTCTATTGTCCTTTTGAGCCGAAGACGGCACATAGGGCAGAACCACAATCTTAAAAAACAGAAACCTTGCGTGCCAAAATGTCACATATTGCAGAGATCACTGCTTCCAAAATCTATGGCTCTGTTTCCATAACAATACTTTTTACAATGACAGCTTGTCAAGCCATCGATCAACCTCATTAGTCGCCTCTTACGACATGCCAATATGGTGTTAGTGGCCCTATATTTTACAGACCTTCAGCACACGATTTTTGGAGTAATGTGGTCGGTATTACGCCCGTGCTGCTTTACTTTCCCAGAAAAAAATCCGGTACCCATTTAAGGCTGGGTGAACCCGGAAGCCGTCGGTTGGGGTCGAACCCTACCCCCTTGTCCTTTGTAGTCCAGTTCACTAACCACTGAGCTATCGCGGCTCCCAGGAAAGTACAGAAATACAATTTATTCCCGAGCTGTGATCGTAACCCTATACTATAGTCATGAGAACGCCTTCGCGTAAGACATTGCCCGCAATAGCTCGTTGTTTAGTTAGCTGAGTGGCAGTGTTCCTAAGCGTTTGACTTCTCATGGCAAGGCGCAGTGCCATGGAGTACGGGCTCGATCCTGCTTCGGACCATATATTGGTCTTTGTTTTTTCTGTTGTTTATTTGTCATTTTTTTTCTGAGTGCTGTAGTACATACCTCTTTCTCCTATGATTCCCTGAATTATCGCCTCTGAAATTTCCCTTTATAATAATATTCATGTATTATTGTTTGTCTACAGTGGAACGCCATTTTACTGTATCGTGTCTTGATGGTGCGCTTAGCTATAGGTACCTGCCCACCCATTGATGTTATCAGCCCAAATTGGTCTGCTTCTGCCTCGACTACTTTGTACCTTCCCGTCTAAGATTACCTTTCGTTAGGTATTGTGTCTCTTCACATGTATGAAAATGGTCTCTTTTCAAATTGTGTCAAGTACTTCTTTTTTTCATTCTAAGTTGGTTCATAACTTCCTTGTTTGCCCTCATTTTATTTCATTCAATTCTCTCCCATTTGTCTATAAATTCACATTTCAAAGACTTCAATTTCTTGCTCTCTTTTCTTTTTAAGTGTCAATGTTTCAGCACCATACAAAAATGTTGAATTTATGTAGCATTTCACTATTCGTAGTTTTAGTTCTGGTGTTATTTGCTCCGATGTGATTATTTTCAAGTTGTTAAAATTACTTTTATTTTTTATTTCTATTCATTTATGTATTTTAGTCTCATAAAAACATTTTCCATCATTTGTTATACAGTACAGCACAGAGGTGCGCATGGCCGTGCGACTAAAACCACTGTTCCGCTGGCTGAAAAGCCGACGTTCGGTGTTCGAAGCCCGCGGTAGACAGAAAGGATTTTTTCTATCGGGGGTGAAATAAAAATCCTGAGTCTCACACGTCGCGGCGACTGCTTGACCTAGCGGCCTTTATCCCTCTGGTTCTATGGTTGCCCCCCCCCCTCCCCGTCATACACCAGCAATGGTACTATGTGTCATAAAGATAGTTTTTTTTAGTTATATAGTATATCCCAGAAGACTTCAACCTTGAATTAATACATATATGGTCAATTTGATTCTCTGTTCTATAATCTAGTGACATCCATGTAGCTTTATGTGTTCTTTTATGTTCTTCTTAGCTCATTTGATTAAGAGCACATAAGTTCACAAATATCTCCAAGATGAAGAAGAGGAAGAAGATATTCTTGAACAAATCACATAATTAGTGTGTGCGTGTGTGTGTGAGTTTTCCTAACATAAAGTTTACCTGACATCGATCAACCTTGATCCATGAAACTAGAAAATCTAATTTACAAGGTCACTGAAGCGCTCGTGTACTTACATACTTGGTGACAACTGCCAAAATATAGGGTGTCTCTTTAATGACTGTGCATTTTTTGTTGTTGAAATAATTACGCACCTAAATTTTATCTATGTGTGACGTAATAGTTCAAGCACCATTTACGTGTTCATTTAAACATCACTGCTACATGATAGATCTGGCTTACAATGGTGTTAACGATTGAAGAAAGAGTATTTATAGTGGAGCATGTGTTCCGTAACGGCGGCAAGTATTCGAATGGGGTTGTTGAACAATTTGTGAATAGATTTCCTGATACACCAGTGCCTCATCGAAATACTGTGAGTAATTTAATAATCAAATTTCAAAACACCGGTAGTGTACATGATGTTAGCCGTCCTGGTAGACCATCTGTTCTTGAAGTAACATCTCTCAACATCCAGGACAGCATTCTAATGAGTCCTGGCAAATCAATAAGAAAGCTGGCTCAACAAGTACACAAATCAAGCAGTACTGTTCATAGAGTTCTGAAAAAAAAATTAAAGTTACATCCGTACAAATTTTCCGTCGTTCCTCAATTAAAAGAATTAGATCACCAATCCAGAATTAATTATTGTGTGTGGTTTGAGAATTTTCTAGCCCAAGAAGGTGAGGAAATCCTTGATTTCACTTTCTTCACAGATGAAGCATGGTTCCATTTGTCTGGGTACGTGAATAGGCAGAATGATCGTCTTTGGAGTGATGAAAATCCACATGCATTGCACCCAGTGCCTCTCCACGATCAGAAAGTAGGAGTGTGGTGTGCAATGAGTCGTCAGCGGATAATCGGCCCAATTTTCTTCTATGACACAATAAATTCAGAAAGATACAGGATTAACATACTGGAACGATTCGTAACCCAACTTTCTGAGCCAGAAATTGAAAAAGCTTGGTTTCAACAAGATGGCGCAACTGCTCACACTGCTGTAAAATCACTGGAATTTTTATATGAAATTTTTGCTAATCGTATAATCTCTCGCGGAATTTGGCCTGCACGGTCTCCTGATCTTACTCCCATGGACTACTATCTCTGGGGTGAACTGAAAGGGAAAGTGTACAAAAACAATCCCCACACACTCGATGAGCTGCAGGTTTCAATCGCCAACAACATTAATAATGTTACACAGCCCATACTGCGTAAGGTTTTTGACAATATGAAAAAACGTATCAACATTTTCCAACTAAAACGTGGTGGATATTTCGAATACCTTTTGTGAATAGTGATGCTATATGTTTAACTTTACCGAAAAAGGAACAAGCTACAGCAGCACATGATGCGTGATTTACATAAATACATTGGAACAACTAGATTTTCAAATAAGGCACAGTCATTAAAGAAACACCCACCGATCTGGAAGACCTTCAATTTCACAAGACCAAATTATGGAACTCCAAGACTGAATTACAATGAGTCCAAATGCATCTTTAAACCACTTGTCTCAACAGGTGCAAATATCTAAGAGTTCTGTTCACAAGGTTTTAAGAAGTGAACTACACTATCGTCCATACAAATTAACTGAAGTGTCTCAACTCCAAGAAAGAAATTATGAATCCCGTTTAAACTACTGCATGTGGTTTCAGAATTTTATTTAAGAACATGGCGCTGCCATCCTTGACGTCACTTTTTTCACTGATGAGGCCTGGTTTCATTTATCCGGTTATGTGAACAGCCAGAACAATCGGCTGTGGAGCAGTGAAAACCCCCATGAATTTCATCAAGTGCCGCTTTACGATCAAAAAGTCGGAGTGTGGTGCGCTATAAGTCGTATGCGGATAATAGGACCTATATTTTTAAATGAAACATTAAATGCAGAACGTTACCGTACTTTAATTCTGGAACCGTTCATAGCACACCTTACAGAACGGGAAATTATGGAATCCTGGTTTCAGCAGGATGGGGCAACAGCACACACAGCCACAACAACACTCAATTATTTAGAAAGCATATTTGCAAATCGCATTATTTCACGTGGAATCTGGCCTGCTCGTTCACCAGATCTAACACCCCCAGATTATTATCTGTGGGGGCATTGAAGGGGAAAGTTTATAAAAATAATCCGCAGACAATTAATGACCTAAAGACTGAAATAGTAGACAAGATTAAAAAAATATCACCAGACATTATTCTGAAGGTTTTCGCAAATATGGAAAGACGAATCACGACATGTCTTGAGGCCCGTGGTGGACATTTTCAACATATGCTTTAGGCACAACTTTATTGTGTTAATACCAACATTACCCATTATAAGCTCGCCGATAGCAGTCAAGTATATTTGAATAATACCATTTATTTTACAATTTGTGTGACGCATTAGTTAACCGCATTTCTGGTGACGTTTTTCTTCCGAGAGTAGAAATTCACTGCACTGCGACTTTAGAAACACCCTGTACAGGGACAGGGATATCAAGAACGTCAAAGAGGGGAGATACTAAATAACTTGGCACGGAAAACAATCAAATCAGAATTGTTACGATGAAGTGTGGACAATGAATTTTGCAAGATTACGATCGCCTACGCCAACCGGTATGCCACCTGATGATTATCCATCCATCCATCCATCCATCAATCTATCCTTTGAAATGTGGGTTTATACAAGAATAGGAAAGGAAAGAAAACAAATGATGAAGTCTTAAAACAACTAATAATGAAAAGAGAAATACTAAATATAATTCAAACAAAACAGATGTTTTGAGCATGTTAAAAGGCATAGCAACTGACTAAAAATAATCTTGGAAGGGAAATTTCAAGGTAAAAGAGGCAGACCAAGACTAATACAGACGAGTAACCTCAAAAGATGGACAAGATTGTGGGTTCGAATCCCGGCTACACCGGATTTTTATTTATGATTTCTCTCTGCGGCAACCACCCCTGGTCTCAGCAGCGGGGCCCGGCTTGAAACGTCAATTACTCATCTTCTTCTTCTTTCCTTCCTTATCTGCCTTTCAGCGTCGATGGGAGGTATAATTTGCGGTCTTTTGCTCTTCTGTTCGCCTCTGCTGCTGTTATGTTTCCTAGTGCTTCTAATATTCCATCGACCCATCTTTTAGGTGGTCGACCCTTGGGTCTGGTGTTCTCGCAACGTTTGTTGAAGGCTCGTTGTGTTGTGTTTTGTTCTTTCTGCCTTGTCACGTGGCCAAACCATTTTATCTGTTTCCTTATATATTCTATGGCGGGGGCTATTCCTTGCTTTTTTCTCAGTCCTTCATTTCTGATCTTTATTTGTTACTCATAATTATTTATAACTATAATATAAGATTATAATTACTCATCGACGGAAAAAAATACGAGTACCTCCGAAGTCGGAGTTATCTGCTTGTACGGCGAGGGACCCCTGTGCATTCGGCTGCCATGGAAAAATGGATTAACACGCAAAATTCAGTTCCTAGTCTCTAGGGACTTCGTCAAAGGTGAAAGCTGACGAACGAAAAAAAAAACAGATGGACAAGTCAATCTTTCTAACCTGCACCAACATAGCAATAGACAGAGCGGAATGGCGCTACTTGGTAGCCAACCTTCGATGCGGAGACGGCACGTGTGATGATCTATCTATCTGCCTGTCTGTCTGTCTGTATATGTCTATTTATCTGTATGTCTAATTATATCTCTCCATGCCACTCACGTAATATATCTTGTACATCTCAAATAAGAGCTATTTT
This sequence comes from Megaustenia siamemsis, assembly GCA_032433765.1. NCBI lineage: Eukaryota > Metazoa > Mollusca > Gastropoda > Stylommatophora > Ariophantidae > Megaustenia > Megaustenia siamemsis. The sequence goes on from JAVIAB010000106.1 coordinate 57,968,812, forward strand.
GTTTACCTCCTCCCTCTCTTTCTTTCTCTTCCACACACGCACACAAATATCGCATTTAACATGCAGCAGAAGCCCCTTCCTCTCTTACCGGTTGCTTTTCTCTTTTTCGCGTTACCCTACCTCACTACCACTTCCCCAAAAAAGGAGTATAAAAAAAAAAAAATCACCCAACCTTAAAATGAGGGAGGTAACTGACAGGTGCCAGTCTCTTGTAACAGGGTAACAACCCAATAACTTCGGCCCGAGGTCGCATTCATCCCAACAAAGAGCGTCGCGAGTCCAGGTCTATTGACATTCCAGAATTTCTTTCAAAACGGGCAACCCTGACTTAGTTTGTAAAGACCGAGGAATGTCGTTGGGTCAACCGTCATACTGAGTTTGGTTTGGTCAACGAGAAGAAGGCATCACTAGCTGGTGCAAATATTAAGGAATTAACATTTTTAAAAGGGAAAAAAATGTATGGGAGCAGCTTCACGTAGATGAGAAACAATAAAGAGTAGAACGACGCTCCGACCAAAAGGCCTTCAGCAGGAACAGCAAACCACAACACAAAAATATATAAAGATATACACAGAAAACTAACAAGGCGAAAAAATGCTAGACTCAAAAAAGGAAAATAAGTCACTACCCTGAGCTCCAGAAAGAAGTAAAGGTATCAAGATGCTCCAAGATGCACATAGCTACTGTAAAGCTAACTCGCATCTCTACTTATCTTGATGCCTTTACTAGTACCATACCGTTGCTACTGTATGCTTGTATATCGTCCTATGTGTTTATACTAGTGCTTCAATTTGCAGATCGTCATGTAGTTAGATTTGATTACATATCCTTATGTATATATATTTTTTTTGTGGGTGTTGTTGTTTGTTGTTCCAGCTGAAGGCCTACTTTGCCGAAACGTCGACTTTTGTTTTGTCCATTCCCACGTAAAGCTGTCACCATACTATTTCTTTTCTTCTTTTTTTTTTTTAGAATTGCTGAGCTCCAGGTCTTGATCAGCCACAGAGCTTGGTCAGGCAACGACTGAATTGAAATTGATATGTCCGGCCAACAGGGCGGGACCAAGGTATGGAAAAAAAAACAGTATGAATGGAAAGGCTCTAAAAGGCACTACAAGTGCTTCCTTTGCATATTTTCCTCAGCGAAAACGTGTTTAATACATCGTTATAAAAGGCACGCGTCAGCAACAGGGCTGAAAACGGTCAACGACTCCTAGCTGACTGCTTGTGTCAGGGTAAGTGGACCAGAATTATAACAATTCTTTTCCACCTCTTCGTCGGTGTCACTAGAACGTGAAGATTTTTTGCCGAAACGCCGTGGTTTGCCTCGTCTCTCTACATGTTTGGTTGCTTAAATACAACTTTAGGTTTGCTTTCTGCAACTCTACTCTCGGCTCTACATGTCTGTTAAATATCTTCATTATTGCTATATTTTATAAGATAAAGAAATAAAACAAGTAGGGGAATTCAAGTATTTGGACACAATGTTCACAGAAGATGGAAAACTAGACAGAGAAATTGACATGAGAATACAAAAAACAAATGCTGTCACATACCAGCTTTCACCATTGCTAAGACATCCAAACATTTCTATGCCAGTGAACAACAAATGATAAATAGCATTTTCATACCAACTTTGTGCTATGAAAGTCAAACATGGACCCTTTCTAAATTACATTTAAGAAAGATCAATACATGTGAGATGCGTTGCTTGAGAAAAGTAACAAACAACACAAGAAGAGATAGAATACCAAATGAAACCATAAGAAAAATAGTAGGAACAAAACCCTGCCAAGAATATATAGAACAACAACAATTTAAATGGTTTGGCCACCTGGTCAGAATGAATCCTTACCAATCACCATCAAGGGTGTTCTTCTCGAGAATGCACGGAAAAGGACCAAGAGGAAGACCCAGAAGAAGATGGATAGATGCAGTGACAGAGACATGTAACAACAAAGGAAAATCACTAATTCAGATAATTCGAGCAGCACAAGAACGACAAATGATATAAACCACGACACCTTTTAGGTATCAGTGAAAAGAGAAAAGAAAGAAGATTGCTATATTTGCGCGACCAATCTAGTCTGGCCTAGTAAGTAGGGACTGAGACGGAAGGAAATCCGGTCCTCTAAAACGTCATGCTCAGGATGGATGTTTGGGCCGGAAGGGCGTAAGCAACACATTCTTCTTCTTCTACCTTTTAGCTCCCAGTGGAGCATAGGTCTTCAACAAACACTTTCCAAGTCGTTCTGTTTTTTGCAATTCTTTTAAGATCATTCCATGTCTTCCCCATCATCTTCATCTCTGCTTCAATCTGTCTTCTCCAAGAATTCCTTGGTCTTCCTCTTTGTCTTTTCCCCTGGGGATTCCAAAAAAGGGCCTGTTGTGTAATACTCTCAGTTGGTTTCCGTAGTGTGTGTCCTATCCATCGCCATCGTCTTCGCTGTATTTCTTTATCCACTGGTATTTGACCGGTACATTTCCATAATTCCACGTTTGTGACTTTGTCCTGCCATTTCCATCCCTTTATTCTGCGCAAGCATCCATTAATGAAAGTCTGTACCTTCGTGATTGTCAATTTTGTTATTCTCCATGTTTCACAGCCATATAATAGAACCGACTTAACATTGGAGTTGAAAATTTGTATTTTTGTATTTAGCCTAATTTCTTTGGATTTCCATATGTTTCCCAGTGCAATGAAAGCTCCTCTTGCTTTTGATATCCTTATTTTGGTATCGTTTTCTGTTCCTCCCTCTTTATCTATATTACTGCCCAGATATATATAAGATTGTACGTCTAGTAGAGGTATTTCTCCTAGTTTTATTTGGTTATTGCCAACTGCATTAATTCTCATAATGTTGGTCTTATCTCTATTAATCTTTAGTCCTAGCTGTTGTGATCTCTCATCTAATATACTCATTTTATCTTGCATCTGTTGGTGGCTGTGTGATAGGAGAGCTATGTCATCAGCAAAGTCTAAATCATCAAGTTGTTTGGTCAGTGACCACTGGATCCCATTTCTGTTGTTTTGAGTTATTTTCATAATCCAATCTATGGCCAGTAGAAAGAGAAATGGAGACAGAAGGCATCCTTGCCTTACTCCTGTTCTTATTTCAAATGCTTCTGTAAGCTGTCCTTCATGCACCACACTACATTTTGTTCCTTCATACATTGTTTTTATCAGGTTAATAAACTTTATGGGGATTCCATAATGACTCAGCAACTTCCAAAGCATTCTTCTGTCTAAACTATCAAATGCCTTTTCATAATCTATGAATCCAATATTAAGTGGGGATTTTAGTTCTAAACTTTGTTCAACTATTATACGTAGAGTAGTTATTTGATCAGCACATGATCTGTTCTTCCTAAAACCTGCTTGTTCATCTCTCAAGTGTTTCTCTATAGCCTCTTTTAGTCTCTCCAGAATGATTCTGCCTAATATTTTTCCTGGCACTGATAGTAGCATAATTCCCCTATAATTTGTGCACTCCTGTAAACTTCCTTTCTTTGGTAGTTTGATCATATAACCTTCTCTCCAGTCTTTAGGTATTTCTTCCCTCTCCCAAATTTTATCCAATAGATTATGTAACATCTTGGTAGAGGTGATAATATCTGCTTTGATGGCTTCCGAAGGAATTTCATCTGGTCCTGTGGCTTTACCATCTTTTAACAGTTTGATGGCTTTCATTATTTCTTCTTTGCTTGGTTTTCCGCAGTTAACGTGTAATTCTTCTTCTGCTGGTAGTATATCTGGAGGATTATTTGAGCCAGGTCTGTTCAAAAGTTCTTCAAAGTGCTCCTTCCATCTCTCCATTTGTTCCTTTATATTACTAAGCAGATTTCCTTTCTTATCTTTGATAAAGGCGTTGATCTGTTTGTATTTTCCACCTAATTTCTTTGTGCTGTTGTACAGTTCTTTCATATTCCCTTTATTTGCTGCTTCTTCTGCCTCTTTAGCTAATTCATCTATATATTTCCTCTTATCCCTTTTAATGCATCTTCTCACTTCTTTGTTCACCTCTGTGTAAGCTTCCTGTGTCTTGGCTTTATTACTTCTTGTTTTGCTTTTATTTATGTCTGCTTTCTTGTTCTTTCTTTCTTTAATTTTATCCAGGGTCTCTGCTGTCATCCATGCCTTATTCTGGCGTTCTCTTTTCCCCAGTGTTTCTTCGCATGTCTCTTTCCATATATTTTTTACCTGTTTCCAATGATCTTCTATATTTATTGTATTTTCTAGTTGTTGGAGGACTTGGTATTTGTTTGATATTGTGACTGCGAATTTATCTTTAATTCCTTGTTCTTTAAGAAACCCTACATTGAAATACGTTCTGCCCTTATTCGTTGTAGTATACCTTTTTAATTTAATTTTAAGTTTGGCTAACAGAAGATGATGATCAGAAGCTATATCTGCCCCTCTATATACTTTTACATCCTGTAAGGATGACTTAAACTTATTATTAATACATATGTGATCAATTTGATTTTCCGTTCTATGATCTGGTGACACCCATGTAGCTTTGTGTATTCTTTTATGTTGGAATATTGTTCCTCCTAGGCTCATTTGATTAAGGGCGCAGAAATTCACAAATATCTCTCCATTCTCGTTTATATCTCCAAGTCCATGTTTTCCCATAATCTCCTCAAAGCCTCTGTTGTCTGATCCTACCTTAGCATTTAGGTCTCCCATCAAGATTATAATATCCTTGGCTCGTCTTGCATCCATCTGGCATTGTAGCTGTTTATAAAAATCATCTTTAACTGAGTCATCTTTATCGTTGGTTGGTGCATAGCATTGTATAATGTGTAATTTTATTTTGTTTTTGGTTGTTCTAAATGTTGCTCTCACCAGTCTTGGTCCCACTGCCTCCCATTCTATTAGTGTCTTCTGTGCATTCTTTGATAGCATTATAGCTACCCCTTCGCTATGTTGTGCTCCTGGTTCCTGGTGTCCTGATGATAAAATCATCTCCCCTGTATTCAATTTTATTCTCTCCGCTCCCAGCCATCTTGTTTCACACATTCCCAGAATATCTATCTTGTAGTTGTTCATTTCTGCTGCCACTTGTGCCGCTTTTCCCTGTTCGTTAAGGGTACGAACATTCCAGGTGCCAATTCTGGATGATTTCCTGGTAGACAAAGGGTGAGTCGGCAACCCGGACTCCTTATGGCTTTCTCCGGATTGCGTCATACGTCTCTTAGACAGAGAGCCCTTCTCTTTCCTGGTTGACGGATTTACTTTATCTTTCTTTGACTTGTTCATGTTTGTGAAGTTTTTTCGGCTTATTTTTTTACAGTATGGGATAGCCAGTCCCATGCCTAACCCTCCTTTCTCGCCTCTTACGAACATGCCTGGTAGGGTACAGCGCCGCTATTCTTTACTTCCCTTTCGGGCCCCGGCAGCGCACGGGCGAAAAAAAAAAAATATGGAACGCTTCACGAATTTGCGTGTCATCCTTGCGCAGGAAGCAACACATATTCTACTGCAAACAGCAACATACCGCATATTGTTCATCATCATCAAGTACCATGCCTGCTGGCCTAGGTGATCATGTCTCTTCACAACTTTCGATCTTGACAGTTATTTATAATTTCTGTTGTTGGCCTTCTGTCATTAAAAAGTTGTCTTTACAATAATCTGGCTAAAATGTATACTGATTAATGTTAACTATCGCATATAGAGTAACATAAACTTGAAATAATTAACACAGATTCATAAATATAGACTAATATAAACTGATACCATAAACTGTCAAATATAAACTGACCACATAAACTGGGAAATGTAAACCATCATAAATTGTTAAAAATAAACTAACATACTTGGATAAACAGACCTATAAACTTACTAATGAATCGATTATAAATTATGTCTCACAGCATATGTTCAGCGGTGCTGTATAGAGCCAATTCTGACATATGGAAGTGAATCATGGACAATAGACAAACAAAAGACAATTAGAGGCTATAGAGATGGGATTTCTCCGAAGAATGTTGAAAGGACAGCTAAAAAAAAAAAAAAACAACCAAAAAATTATCAGTCCAACACAAAAAGGGAGCTCATAGAAAAATCAGAAAGAAACAATCGACATTTTTCGGGCACATAAGGAGAAAAGGGAAGTTGGAATACTTCGTTAAACTGGCAAAATACCGGGAAAGAGAGATCGCGGATGACAAAGAGAGAAGATGCTGTATAGTGTGATGTCATGACATAGAAACTAGTTAATAACAGAATTGATACAATGTACTAAAGTAAAGTAAGGTAAAGTAAGAGACTTGAACCGGCGTCTTAGCACACGAGTGCCGAACGTTGGTAGTCCAGTCGGGTGGTTTTTCCAACTAGGCTACCGAGGCCCCAAATGATACAATAGGAGGACATGATTGTCAACGCCAACCGGTATGGCACACGATGATGATAGCATAGACCTGTAGGGGAGTGAATCGTTACATTTCGTCGTACTAGCCTATAGCATCTGTTAGGGAGGAGGGTGGTTTTCTTCCGTCCTATTTCCCTCCCTTAATTCGATGAGTTAGGTACCCATTTTTGTTTGGTCGGCTGGAGAACGTCAAGTTGAGATCGAACCCACGCTCACTCTATTACCAAGTCAAACCTCTGCGCTAACACGACGCTCCCATTAATATCAACTAACCACATCTAGTACTTTTAGTAATCTGTTCAAATGTTTCAAGAACACTACTGAAAGCTACAATGAGATAACTCTCATTTGACAGTAATACTAGATTCTCGGCAATGGCAGATTTAAACTTGATTATCGAGTTATTTGCGGGTCATCATCATTGCACACCGAGCATGTCCATAGGTGATCAGATCCCCTCTCCCCTTAGCAGGTCTCGTAGTGTCCAGCGACTGACGGACGATTCCAGTTCTGTGTTGCTTGATAAGTCTTCTTACACACATGTGTCCTTCCACATCTCGGAGGACATTGATGATGTTCGCCTGATCCATTGGTTGAAGTCTCCGAACACTTCTGGATAGGCGACCGAGCACATATGGGTGAAAACTCGCACGCTAAGACGCTGGTTCGAATCTTGACCTTTACCTTTATCATTCGAAGCAGATCTAGAGCTATCCAGTTAGCAATCAGCTCTTCAGGAGTGACTTCCACAAGACAATTATTTTGCTACTAAAGCGATTTGTTTCGGCCATCATGGCTGTAGCATTCAACTCGTTGAATTTGTTCATTGACGCAATTTTTTTTGTTTTTGTTTTTGGGGGGGGGGGGGGGGGTATCCTACACACATTAAAACATGTGTTGGAGCCTATGTGGCCGTGTACTGTAGCATTTGGTTCTTGTGGCGAGGCGCTGTACTGTAGCGCTTGGTTCTTGTGGCGAGGCGCTGTGCTGTAGCGCTTGGTTCTCGTGGCGAGGCGTTGTGCTGTAGCGTTTGGTTCTTGTGGCGAGGCGCTGTGCTGTAGCGTTTGGCTCTCGTGACAAGGCGCTGTGCTGTAGCGTTTGGTTCTTGTGGCGAGGCGCTGTGCTGTAGCGTTTGGTTCTCGTGACAAGGCGCTGTGCTGTAGCGTTTGGTTCTCGTGACAAGGCGCTGTGCCGAGGAGTACGAGTTTGATCCTGTTTCGGACCGTCTATTGTTCTTTGTTTTCCTTCTGTTGTTGATTATTTTTGGCCTTTTTTCCATGTGTTGTAAACATACCTCTTCTCCTAAAGTGATTCGTTGATCTATCGCCTCGGAAGCTTCACACTATAATATATTATTTATTATTATTGTGTCTCCTGCAAATATCAAGCCTTGCGGTAAACTAGCGACACAAGTCCACGCCCATTTAACAGTGTGAACGCGAAGAGTCCTACAATTTGAGAATTTAAAAATCTGTCATCATCATCGTGTGCCTCCTCCGCATGGAAGGTTGGCTACCATGGATCGCCATTCTACTCTGTTTCTTGCTTTGATGGTGCAGGCTGACATAGATTGACTTGTCCATCTTTTGATGTTACTCGTCCATGTTAGTCTTGGTCTGCTTCTGTCTCGTTTACCTTGTATTTTTCCTTCCAATATTACTTTTAGTAGGCTGTTGTGTCTTTTAACATGCCCCCAAAATTGTATTTGTCTTGTCTTAATTGTATTTAGTAGTTCTCTTTTTAGTTTCAATTGTTTTAAAACTTCATCGTTTGTTATCTTTTGTTTTCATCCAATTCTACCGATTATTCTATAAATCCACATTTCAAAGGCTTCAATTTTCTGTTCTGTTTTCTTGTCTAATGTCCATGTTTAAAAATCTTTAATGAAGCACATTCATCTTAATTGTTTGTTATATAAATTCGCCTTAAATTGATCAATAGCTTCTAGTTGCTCTCTAAGTGTTTCCTGTATTATCACTATCCCAACAGCTTTTCTATCTGTAGAAATTAAAAACGTTTTGCACATCTGAAGTTTGTCTCACTGGAGTTTGCCGCTAGACTGTTTCGCTTTTCATTAAATAATAGAGAGATTGCGTTAAACTTTTGTACAAATTGATGAAGCGGAAGTCCTTGAATCTAATTCTGAGCATCGTTCACTTTCGATCAATGCTCACAATTACCATCATCAAGTGTCATGCCGGTTTGCACAGGCGATCGTATGTTTCCACAACTCTCAAACAGTGCATCGTATCAATTCTGTTTTTGACTGTTAACTCTGCCAAGCTTTCCATATTCTCTATTTGTCGCCCGCGATATCTCTTTCCTTGCATTTTGCCAGTTGTAACCAAGCATTCCAACTTTCCATGATATGGCCTAAACAATACCAGTTGTTTCTTTCTGACTTTCCTCTCACTTTTTTTGTATTGGCTTCTTTGACATTTTCCTCGTTGGTCTATTTAGCCGTCTGGGGAACTTTCAACATTCTTCATAGATATCCTATCGCTGTGGCCTCTAACTATCTTTTAATGTGTTTGACTCCTGTCCATAATTCGCCTCCACAGGTCAGTATTGGCTTTACATCATCATCATTGAGTACTCTCTCCGCATCGAAGGTTGGCTACCATGGAGCGCCATTCCACACTGTCCCTTGCTTTGATGGTGCAGATTGTCATAGGTTGCCTTGTCCATCTTTTGATGTTACTCGTCCATGTTAGTCTTGGTCTGCTTCTGCCTCTTTTACTTTGTATTTTCTCTTCCAATATTACTTTTATTAGGCTGTTGTGTATTTGAACATATGGCTTTACATAGCATCGTTGAATTCTCTTTCTCTCTTCTATTGACATAGACTTTTTAGAAATGCTACATTAGCCTGCACAATAAACATAACATTGTATCTAGCAACTAAGTTAATAGATAGACGATATACTCCTCTTTTAGTAACAAGATGTGTAGAGTTCTGTTTGTTATATTTTAGGTAGAAAAAAAAACCCCAGTTTATTATGAAAACACTCATTTGTAGATGTTCTTAATCTAACTGTTTAAACCAATTTATAGCAAATAGAATATATTATAGAGATTATAATTGAATAGCGAGAGAGAGAGAGAGAGATAGAGAGAGAGAGAGAGAGAGAGAGAGAAAGAGAGGTGGTGATCCAAGTAGAGATACCGTTTGAACTATATGCTTGCAACTCAGGAAAACACTTTTGAAAAGATAGTAAAAGTGTTTCAGAGAAGTGCGTAAAACACGTTTTGAATTTATTCATTTGACCTCTTTCTTCATTTTATTGTACATACATAAAACAAGAAACTATATTATGTTTATAACATATGAAATTAAAACTTGGTACTATTCTAAATCGTAATTCTCCGTCCAAAGTTGGAACTATAACTTTATTACTTTTTACAATGGACGTGTTACCAAGTGTGTGATGCGCCGCGCGGTGTACACCTGCAGAAATTCATTCGCCACACGTGAATGTAGTCCCGTGAGACATGGGGAGAAGGCAGAAGTGACTTGGTGAAAGTTTTTGTTCGTTTTGTTGGATAAGTTTCTAACTTCGTTGTATTTCGTGTTGGTAAGTTGAAAGATATTAGGCTGAGGTTATGGCAGTATATAGTGGTAAGATTAACAAAAATGTGAGAGTGTTTCGAGAGGGGGATCATACATACAGTGTGACAAGTTTTAGCTGTGCTGGGAATAATAGTGATGGTAATGTTCAAAGTAACGTTGGTCCTTCATCTTCTACTACAAACCGACAATGGAACGATGTCCACGGTAGAAATGATATTGATACCGACACACATCGAGTTGGTGGTGGTTCACATTTTTCTGATAATAGTTTTCAGCGAAGTTTATGTGAACCAGGAAGTACAAATTTTCGAAATAATTCATCAGTTGGAAACTCGAATATTCTACCGAACATCGGCAGTCAGCAGAGAAATTTTATGATGTCTGGTTCAACAGGGGGAGTTTTGGAAGGTGAGAATATGTACAACGGCTTTGATCAGCGGGGTACATTTGTGAGCAATGTTGGCATCAGAGACTCGAAGCCTCCGCCAATTCCTGCTTCAATGCTGGCTGGAAATGCCGGGCTGACGATTTCGACGAATTATCCAACCGCAGGAACTCATACTCATTGGCATGAAGGAAAATTATCTCCAGTAAATAATATTTATTTACCCCCAACTGCTGATAATAGAAATATCTTGGTTACTGGAGTACGTTATCCTGCTCAAAAGACAGTACTAATAAACGCAGCTCGAAATAGTAACACACACACAGCAGTACCATCACATCAATTAAGTTTCCCAATAAATAATCAAAGCCTTGCTACCAACAGTCACTACAGTGATAACTCTAATTATTCAAGTCCCCGATCTAGTGTTTGTAGTGAAGGAGACTCCAAGAGTTCTAGTCCACGCACTAGTCTAACCAACACAGCATTATATGATAAGTTTGGAAGCCCAAGATCAAGCATATCTCTCATAAGTCCAAGGCCACTTTTAAATGCTGCCTCACTTGACTCTAAACAGTTCAGTCCAAGCAACAATTTTTATAGGCCTCAGGAATGGATATCTGCATCACGAAATGTAAATGGCTTAGAGTATGACAGCATGGCTCGACCATATCCTCAGACAACCCAGACCATAAGTGTAGGTTCAAACAGTATGTCTTTGCTCACTGACAACAGATTTAATGATCCCGGCCCTCCGCATATTTATACTGATCCACGGCAAAAGACTTTACCACCACAATCTGCCTCAAGCATCCATTCAAGGAATTATATAACTAGTGCTGATGGTCACATGATGAATCAGGTATCAAATGATGGGTGTCACATCATTACATCTCCTAACACAATGGCTTCAACAATAATTGCAAATTTCAGCAACATCCCTTCTTCAAATGGTCAAAATGCTCCACCAGTTATTCCAGCTAGGGTTCCATTAAATCCAACACCCAAGATAACAGATGCCAGTTTAGATGCTGAGAAGGCTGTGGCAGCCTTAACACAACAGCTGGAAAAAGACATGATCATTTCCAGCTCAACCATCAAGAAGAGTCCTGATTCTCCAACATTATCCCCCCGCAGCAATAGTGAAATTGAGCCTCCACCTCCATATCATGGCCCTCATGATGTGCAGACCTCAGTGAAATATATGAATGGTCAAGCTCAGACTCCAAAAATGAATGTTAGATTGGTAGCACCAGTTCAGGGAATTCGAATCCAGACTGGATCAGATGTTTCTTCCCTACTCTCAGGGATACCTTCAGACATAAAAAGTCAGCTGGCCTACCAGATTACTCCTCCAAAACTCAAAGGTCAGTCTGATGCAGAACGGAAATTAGCAGCCTTGACTCAACAACTGGAAGATGAAATGGATCATGTTATGGCAGCTGAATATTTTGGTAAGAAAAGCATTATCTTCAACTTCAAGTCTGTAATTTGTGTTGTTGATGTATTTTTTTAATGTTGTGGTTTACTTGCTTTTTTTTTTTCAATCCATCATTGAAGTTTTGTTTGTGTGGCTATTGGTGTGTAAAATTTTCTTTGTTTATGATTTGTTTTGCACTATTGATAGTATGCATGTACATTTTTAGGTTTTTTTTTTCACTGTGGAAAGGAGATACTGTTTATCACTGCATTTTACTTATTTATTGTTTTATTTAATTTGTCATTTCTTGTTAAGGTTTGACAGTTACTTAATCTTTTTAATGAATATATTATCGCTTTCATGTTAGCTATATATCTATTTTGGTAATTGCAAAACATTGCATGATACAGACAGTTATTATTGGCTTATGTGGTGATCACACACCAATTTTCTATGATGTGTTTCTTTATTTTCTATGGGAAGAAGGAGAAGAATCAATAACTGTTTATCTCCTGAATTATTTTTTTTTCCTATGAAAATTATCATTATTTGAAATGAGAGCAGCATACAATACAATATTGAGCTTTAAACGTCTGGAACTGTAAACTTTTAAATTGCAACATGCATTATATATATATAAAAGAAATAGAAAATAAATTAGATGCATTTGAAAACAAATGCCTCATGGAAATACTTTGTATACAAAGGAATGAATTCAAAACTAGTGCAGAAATAAGAGAAATGACAAAGCATAAAAAAATATCAGCTATAATCAAGAGAAGAAGACGGCCATGTGATAAGAAACAGACAACAAGAGAATCTCAAAGCAAGCCTTCAAATGTGAATCAGAGGGTAAAAGTGGCAGACCTAGAGAAACACCAAAAAGAACATTGAGGCATGATGCAACAATAGCAGGCTCACCCAGAATAGGGATGCATGACGAGATACAATGCAATGTTCTGTGCACGTATGATGAAGATCTTCAGACATGGTCTATAATTTCTGTCAAAAGTGCTTTCTTTGTCTCAAAAGGATAATATATAGATAGATTATACATAGAACCAACACTTAAATATTTGTTAGAATATACTATAGATCAGGGATAGCCAATTTCTTTCAAATGGCGGGCCACTTTTTAATTATTTTTTTTTGTGGTGGGCCACACACATAACAACATTAATACAAATAAACTGGGCATATGTTTTAAGGTAATATTTTTGTTATTTATCGACATTATTTGCTTACATAAATCATTTTATTGCAACAGAGTTAAAAATGCCTAGTTGATTTATAAAAATGAATAAAATTTGCTATTTATATTGTTTAACAAACATGTTTTAGTTAGGTCATTTTAAAGTTGACATGTAACAAACCTTAATGAGAACAATGTGGACGTTTATGTGCAGCAACAAGTTCATCAAAGTCAATGTGTAAAGATGATGATGATATTCGTAATAAATCCTGAAGGTGGCCATCAGTGAGTCAGTTTCTTTGTGACGATTTAATCTCCTTCATTGTTGAAAAAGCGCATTCACATATATATGTGCTTCCAAACATAGAAGTAATTTTCAAACTGAAATCACTCAATGCGGATATTTTTCCTGTGGCACAAGTTTCCAAAAGTAAACTCCTATCTCCATCTTTGATTGGAAAAAGGGGTCACTTTGGAGGTTACATAACTCCAACTGAAAAGTGTCATGTTGTTGGAAAATGTCACACTTCATAGGGTTGTTAAACAATGCCAGTTCTGGTCGTATACCACTGAAGTCAGAAAATCGTTCATTGAATTGCTCCAATAGTTTGTCTAACATTAATACAGAAAATTTGAAATCAGTGTCACTGCGCTCCTCAATCAATTCTTTGCACGAAGGAAAATGAATGAAGTTTTCTTTGGCCAGGGTAAATCTAAAAACTTAGTTGACTTATAAATCCATCTAGGTGTCCTACCAAATCTGAGACTGTTTGGGAACGTCCCTGTAGCTTCACGTTGAGTTCATTCATGTGCTGGGTGATATCAGTTAAAAAGGCCAATACGCTGTTAAAATGTGGATCAGACATTTTTCTGATCAGTTCTTTGTTGGTATCATGTTTCTCTAAAAACTGCTTTATCTTGTTTCTCAAAGCAAAAAACCGCCTCAAACAATTCTCTCTGCTTAGCCAGCGTACTTGTGTGTAGAGCACCAAATCGCCATATTCCGCCTCAACTTCTGATAGAAAATTTATAAACTGTCGGTGTGTCAAAGACCGATTCCCGCCTTTTATTAAATTCACACACTTTATTACAGTTTTCATAACATCCTTCATGTCTAGAATCTTGCTACACAGCGCCTCCTGGTGTATAATGCTGGGCAATGGATTCCAGCCTTCCTTAATAATCCAACTAGACCTGTTTGAGTACCACACATTGACTTAGCGCCATCTGTCACTATTGCTGAAAGTCTGTTTATGTCACCGATACCGTTAACAACTTTCATAACTGAGTTTTAAATGTCTTGACCTTTGGTCGTATTATGCAATGAATCTAAAGCTAGTAGCTCTTCATTGATAATAAAGTCTTTTGAAACAGTTCTTATGAAAATTAAAAGTTGTGCTGTGTCTGATATGTCAGTAGATTCATCCAAAGCCAGAGAAAAGTAAGCGGAATTTGGAACGACACTCTTTAATTTACTAGATATATGAGAACTTATTTCCTCAACCCTTCTACTGACTGTCTGTTTTGATAGTGGAACGCTCTCAAAATGACTGGCAATTTTTTCTTCCCCAAATGCACGCGCCATGTTAATAGAACAATGCTTTACAAAGTTACTGTCACATAATTTTCTTTTTTATTTCGCTATCTCTGCCCTTACAACAAACGATGCCATTAAGGAACTTGTTTGTTTTGTTGTTAATGTAGTAAAAACATATTTCTGAGCACTAACCTTTTTCTTCAAATCGCACACAAGTGTAGAACGTATTGTACCAATGTAGTCCTTGTATCTAGCGGCGTGATGCTGTGTGTAATGCCGTTTAAGATTATACTCTTTATTTACAGACAACACTTGCAAACACACAAGGCACTGCAGTGTAACTCGACAAAATCAGAATGATCAGATCGGATATATAATTTTGACTGATGAAGAGAGGTTTGGAGAGAAAGAAACTGAAAGTAAAATAATTGTGAGGTGAATGTGTTGGGGTGGAGGAGGTGGGTGACTGACAGCATTTCTTGGCGGAGACTGTTTGAACTCGCCGAACCGAGAGTTGGCTCTAGAACCATTCGTTGGCTTCTTCCTTTGTTTAAGTCGGTCGCAGGATGATCAAAAGGAAAAAAAGGATGGGCCGGGAATGACGGGAAGTCGACGTTAAACTAACTACTAGAGTGTTCAGAGTTTTAAACATAGGTCTACTAAGGAATATTTGAGTTAGCTTTCTCCACGGTAGAAGTTAATGTAACAAATTTTAAATCAATTTTACCCAGAACATTTTGCTAAATGCAGCCTGATTTTATTTTTTATCCGCTGCGGGCCACAAAAAGGACGTTGCGGGCCACTTGTGGCCCGCGGGCACCTAATTGGCCATCCCTGCTATAGATCAATCTGAACTGATAATAAAGGTTCACTTTATTTAAGGTACAATTGTAATTATTGCAGAGAGGCTGCCACAGCGATCACCATGTAGCTGCTCCCTCATTTTGTTATACATTAATGACCTTACCAAAACCCTGACTAATGAAAAAGCTCTCTTTATCGATAGCCTAATCATCTGACATGCAAATAAAAACAATAGGATAGCTGAAGCACAATTTAAAAAAAAACCCAGGTGTTTGGAAGAATACTGTAATATCTGTAAACTAAAGGTCAGTATACAAAAAATAAGTATATACAATATTTATCAGAAGTAACATAATAGCTATGGTCATCAAGCTTAATCACCAACAGAGAGGCCTACTTACTTAGGAGTACAACTAGACCACCAACTGAACCTGAAGAAAAATGTAGAAAATCTGACTAAGAAGGCAACACAAAGACTACAACTTATGAAAAGGCTTTCTATTATTTCATGGGGAACAGACAAAGAAGCTTTTAGAAACCTCTACCTGGGTTATGTTCACTCTGTTTTGGAACATGGTAACTCTTTACTAGTGACATTGCAGAAAAACAACCATGTCACTCATTTAGAAGCAAAACAGCGCACTACTGATCATCATTGAAGCAATGAGGTCCACACCGAATGAAGCATGTGAAATACGATCTAAAGTATAACCTTTAGAGATATAAGAGGTAAGGTCACTATGGTGCTTGCTATGTGATGTACAAAATAGAATGGAGAAAGACCATCATAGATGAAAAGTAGTGGATGCATGGATTCCTAAACAAAGAATCAAGCAAATCTTGACTTTGCAGCATGTCGGGAACACACATGAGAAATACCACCTTTCTGAGACATGTTAACAAATATTTAAGAGTCATCAAATGTCTGTCAAATGCAAATTACATTAACTCTAGAATACGTACCAAAGTATATGGCAGAACAGATAAAAATGCTGACACAGTACCAATAATAGCCGCCACAAAGAAGACCATTGATACTTATCCAGATGACTGGATACAAATTATACTGATGGTGCAGCCCCAAAGGCAATTGTCAAACCTGGATAATTCTAATTTTGTATGCATTATCCACATAGAACAGCAGAGGAACTGTGGCCCATGTGGTGAAGTCTTCAACAATTATGAAGCAGAAATAACAGCCATAGAAAGCAGTGTACCATTTAAATACTGTTTTTGATACCACATTGGCAAAAAAAAAAAAGAAATACAGTCGTATTTGCTGATTCCAAATAAGCTCTGCAGGCACTAGAAAGTAACAAATCAGAACTCACACAGCTCACCATAGACATAGGTAACCTCATTAACACACACATGACATAAGGCTAGTGGTGTGTAATGGATTCCATGATATGATTCCAGAGAAATGATAAGGCAGATACATTAGCTAAGAGAAGATCGAGACAGATAAAATTTCACACCATCTCTTTAAACACAGCCAAACAAATAATATACACCAGATGTAGATAAGATTGACCGAATGGATGGGTTGTGGGAAAAACAGAAAGAGAGCTTTTTTTAAATATATGAGGCCAAACCTCCGTGACAATAATAACAACCTATGGTCATGTACCATTGAACAATCGCATCAATAGAATACAATGAAATTAAACTTTAGCATGTCCATTCTGAGCATCGGCATGAAGCAGTAGAAATCACCTGTTTGAGTGTGTAAAACTCTCTGACATGAAAGGAACTCTAGTTTCTCAAAGACCTTGTAAATCTGTTGGTTGTGTAGATTGATGATCTTGACATTTTGTTTGTTGGAGCCAAGACACCCACCCAGCAACTGAGCTGAGTGCGTTCAATGGCCCACAGCTAATTGCATGAGTCATGATTGACAAATAACAAATTCTAGTCAAGACCTCGCTCCACCTCTCACTGGTTTTCCTAGAAAAGACAAGTCTGGCCAAGTGAGTAGAGATCAAAGAAGGATGGAAACCTGGTTCCAAAAAATGCAATGCTGAAGTTTCGATGTGTTGGGCCAAAAGGCCTAAGGTGCAAATAACCCACAACACAGTGCATCTATGTTGACTCAATGTCCGTTTAAGGGTGGATGATGAAGAGATTTATTCATTTTGTTTTATTAGCCTTGTAACACCAGAATGAGAGAAAATTGTTGTTAGTATGAATGAATTAGCAAAGTTATATGTGCTCCCTCATTGTGGATAACACCAGGATTTAAAGCACCATCTCCAGTCAGCCTAGCTAGAAAACAAAAAAATGGGTACTTCTCCTTTGGTCAGGGAAGCAAAGGTTTCTTGAGAGAAATTAACTGGCTTGTGTTCTGCCAAAAGGTGTGCCTATGAGAACCTGATGCCTTGTACACCACTTCATAATGGCTGTGATGCAACCCTTCAACCAATACAGTATACAATATATAATAAATACATGAACAAATTATAGAGTAAATACACATTTTCAGTTTTATGCTTAACTTATATATTTAAAATTCTTGACAGCTGTTAGTGTGGTAGGTCTCTGTATGGAAACTCAAAAGGAAGCCATGAGCAAAAAGGCTTTAAGACGGTTCTAAATAATGCAGCTAGCATAAAATATTTAAACCGACTTTTGTGTATTAAGTTATAGTATTTCTTTGTTTCATCATTTTAATTTTATGCTTTAGCTTCTTCCATTTTTGTTTATGGTTTTTCTTTAAAGTTCTTCATGTACTATTTTAATATTAATTTGTTTTATGTAGATACCTCAGATAGTAGCTGTTCATATTATTAGACACATCTGTCTCAGTCATTTAAATATCACACTACATCACAGTCTTTAGTTCACTATTATTGTAGCAAGATTATTTTGCTGTATCTCCATGTTGCCTTCTTGCAGAGAGCTGCACAAAAAAGCATTACAATTTTTGATTAATTATTATTTTTTTGTAGCAGTTACTTTTATAAAAGTTTGGCAGTTCAAGATACCGTTTGTTCTGTTTTCAACATGTCTGTTTGTTAAAACTATGATCAATCTGGAAGCACTCTTCCCTGCCCCGTTACCCTTTATAACTTTTTAAATTAAGATTTTAAAAGGTACACTCTAATAATAAAATATCAACAGTTTTATTGTTGTTGTTGTTGCGTTCGCCAGCTTTCAACTCTGACGAAGTCCCTAGAGACTAGGAACTGAATTTTGCGTGTTAATCCATTTTTCCCTGGCAGCTGTGTGCACAGGGGTCCCTCGCAGCACAGGCAGATAACTCCGACTTCGGAGGTACTCATATTTTTTCATCGATGAGTAATTGACGTTTCAAGCCTCGCTGCTGAGACCAGGGGTGGTTGTCGCAGAGAGAAATCATAAATAAAAAACCCAACCGGTGGAGCCGAGATTTGAACCCATAACCTCTCTGACCCGAGGCCGGCGTCCTGCCTCGAGACCAACCAGTCCCCCATGGACTTGGAATAAGAGGAAACTGCAACAAGGAACACTTTTCATGCATAGCTTGCAATGGTTCCTGCCGCCTATCCACCATATACCAGAAGTTCACATCCTCCTGAAAGTGATGATCGTCATATTACTTTAAAAATGTATGTATGTTTAAAACAATTTTATAATATAAAAACACTTATGTCATTTTCTATTGTCATGTTAGGTACAATTACCACTCTCCTGTTGTTTTTTTTAAATGGGTGCTGATACGGTTTGGGGCATTCTGTAAAATTACTCCATGCCTCCCCATCATCACTTCATCCACCTATCTTCTCAAAATATATTTTCGCTTTTGCCTCCTCCCCTTTTATTGTTGAAAATGGCCTGTTATGTAATACTATCTGTTGGATTTCATAGTGTGAGTCCTATCCATCGCTCTATTTTTTTAATGGTATTTTTTTGTCCACTGGTACTTACCAATTTTTAATTTGGTTGTAATGACATAATTATATACGTTTTGCTATTCACTATCCATAGTAAATATCTTGTTATGACATTTTATATAGCCTTTATTCTGACGGGGTTACATTTGAGAAGGATGTAGCTGAATTATTTGTCATTAAGTACCAGTAATGATTGTTACTGTCTAAACGTTACAAGTGAAATCAGATAATATGGTGTAACTGATAAGTAACTTGTTTTTTTTCTAACTAGTGTTATTGCTTAATAATAGATATCTTTAGTTTATCATCTAAATTGTGAGTTTTG
Source organism: Megaustenia siamemsis (assembly GCA_032433765.1). Classification (NCBI taxonomy): domain Eukaryota; kingdom Metazoa; phylum Mollusca; class Gastropoda; order Stylommatophora; family Ariophantidae; genus Megaustenia; species Megaustenia siamemsis. The sequence goes on from JAVIAB010000106.1 coordinate 57,988,294, forward strand.
GTGTTAGATAAAATACAATCCTGATTTGCTAATGCTTACGTGTCAATTATATTATTATAATGTTAATAGTTTTAATATTGTGCCAATTACTGTCTTTGTATTGTTTTATTATTTTGATATTCTTATAACACGATGATGTTTTATGCAGACAGAATTATTTTGGACAAGACCCACTTATGAAAGTTGCTATCAACCATGATGCAGTCATAATTTTAGATTTTTCCTAAATTTAATTACATTCCACATGGTGGTTGATCCATCATGGTATATCGATTCCCATAGTTCCAGCAGCATAATTTTGGATCTTATATAATTTTCCATCGAGGTTGAGCACAGTTTGTCAAATATATTGGTACTTAATTGTTACAAGCTTAGCATATTTGATATGAGCCTCGTTATTTTTATTCTTTGCTTGTTGCTTAATCATCATTAGGAACGCAACCATGAGTGTAAATAGTGATATCTACCCAACCTTTTTTTTTTGACTGGTATTCATTGTCAGCTCTACTTTCAATCTTTCATTTCCAAGATGTTAAGATATCTAATGTTTTTTAGTCATTATATTTCCTCCCTGTCGCTTCTATTTTCCCCTGTTGTAATATTACCAATCTTTCTTCTTCTCATGACATGACCAAAGTAAAGGGTTAAGTGAACTAAAGTGAAGACATTTCTTCCTCTACAAAGACTTCCACCAAAGTGACTTAAAGATAAGCACATGAGTATGACTGAAGTGCTCTCAAAGAACAAGTCCAGCTTAAGGCAAGCTATGAGTACTGGTGAAACTAAAATTTATAACTTGAGCAAGGAGAAAATAGCTTCCCATACTGACGTAATGCCAGGCAGGATATACACGATTCTGTGTATCAAAGATGCCGGAAAAAAGGGGCAGGGGGTATCATGATTTTCAGGCTTTACGCACGTCTCAGCATCCACAACCGGATATGTATTTTTATAAATGCTAACTTATAATTTTGGTGAATGGTCATTTATAAGTGTCAGTCTATAACCATTTAAAACAAGATATATGCACATTAGCTGTTATATTAGCTTGCCGGAAATTTAAACATTAAAAATTGATGTCTCTAAAAATACGAATAGAACTGGTAGTAAATACTATGCGTTCATATGTTGTAGGAGTTGACATCACATTGCTCCTAGCAGTCAGAGAGGTGCCTAGATGAAGTATGTGCACATTCATGGCTTCAGTGGTTCGCTGGTTGTGCACGCATTTAGCTTGTCCATGATAGTTTTCATTCCAACTTTTTGACAGTGTATTTCAAATTGTTGAATTCTCAAGACTTCATTCTCACCAATAGCCAACTTTACTTTTCCAACATAAGATCGGTCAGTGCCTCTCTCTTCTCCTCCCCCCCCCCCCCCCCCCCCTAGATCATGCCCTTATGTATGTCCATTATCCCCACATTAGGCATATGTCGGTCAAACTGGTTCTTTCGTTGCCTCGGTTTGAGCTGGGCAATAGATCCGTTCTAGTTTCTCTTTTAATGTTTGAGGCTTCTGTGAATTTTTATTATTTACCTCTAGTGCCAATTGCATATGCTATAAATATGTATATCAAGGAACTAATAAAATAGATACACACACTCTGCAAGGAGGTTATTAAACTCTCGCCATACCGCCAATCATGTTCCATCACAATTCTTTGTTTTCAATGTGATTTCTACGGTATCTCAGTAATGAAGAAAATCCGTGTCCTATCGAAACTGTATCTGGCCAACCTTCAACAAATGAAGAATTTATCTGGCGAGCGAGTCTCTGCGGTGTTGTGTTGGCTGTCTTGGCGCCCAAGCAGTTTCCTTGTCTCTCAAGCCACACAAAATCCCATTATTTAAATATCTTTCTAGCTGGGCGTGAACTGTGCCATGTTATCCTATACCGAACACTCAGAGCTCATCCACGTCTTCTCAGCCACACACGATGTTAGCTGTTGTATATTGGTCACAACCATATTATATTTAAGTGGTATTGTCTTGCCCGTGAAAATGACAGGAGAAAGAGGCACTGCAGGAAATAGAGAAGATAAATGAGAGGACAGTAACACATAACAGCTCGCCTTCGGAATGGCGAAATGTCATCACTGGTGTTTTTTTTTTAACCGTAGCACACCTGTGATCAATAATTGGATGCGCTGCGAACCGCATCTTATTTCTTACCATTTGGGACGTGAATGTCATTGTTGTTATAAGAAAACCTTTAATCTTTATCTCAATTATAATAATAGCTGGCGTTATTTCTGTTTTCCTTTAGTTTATTTGTAACTTGTGCAGTAACAAGCACTTTAAATAATAATACAAATTCGACCTTGCCATATTTAACATGCCACCAAGTTAGTTACACTGTGGTACATTAGAAGAAATAATCCCTTCTTATCTCGAGCCCACTGTCATCAAACACAATTCCAGTTTTCTTTCGTTCGACGTCTATTACACTTTGCCATCTGTACATAAAAGAGCTTTAAGTTGACGTAATTTGCGTTTTTGAGCTTTTTTAAATATTTTTTTTTAGCAGCGACATTTGTGCCTTCCATCCCTAAACATCCGATTTCAACGGGAAATTTTAAAGCACAAGATTGCTTTCGCTCATTGACCCTGCCATTCTTGGCCACGCTGGTTAACTGTTTTCATGCACACAAAGCGCCGAGTGGGGTGTGTGGAGCATGATAAGATCAGTTCTTGTGCACCTATCTTAACACGCTACTGTACTTGGATGTTGCATTTCGTTTTATGGAATAATTTTTGGTATATATATATATATATATATATATATTTTTTTTTACATTTTCCACTCTTATAGCCCCTTTAATATACACTGCAACAGTTTAAATTAAGCTTATGCGTGGTAATAGGTAAACAACAAAGACTTACAATACATAGGCTAATTTAGCTAGGTCCCATTTGAGGAAGAGAAACCCCGAAAAACCTCCACTAGCGTGACGTTGTCAGCATATAGTTGTCCATGGGGAAAAAAAGTGGAGAAAGAGGTGTGGCTAACTCGGACAAATGCGTTTGTTAAAAATAAATAACCACTCCCGTGATGCTTGGTTGTACCATACACATATTTCAAATATTTGGTTAGGAACATAAAGAACGACTAGGTGATTAATAGACTGTTATTTACTCGTATTTAAGTACGAAGTTAGGGGTATCCGTTATGCCTTGTGCAGCGTAGGGAATATGGTGATGGTTCCCACATTTTCGTGACCATCAGTACATTTATGGGTGATTTATCACGTCAGAGCGCCATACTTTCTCGGGACAAAATGTGCGACTCATTTTAAGAGGCGGGATTCACCACTAAAACGTGTCGCTCAGATAAAAAAAAATAATACTGCCAGCCGTTGGAATAAAACCCAAACCTTCTGGCTAATGGGCGAGCCTTTAACCACGTCCCTGTCGCCGCTTTTACTCTATCGGGGTCATTTTGTTATACAATAGAGACGCAGGTTATATTAGCGCAGTACTAAATTTGGTTTATTGGGCATAATTTTAAAACCTCGCCCTCTGCTTCATGGTGACGAGCAATAATTTGAAGACCTCTACTTGAAAGTGACGACGTGACCATCTGCTCCTAGTTTTGCTACCCACTGTTTTTGTTGCGGATTGTTTCCTCTCTGAGAGCTTGGTATTGATTTGAACTTGCTCTGAACTCGTCGAAGAGGAATTCCTTAGTTGCTGGTCAGCTTTCGCGCGGGCTAGCAAAGTATGAAACACTTTAGTACTGCGACCTGCATTCCAGGGACAAGTAAGAAAATACACAATTATAGCCGTCCCAACATCGCCTTTGTAAGGGCGTGATCTTTCTTTTGATGTTGAAAGTGTTAATACACTGAATACGTCGTTTGATGAACAGACAAATTGGAGATTTGGGGGGGGGGGGTAAATATCTTTAGACCGCCGCTTTCCACTGTTGCGCGAAAGCCTTTTTTTTGTAGAATGATTGATCGAATGACAGCTTAAGTCAAATTTGGCGACCAAGAAGATTCATCACGAACAAACATTTGGGTTCTCTCCCCCCCCCCCCTTTTTTTAACTTTGTTAACATCTATATATATATATATTGTGTTGACGAAGTTACATCTTTCCCTTATCTATTATTCTTCCCCCCCCCCCCCCGAACTTTAATATTTTAATAAAAGAAAACAGTTATACTCTTAACCGAAAACAATGTATTTTTAAAACGAGTTAAAGAATATAAAATAACTTTTTTTTGCATAGCAGTTTCCGTTGCATTATGATTGCGGTTCAGTATGTCCGAATAACAAGATATCAGCAATGCTACAGAAAATGGTCAGCGTACTAAGGTCTTTTCAGTTAAGATTTAGTAGTAGTGGCCTCCGTCAGTCATAGTTGACCATGGGTTTTGCAGCGCCACTAGAAATGGTATCTTTTCTTTTGTTTCGCAGAGTGTTCTATTTTTCTGTGTATATGTCTGCTTCTTTTTAAAGTGTGTTTAAGTTCATGTTTCTGTGCTAGACATGGTTCATTTCTTGGTGTTTTTTAGTGAAGCCATGGCTCATATCTTGTTGTGTTTCTGTCCTAGCCATGGCTCATATCTTAGCTTGTGTGTGCTGGCCATGGCTCATATCTTGGTGTGTCCGTGTTAATCATGTCTCATATCTTAGTGTGTACCAGTGTTAGTCATATGTCATATCTTTGTGTGTGCATGTCTGGGTTAGTCATATCTCATATCTTTGTGTGTGCATGTCTGTGTTAGTCACATCTCACATCTTTGTGTATGCATGTCTGTGTTAGTCACATCTCATATCTTTGTGTATGCATGTCTGTGTTAGTCACATCTCACATCTTTGTGTGTGCATGTCTGTTTTAATCACATCTTTGTGCGTGCGTGTCTGTGTTAGTCACTTTTCTCATCTTTGTGTGTGCATGTCTGTGTTAGTCACCTCTAGTGACTCGGGCAGATGGTGCTCGTAAACCTGGGAGGGCCGACCATCTAAGGGCAGAATCCCCCTACAGAAAAGACAATCTGCTGCCTTGCAGGAAGATTGGGGACAATTAAAGGCTAGGGAAAGCAAACCCGAATAAAATGCTGGCTGAAATCGGATGCACTGGGTCACTGGTGCAGAACACAGTGCAACGTTTTAACTGGTGTTCAATCAGAGTGGATCTGGCGAACTCTACTTGTGATGTTCTGTCTGTGTGGGGGCGATCAACACACTTAGCCTGACAGCTAACTTCATGCGAGAGTCTGGAATCCTTACTCTGATTGAGTCCTGATCGCAGAGAGAGAGAGAGAGAGTTCATATTATTATATAGTAAAAGGTTCATTATTTAAAAGCAATGAATAATTGATTATATTTTTTTAGAAAGACTATTTTTTAAATATACACTAAGCGATTCAAGACCAAAAGACATGACCTAGACCAAGAGCTGTCAAGTAGACAGTCATGAGCAGCCGTCATGTGAATACAACCAGAGAAGACGATAAAGACTACGCATTTTTGCTGTTGTTTACCAGTCGTTTTGAATATAAGACTTTATGTCACGCCTGTTACACCGGGACTGCATATTTCTAGTCATTATCCAAACGAGGATTACCATCCAATGCTGTTGTATATTGGTGGGGGTGTGAGTGAATAAATGTCACGTTCAATGGTACTCTGTTCCTGTTCGATTCTCGTGTTTCAACAACAATCGGGTGTTTTTTTCCCCAGTCACCTAATGCCCATGTAAGCAATGTTATTTTATATTACGCGCATAACATAAACCGTAACAGTTGAAAGTCAAGAAAATATTGTATGCCTCTTCTGGGGATTAAAAAGACCCAATATTTTTTACAGCATTTTAAAATGATATTAGCAATTCTCTTGTGGTACGGAGTTCGTACTCAAAGCCTAGATCTTCCCTAGTGATTGTCAATGTTTATTTCTAGTTCATATCCTTGTTGTTTTTTTTTTAATCGTATTTTAAGCTTTAGCTTATATTTACTTGTTTTATCGTACTTTATCGCAAAGAGTGAACATTTGTTACCGAAAATAAAAGATATTACCTTGATTCAAAACGAAAAGTATTGCCGAATCTTTAACAGCAGAACGACCAAAGTAATGGCTGCAGAAAAGGTACAAATTCCGAAATGCACTTCTAAAGTAAGCGGGACAGTAGTAAAACAGGACATGGATTTATAATGCATGTGAACGATGTTAATTTGAGATATGGTTCATGTACATCAGAGGTGAAGCGCAGAAGAGCTTCGGCAAAAGTTGAATTGTAAAGAATAATAATAAGAAAAAAAAACAGAAAGATGTATTGTGTAACGAATTTTTGTTTAATGGCTTTGAGAGAAAAAAAAGAGTTCTTTAGTGTTACGTAGAGCCCGTCTTGGCGTACAGAATGAGGTGAATGCTGGGTTATCTGGTAACACACACATACAAGTCGTTGCAGGTCACAGAAATGTGGTTTTACAAAAGGATGTAGAAGGGAGCTGCTTGAAAAAAAAAAACTGACAGCTTAAAAGAAAGAATAAGATATAAAGAGAATTATAATACCCGACAGTCTATAAGTGAATAGCTTGGTAGAAAGTCAACACAAACATTGATAAACTGCTGTAGGTACAGAATGTTATGGAGAGGCATGGTCACCATATCGGCTCAGTAGACTCGGTACTTGATGAGACGATGATGGAGCATATACATTAAGGTCAGTTAAACAAAGTAAAGTGCCCCGTCACGCCAAGTGGCGTATAGGGAATATGGTGTTATAATGACCATAATTTTTATAGACCTTCGGCACATGATTTTTGGGATAATGTGGTCGGTATTACGTCCACGCCGCTTTACTTTCCCAGAAAAAACCCGGTACCCATTAAGGCTGGGTGTACCTGGAAGCCGTCGGTTGGGATCGAACCCTACCTCTTGTCCTTTGCAGTCCAGTTCACTTACAACTGAGCTACCGCGGCTCCCATTAAGATCAGCAGAGTGGGGGAAAAAAGGAATATAATAAAATATCCCAGTCATCTTTTATAACAGGGAGGTAACTCAGTTTTTGTTGTAGGATTGGATAGATCATAGGTATGAGGCCATCTTCTGAGAGAAGAGATTACGTACGTATGTGTAAACAGCGAGTGAAAGAACCTTAAGTATTTTGTTTGATAATTCCGACATTTTTTAAAATTATGGTGCAATGCTGCTTTAACCGTATCTGAAGAGTTAAGCTTAGCAAGCACTATATATATATATAGTGTGAAGTAAAGTTTACTAAAGTTGGTACCTGGTTTAGTGAGTTGATGAAAGTAAATAATATCGAAGAAGACTGCAGTGACAACTTCTTCCTCTAAATGTTGTGATGATGTTTAATACTTCATACCTCGGCAACAATAACATAAATGTTCGAGACACGCTTTATTTTTTATATATTTTATTTTAAGGCCTCGTTAAAACTGTCTACTCGAGTAGAACAAGTTTATGATGCACTCGTTCGCCTTTCTAATGAGGCTAAATCCTTGAGACTGCCCGTGGTGCTGTCGAATCTGGTAACCAATAACGCGTGTTTCATATCTGGCTGCACAATTTTTATCTCACTGTAACTGCAAGCACACAAAACTATACTGTTGGAGGCTTTTGTGATGCCCGTGGATGCAAGGGATGGATATTCACTGAAGCTTTAGAAAAGAGACTAACTACCTTTAAGTCTACGTGCCTCCGAAAACCCTTACACATAAATTGGAAATGCTTTACACAAAGTAACACTATAATCATCATCATCAAGTACCGGGCCTACTGGCGTAGGTTGACATGTCTCTCCACAACTTTCGATCTCGGCAGCTATTTATCATTTCTGTTGTGGACCTTCTGCCAAGCCATTCTCTTAAGCTGTCTGTTATTTTTTCTCTTTGCTTCCCTCTATCTCTTCGTCCCTCAATTTTTCCAGTTGTTCTCTTCTCATTACATGGCCAAAAAAAAAGATGAGTGTTTCTTCCTAATATTGGAAATTAGCTCTCTTTTTGCTTTGACCTCTCTCATAACATCTTCATTACTCTTCTTAGCTGTCATTGGTGCTCTCAACATTCTTCTGTAAAACCACATTTCTACAGACTCCAGTGATTTTCTTGTCTTTTGTCCTATTGTCCATGATTCACATCCATATGTTAAGACTGGCTCTACATAACATTTAAGAACTCTTTTTCTTGTTTCTATTGTCAAAAATGGATTGCATAGTATCTTCCTCATTTTCTGGAAAGCTGCTTTTGCCTGAGCCATTCTGCATCTCACCTCTTTTGTACATCTTCCGTCTGAGGTTAACAAAGTTCCCAAATATTTAAATTCATTTAACTGTTTTAATATTGTTCCACTTGTCTTTATTTTGCGCTGAGGTGATGTCTTTTTATTTGTTGTTACCATTACCTCTGTCTTTTTGCTATTAAGGCTGAGTCCTTTATTTTTGCTTTCTTTCACTATGTCCAACATTTCTTGTAACTCATTTTCACTCTTAGCGATTAAGACTGTATCACCAGCATACCTTAGATTATTTATATTATGACCTCCAATTGTTATTCCAGGCATGACCCTTATGGATCTTAAAATAATCTCACTATAAATATTAAACAAATCTGGTGACAGCACACAACCTTATCTAACACCCTGTTTGTTGAAACATTCCCAATTGGTTTCCAGTTCTTATGACCGCTGTTTGTTGCCAGTACATGTTCTTTATTATTCTTATATCTTTGCTGTCTACGTTTATGCTTTCTAAAATTTTGATTATTTCTTGGTGCTTTACTTTGTCAAATGCCTTGGTGTAATCTATGAAACATAGGTATAGATCTGTTTTCATCTCTATGGCTCTTTCTACTAAAGATCTTATGATATAAATGTCATTCTATCTATTGTCCTTTCGAGCCGAAGACGGCACATAGGGCAGAACCACAATCTCAAAAACAGAAACCTTGCGTGCCAAAGTGGCACATATTGCAGAGATCACTGCTTCTAAAATCTATGGTCTGTTTCCATAACAATGCTTTTTACAATGACAGCTTGTCAAGCCATCGATCAACCTCCTTAGTCGCCTCTTACGACATGCCTGGAAGGTCACAGTGTCACTATTCTTTACATCCCATATAATGAGGCCCCAGTAACACACGGGAGCAAATGGCATTGCTTGTTCCTTTATCTGTAAAAAAAAACCACACTGTTCATCGCTAATTTCTGGACTGATTTTGTTTTGCAATCTTCGCATGATGTTTCTTAGTAATATCTTAGTCATATGACTCATAAGGCATATTGTGCGATAATCATCGCATTCAATCGCACCCGATTTCTTTGGTAGGGCTATGAATATTGATTTGAGCATGTCGTATGGTATATATTCGCTGTTGTAGATATCATTCAATATTTTTGTTATTATATCTATTCCAAAATCACCCATGGCTTCAATCTCTTCTTTAGTTATATTATCTTGTCCAGGAGCTTTGCCTGCTTTCATATTGCGCAAGGCATCTTCCACTTCTTCTCTGAGTATTTCTGGTCCTTCTCCATTATCCTTAATATTTACTTCCGTTCTTTCATCATTATAAAGATCTTTAATGTATTCTGTCCATCGTTCCCTTATGTTTTCTTGATCAATCAACATGAGTACTTTTGATATTTTTCTCCTTCCTTTAATCTTAGACATCCATTTTTTGATTGCGTTTTTCTTCCTGTTAATTTCTCAATTTGTTTGTATATAGCTTTAGCTTCTCCTTTTTGTTGCATTTCAATCTCTTTGCATCTCTCTTTTAGCCTTGCTTCTTTTGCTTCATTGCATTTTAGTACAATTTCTTTATTTAATCTCTCATACCCATCTTTTCTTCCTCTTGTATCCATTAGCTGCGTGTCGGAGGTACTTTACTTTTTTGTTTGTTTTTGTTTTATGTGCCGTCTTTGGTCCGAGTGGAACTCATTTCGACTTTAGCACAAGCAGGATGCACAGTGCATTAATCGATTGGGTTAATTGTTCATTGATGTTAAAGCTGACATCACGGCACTTTGGGAAAACCAGTAGGTATTCGGTCGTTTTCATTAGATGGTGAAACATGCACTCACTAATTGTTTCAGTAGATCGCTGGTGTGTTCACACTCAACTCGTACATGTAATTTGTCATCGCGGTGTGTTCGACCTGGTATCTTTGTTGAATTTTAAGATTTCATCCCTATGGATTAACCTCCTCGGTACAGTAGTTAATAGTTTTCGAGTCGTCGCCCTTGGGAATGTCTGTCATCCCTGCCAGAGGAGCGTCAGTAGTTAGCCAACCAGCTTTTTTATTCCCCAAAACATCCGTCTGAACTGGACATAATAACTATACGAGTTATTTAATGTTTAAGGCTTCTGTTCATATAATATGCCTGGGGCATCAGTTCTGAGCCCGCCGAAGCATTGCCACGTGAGCTACGGAGATCGTGATTTCGTGTGTTGACTCTTTCAACAAAAGATGCAAAGGCGTTTATATATTTTTTTTTCACAAGGCGTCACATTTGACATGTTCACCCGTGTGGCTCCCGGGACCTTGACCTCGATGAGGAAACAAACGATTTACAGCCACTGTCACCTGCCGCGCATGCTGTAAGAGACGACTAATGAGGTTGTAGACAAGGTCTTTGCAGGTGCTACGGAGTTAGCGCATCTTCGCTGAACTCATCTTTGCTGCTATCGTTAGTGTGTGGCGGGCGTGCTTCATGTCGGGGAACGTGCTGAGGAGAGAATCTGAGCGCCATGGAGTTGCCCGATGTGCAGTGAAGATGATCTGTCGACTAAAGTAAAGGGGTTTAACTCTCATTGAAGAATGTCATTGCAGCTAAAAAAAAAAAAAAATACAAAGAGCTCTTGATTCAAACAACGTGCGCATGGGCATCTGACCAAATTTTATTAAAATGGCAGAAACATTGTAAAGTACAGTCTGCTGCACGCACATAAATGGTAATAAGCGAATAAATCACATTTTCCAAAATAAACAGGGGCATGACTGCATAGGCTGTTTTGTAAGAGCGTGAACAGATTGAAGAGTTCCTGAGGGCTGGCAAGATTACTTAACATATCAGCTTTAATTAAACTGGTCAAGATTCAACACACTCCCCGAGCCGACCCTGCTAAACTGGCTAACTTGTCAGGGCAAATGGAATGGTGATCAAAGAGGGAGACAAATACGGTTGATACAATATCATGCCGTATTGGAGACGAATGTTTCAGTCGGACAAGCGCAGGCAAACTTGTTTTAAATAACATAGAATAGAAATATACCCCAGCTTAACGCCCTGTTAGGTGCTGGCAACGATGATAAGTTATTGACGGGTGACTTCAGGAGATGCAGTATCAGTGAGAGGTTGTGATGTCATCGTATATTTGTCACTTGTAAATTATGATCCACGCAGAATAACTAGAGCGAAGAACTAGACCAATCACGGAATGTCGGATATATAAATGGTTGTTAAATAACGTACAACTCGACATAGTACTGATGAATCGGGGAAGTGTTATTGACAGGGTAGATAGGAGAAAACTCTGGGCCAGATTGTAAGATTATGGAAAACAGGAGTACGGGTACTCGCTGATTATATAATAGCATTGTACCAGACGTGTGTGGTAAAAATATTCAATGTGCTAATAAACTGATTTAGAAGAGTGAGATATGCTAGTGGACTATCGCTAGTGTTGTTCGTCCCGTGTATGCAGGTGTAGAGAGTCACACTAAGCGTAGACAATGAAAATAGTTCCTGAAAGTGGAATGTACTGAGGAAATCCTATACAGGAGATGAATAATCGAATCACTAAATAAATTAGTTTGGGGAGGATGAACATTTAATAAATGGAATGGAAAATCTGAAGTGAGGGTGGTCACCACGAAGTCCTCCTATCACAATGAGGAAACGAAAGATGGTACTATACTATCCAATAAGGCTCACGTCAACGGCAAAAACCATCTTGCATAAAGCTATTGGAAAGGGGGGGGGGGTGGAGGCGGAAGAGTCATCATCAACGAGTGCCGTCTCCGCAACGAAGGTTGGCTACCATGGAGCGCCATTCTGCTCTGTAGAATAATAGAATATTGTAGAATGGCGGAAGAGTTGGCAGAGAATTAATTGAAATGACAGTGTTAACGAATGTGGGGCCTTTGCCACGAGCAACAAATGACTGAGACAACAGGAAGCGAACAGTTCTGTCAATCATGGTCATTATCTGAAGGCAAAAAGATGACTATTACAAGTGCGGTGCCCTTCTACTTCTTCATTTGTTTTTCATCTTCGAGATATTGAAATAGTTTGTTAGCCTTTGCTCTTTGTTTGACTAGTTATACTATTATGTTTCCAAGTTCGTATTGTATTCCACCTGCCCATCTTTGTTTCAACCTCTGTTGTTTTCGTTTGATCGCTGTGTGGATTGGTTTTATCTGCTTCCATCTTATCACGCCTGTCTTATCATTTACTTTGTTGTTACATTACACATCACTGCCTTGTAAACGTGTCCCTTAAGCTGGCTCCCACCCAGCATGCGCCTCATACATCTCGCATATTTGCCACGCTGAAGGGGAAACAATCATTCTATCTATCTATTGACCTTTCGAGCCGTAGCCGTCCCATAGGGCGTAGACCAAGATACTCCTCCTCTTATCTAAATTTTTTATTCTAGCAGTTAGCTCAAACAATCATTACAAGAGAGACAAATATAAAATAAGGACATTATTGGAAAAAAAAACACTGTTGGAATTGCACCGCGTTTCAAACAGTGTAAAAGCAGAAAAAACAACATGCCACGATCACTTCTACGAGAACCTAGCCACTTCACTCGCAACTGGGCGCCTACAACAGTTGACGATGAACTTCAAAGCAAGAGAAAGGCTACTTTTGAAAAAAATATTATTGCGACTTTATTTCTTGAGTTTTTTATTTCTTAGTTTAGGAGCTAAGCTCAGCTTATTACACGGTCTGTATGAATGTAGTGGTTAGCGGAAGGTTATCGTAACTACCTCATAGTTTGTTGTAAAGTGTCTATCTTGGGGCAAGATCAAGGTTCTCTGCACTGTTCACGTTCTGTAGATCGGCTTGACATATACACTCTGGTGATGCAGTCGTTTGTATTCCGTAGAGGTGGACATTCTGTCTAAATTGCTATGAACAGAATCGAAAAATTGTTGTGCTCTCTTTGGGTTCACGAAATATCTAGTGGGAAATTACCGTTCGTTCATTTATTCAGTTTCTGAGGACAACATTTTAGTGTGTCGGTAGAATAAAGGCGGCATGTTCAGTGAAGAAAGCACGAAGTTCTCAGTCAACGTTTTTATTTCAACACAATATGGAGGAAAATAAACCGAAAAACATGTTTAGGCTCTACCATGGATCGACACAGCGGTCACAATATTTGGAGAGCGACACTATTTTATCCATTCCACCAGGAGTAAGGGAACTGGCGGCCACCCAACCTCTGCTGGGACTTCGTGAAGTTAATAACGTGTCATTCCTAACTGCAATTACTACGAGTCTACCTCTACCTTTTTATGTAACATAAAATAGAACACCCTTTTCGTGTCGTCAGATGACAGTCACCTTCTCCAGGCGTGCCTTGCCTCAATCCCAGTAAGAGTCGATGCTTATTTTAGTTTTTTCTCTGGTCTCTTTTCCTGTTTATTTTCGTTTCTGAGTATATGCTATTGATTCTCTTGTTTTTTATTATAATAATAATCACATCGCCGACACATACCCCCCACCATCTCTTTCTAGTCTAACAATCGTTATTACTGTTGGATGCATGACCATATAACCGAATCTTATGTATTAGTCGTGAAGTTATTGTTTGCAAAGTATTTTAAACGTGATTATTCTGCAGAAATAAGCTACCAGAAAAAAAATTATAAACAAAATTTCCTATTTAAATAGCCAGACATGACATGTTTAGGATTTGAGTCACATTTTACTCCAAATAAAATGAGCCAATGCAAAATTAAACGTTGCAAAACTTATTATATTTCCGTGCACACATTCTGTAAGCAACAATCTGTATAACAACTATAATTCTGGTTCAAGTCTTTTACCATGGAGGTAAGGCAGTGCAAGAAAATGTGTAACAAATATTTCAACTGCTGATCAACCGAAGGGAAGTCTTCTTTCTAGAGGTGCGCAAACTGAGATAGGCAGGAACTTTCGGTAATTTGATATTTCTTCACGTGTTTTCTTTTTTTTATTTTATCCTAGTTTGTTTTTTGATATGAACATGGCACGAAACTGGTAAACAGTTAAAAATAAATGCTACAGGAAAAAGAAACAAAAATGGGCTACTTTTTTTATTTTTAGTTTGTCTGTACCAAAGGTTCCCAACTTGTAGATCGCGACCTCCAAGTGGGGTCAATTGTTGTTTAAAAATGTCAATTGGCTGTTATAAAAGATTATCGTATGGTTTTTAACTATTACAAAATATTGAGTAACATATTATTTGGCATTATGATCAGGGGTTCTGTGTTACTTTGCTTTTTATCAAGGGTTCTAGGTTACTTGGCTTTTTTAATCAAGAGTTCTAGGTTACTTGGCTTTTTTAATCAAGAGTTCTAGGTTACTTGGCTTTTTTAATCAAGAGTTCTAGGTTACTTGGCTTTTTTAATCAAGAGTTCTAGGTTACTTGGCTTTTTTAAACAGGGGTTCTAGGTTAAGCGAAACATTTCAGAGGGAGAGGTATGTTTACGGCACTCGGGAAAAAAAGACAAATAACCAACAACATTAAAAAACAAACAAACAAAGAACAATATATGGTCCGAAACAGGATCGAACCCGTACTCAGTGGCACAGCGCCCTGCCACGAGAAGCCAAACGCTAGGGAACGCTGCCAACTCAGCTAACTAAAAAAATAGCTATCATTGGCGATGTCTTTCACGCAGGTGTTCTCATTACCATAACGTAGGGCTACGATCACAACTCGGGAATAAATTGTGTATCTGTATTTTCCTATTAACACAAGTATCTCCCGGATAGGGTAGGGCTGTATACTTGTGTTGCAGACAAACATTTATTGAACGGAACAGCACGAATAGTAGTTTCCAGTGGAGGTTACTTGGCTTTAGTAAATAGAGGTTCTGGGTTACTTGCTTTTATAATCAGTGGTTCAAGGTTACTCGGCTTTAGTAAACAGGTTCTAGGTTACTTGGCTTTAGTAAACAGAGGTTCTAGGTTACTCGGCTTTAGTAAACAGATGTTCTAGGTTACTTGCTTTAGTAAACAGAGGTTTAGTAAACAGATGTTCTAGGTTACTTGCTTTAGTAAACAGAGGTTCTAGGTTACTGGCTTTAGTAAACAGAGGTTCTAGGTTACTTGGCTTTAGTAAACAGAGGTTCTAGGTTACTTGGCTTTAGTAAATAGAGGTTCTAGGTTACTTGCTTTAGTAAACAGAGGTTCTAGGTTACTGGCTTTAGTAAACAGAGGTTCTAGGTTACTCGGCTTTAGTAAACAGAGGTTCTTAGTCACTCGGCTTTAGTAAACAGATGTTGTTCTAAGTTACAGGGCTTTAGTAAACAGAGGTTCTAAGTTACTCGGCTTTAGTAAACAGAGGTTCTAAGTTACTTGGCTTTAGTAAACAGAGGTTCTAGGTTACTTGGCTTTAGTAAACAGAGGTTCTAGGTTACTTGACTTTAGTAAACAGAGGTTCTAGGTTACTTGGCTTTAGTAAACAGAGGTTCTACGTTACTTGGCTTTAATAAACACATGTTCTAGGTTTCAGTGCTTTAGTAAATAGAGGTTCTAGGTTCCTTGGCTTTAGTAAACAGAGGTTCTAGGTTACTTGGCTTTAGTAAACAGAGGTTCTAGGTTACTCGGTGTTAGTAAACAGATGTTCTAAGTTACAGGACTTTAGTAAACAGAGGTTCTAGGTTACTTGGTTTTAGTAAACACATGTTCTAGGTTACTTGGCTTTAGTAAACAGAGGTTCTAGGTTACTTGGCTTTAGTACACAGAGGTTCTAGGTTACTGGCTTTAGTAAACACATGTTCTAATTTACTTGGCTTTAGTAAACGGAGGTTCTAGGTTACTTGGCTATAGTAAACACTTGTTCTAGGTTACTTGGATTTAGTAAACAGAGGTTCTAGGTTACTTTGTTTTAGTAAACAGAGGTTCTAGGTTACTCGGCTTTAGTAAACAGATGTTCTAGGTTACTTGGCTTTAGTAAACAGAGGTTCTAGGTTCCTTGGCTTTAGTAAACAGATGTTCTAGGTTACTCGGCTTTAGTAAACAGAGGTTCTAGGTTACTTGGCTTTAGTAAACACATGTTCTAGGTTACTTGGCTTTAGTAAACAGAGGTTCTAGGTTACTTGACTTTAGTAAACAGAGGTTCTAGGTTACTGGCTTTAGTAAACACATGTTCTAATTTACTTGGCTTTAGTAAACAGAGGTTCTAGGTTACTTGGCTTTAGTAAACACATGCTCTAGGTTACTTGGCTTTAGTAAACACATGTTCTAGGTTACTTGGCTTTAGTAAACAGAGGTTCTAGGTTACTTGGCTTTAGTAAACAGAGGTTCTAGGTTACTTGGCTTTAGTAAACAGAGGTTCTAGGTTCCTTGGCTTTAGTAAACAGAGGTTTTAGGTTACTCAGCTTTAGTAAACAGAGGTTCTAGGTTCCTTGGCTTTAGTAAACAGATGTTCTAGGTTCCTTTGGTTTTAGTAAACAGAGGTTCTAGGTTCCTTTGGCTTTAGTAAACAGATGTTCTAGGTTACTCTGCTTTAGTAAACAGAGGTTCTAGGTTCCTGGCTTTAGTAAACAGATGTTCTAGGTTACTTGGCTTTAGTAAACAGAGGTTCTAGGTTACTTGGCTTTAGTAAACAGAGGTTCTAGGTTCCTCGGCTTTAGTAAACAGAGGTTCTAGGTTACTCAGCTTTAGTAAACAGAGGTTCTAGGTTCCTTGGCTTTAGTAAACAGATGTTCTAGGTTCCTTTGGTTTTAGTAAACAGAGGTTCTAGGTTCCTTGGCTTTAGTAAACAGATGTTCTAGGTTACTCTGCTTTAGTAAACAGAGGTTCTAGGTTCCTTGGCTTTAGTAAACAGATGTTCTAGGTTACTCGGCTTTAGTAAACAGAGGTTCTAGATTGCTTGCCTGTTATGAAACTAGATTTGTAGTATACCTGACTATTATAAAAAGTAGGTATAGCTTCCCTGGCAGTTCAGAGGAAAAGGGCTCGCCATTCCATCGAGATTTGGAGACACTAGGGAAATTTACACAGTAGCTGGATTTTAAAATATTTATTTATATCGTTTTTTTAACGATTTATTTTGTTGGATTTTAGCGTTTTATTTAGTTTTTTTTTTTTTAATAAATAGATTTATTTTGTTGAGTTGAAATATTTGTTTATTTAGTTAGGTTTTGAACATTTTTTTGTTTGGATTTCAAAAGATTAATTTAGTTGGAGTTTTAATTATCTTTTTTGGTATAATTTTTCAAAGTTTATTTGGTTGGGTTTTTGTGTATTTTGAGAAAATGTTTAAACTGTAGAGTTATGATATTCATACATTAAGATTGTTGCTTTATTTGTCATCGATTCTTAATGTTTTTTGTTTTTGTTTTGGTCACGTACGAACAAAACGGCCATTGAATGGTATGTTTGTCTTGTGGCTTTTTGTAGGATAGCACTAACATTTTTCCATTTAGCATTGACTGTTACTGTCTGTCGCAAGGTGCCCATCCGGTTAAGCTTACACTTTTAATCTTTGTTTAATTCTTAATCAAATCAACGAATCATTGGAAATACACTAAAACATGTAGGGCGGAATTGAAACTCTAAAGCAGACAACTGCTCTCACTTCTGAACGAGTATTGATGGCCGATAAAGACGCACGTGATGTGGTGAATGAAGAAAACGGATTAAATGAAATAAGTCGGCACAAACGTGTACTGACTGGGAAGGCTAAGCAGTAATTACATTACCTCGGATACTTTTTGGATTATGGAGATACATGATTGTTCACGCCAATTGACGTCTGGGAGATGACCGACACCTAATCGTGTATCGATTATGCGATTTCGCTTAATGCAAAGCTTTTAACGATTAGAATAATAAATATGAAAAAAAAACAGTTTTCTTATATTTGTCTGTGCTGGTTTTAAGTAAAAAAAAAAAAAAAAAAAAAAAAAAAAAAAAAAAAGCGCTTCCTGTTAAATGCGCACCGGTACGCAAACGAAGCTTATTGTACATACAGGAAGCTCATGCTCATTTTATTACATGATACACACGTCACATCGTGACAGCATACAATAGTACATGAAAGGGCAAGGTGAAGAACGACAGAAAAGTACAGGCTCAATATTTGAACATCATTGTTCACCGTATATTTTTTTGTTTTTGTTTTTGCTACAGCAATGCAACGTAATTATATAACATCAGGAGAAACACCTAACTATTGGGAGGCACATTTATTCTCAAAAGCCTGCATTGTATTTGAAAACTTGTTTTACGGATCGCTGAAAGGGAACATAAGGTCTCATGATTTCGTACATTTATTATATGTTTTGCAGGAAAATCAATACTGTTTGCAAATAGTACTGTGATGGGCATGCCAGCCGGAAGTTAAAACGAACACATGGTTATGTTTATGGTTATGGAAGGCCCCAGTATCACTGCAAACGAATTAAAATCCATAATTGCTCAACCGCCCGTGCCAGTGGAATCATCCGAATTAATAGCTCATCTCCCAAACAAAGAACGGTAGCTGCAGTCCACATCATAGCAGTCTCAGCACAAGCCAAAGGACATAAGGCGAAACCGCACCGAAAATGAACACAGCCGTCCACATCATAGCAGTCTCAGCAGAAGCCAAAAGACATAAGGCGAAACCGCACAGAAAATGAACACAGTCATCTGTTCCCCGTCATACGATATCACTATTCATCGTAAAGAAACGAAATATCGAAACACGATCAAAACTGATGAAATGCACAGCTCACGGTGTGCATAGAGCACTAAACTCAACGAGCCGGACTTGGAATATGAGGAAACTGCAACACGGTAAATTTTTCAAACAACTATTAAAGGTTCCTGCCGCCTATCCGCCGTATTGACCGATATTCACACATTGTAATTACAAGTTTTCATGCCAGTTCTACAGCCTGCAGTTGTTGAATAGTAAATAGCTGGCAGCACCTGGTTAGCAAAGAAGTAGCATAACATTCATAATCAGTATGCTATTATTATATTAATTTGTTTAATTTCACATGCATTTACAACTTTGAGTATGTGCGTGCGTGCGCGCGTGCGTGTGTGTGTGTGCTGTTTTAAATACGGCGTGAAAGTCCGTAAAAACCAAACTGAAATCGTCCTTTAGTTGGAGAAAACCCAAATGTTGGCGAGTGTCAGCTTGATATATATTTTACTATTGCTATGTGGTATTATTATCAGGTACGTTGTTTACTTTTAAAGCAGTGGTTTTCAAACTTGTTTTACCCACCACCCCGTTTTTTGGGGGGAAAAATTGCTAACCGCCGTCCTAGACATGTACCTTCTTTAAGCAAACAAAGATGGAAATGTAGTAGTTAGTTTGCGGTTCTTCTTTGTCTCTATACCTACACCCTCCACAACAATCCAAGAAATTCTGCTTAAAAATAAATTGTTGCTTGAAATAAAAAAAAATATTTATTAAAATCAACAACAGTAATATTCACATTGCGCACAGCAAATAATAATATATATATATATATATATATATATATATATATATATATATATATATATATATATATATATATATATAGACTTAAAAAAAAAATCGGCTCCAGTTTTGTCAGCAGCAATCTTAATCACTATGATTAACTATTTGCAGTCGGTTTTTTACTTTTAGTTAACAATATTTGTAACAGCACAGAATACAGGTTCCACTAAATATGAAGGAAATACAACCAATAACTTGTGTATATTGTCCGTAATCTATGATGAAGTTTTGGTATTTGCTTCTGTGGCTAGAACTGTTGGGGTGAATGTCTTTAAATTTAACTTCCTCATTTGTTGTTACTTCAATCAGTTCTCCATAATATTGTTCTTCTGCGTTTATACATGTCTAAAACCCAATGAAGGTATATCCAGTTTAAGAATATCTTGAAATCGTTGATTGAAGTCCGAATTAAGAGTCTCTAATTACTGACAATATATTAGCAAATCTTCGTCACGTTTTCCCACTGTTGATAAATTATAAAACTGGCTGAATTCCCCTCGTCCTAAATTACGATTGGACAGAAGATGTTTTGCCATAAATGTGGAAATAGTAGTTTTTGTTTTGATTAAATTTAGCTTAAAGGTTTGTGCCTCTGCTTGTTATTGCTGATTGCTTTATTCTCTCTTCTCAAAATGGGGCCTGAGAGTGTGCTTGGATCTGTGAGTGTTTTTACATGTTGGGCACTCCCTTCTACTCATCTTCATGTCTATCCGCCCACGTGTCTATTAATAATTATTTCTTTACAGTAACGTCTTAATGTTGACCCGTGTCCGTCCGCCCACACAGTCTGAAAATATTATTTTAAAATATTACTGCCACACATCCTGACGACCTTGACAACAACTTCATAACACCCACCATGGACACAACTTGGTATCCGTTATTAAGTGCAATATCGCTTTCCACGTTTACACTTGGAGCTATAGATTTGTTTCTTTAAATGCGTCTGTCAAGTCTGTCAAATAAGCCTTGTCAGTTCTGGAATCAATCAACTAGGCTCGTAAAGCAACATCTCTATTTCCCAGGAACTCTAGCACCGAGTCAAAGAGTTTCGAAAACAGATTCAAACAGGTACATTTAGATAGCCAACGAACTTACGTATGAAGCAGCAAGCTATTGAATTGTTCATCTTTGTCAGGAATTTAAAATTATCAATATGCAATTAAAAATTATTGTTATTTTACTTTGTCTTATTTAAACAATTTGTCCTATACGCACCACAATTTTATCAGGCCTGAAAGACAACGTAAGCTAATCCGATAAACAAGTAATTCGTGCTTGTGGGTCAGAAAACTGTCCTCGAAATAGGTGTGATTGTAAAATCGTCATCTATTACTTTGTGTGTGTGTGTGTGTGTGTGTGCGCGCGCGTGCGTGTGTGTATGCAATACGATTGCTCTTGGATTGCATTGATTTACTGATTTTCTAGAAAAAGTCAATGGTTAATCTCAGCTCATGATCACACCAATGGAGAAATTTTTTTTTTTTCTGATCTTCTCTTTCTTTATGCAATCACCGACCACTTATTTATATTCACCATCTCTCTCTCTTTCCCCCACCCCCAACGCACCCGAGGCTGCTACCGTCCACATGGACCGTTCCACTGACACCCCTCCTCCGGGTCGGCGCGATAACTTCCAATTTGGAAGACCCTGTTTTAAAAGAAGCTCTTTAACTGAACTTGAGGTGATATTTGATTTGTTGGCTTCAAGGGAGTCTGGTTAGTTACGTTATTATGCTCTGTGCTTTTTTTTTTTTTTTTTTTTTTTTTTTTTTTTTGAGCGCGATGAAATACAGCAACATTCTGAGAAGCCAACTAACTATTATAGCTGCTTACGTATAGTTGGTTCTTTTTTACAATTTTTTAAAAATTTTTGGTGGCCGAGTGACTAGTATTTCTGACCTGTATAGCAATCCCGGTTTGTTCTTTTGATTCTTTCTCTCTTATTGGTAGCCAAGCAATTAAACATCGGCAGAAATTCCAATAATTAGAAATTGGAGGCAGATGTACAGGCCCTGATTTATGAAAATTCACATGAGAGTCATTTACATTGATAGATCCGTTGTTTAGCACACTCGGAGCTCGTGGGCTTTCATTGTCCAGGTCAGAGGAAGAATAGTACAGAAGAAAAGCCGTGCTTTCAAGGTAACTACCGGTACTTTGACAATGGAAATCATGGCAGTAACTAAAGTGATGGTCTGGCTAGAAACAATATTTTACTCAAAACTGCTTTCTATGTGATTCAGTACGCTTATGATAATCGACGGAGGCTGGGCACGAAGGCAGTGGTTGGAGTTTCTGAAAAACTTAGATCTGATTGGATTCGTTTCAGCGTCCTTCCTGTACACTTCGGTGTGAGAAGAAAAAAACGAGCGGTCAGCCTGGCTGGAACAGGTGCCGTCGATAGCGGACGAGCTGTGGAGCGACGTGAAATTCTGAATGGCCTTAGGGAGTCATGGGGCGCTGATGATTCAGTCAATGATCATGAATCTACAAACCATATTCGGACTGCACAAATATCAGATCAAACCTGGGGATGACATAACAGAGGGCTGCGCGGGGAAACACAGAGGTATAACAAATCAACACAGTACTGGAGTCATCGGCCTCCACACATTGAGGGACATACTGGGTCGATCTGAGCGCTTATGGACTTGCCCGGTGTGCAATGAGGATGATCCGTCGCCTAAACACTCGTTGCCTAAAGTAAGCGTTTAGAAATTCCGAGTTCCTGCTATTCCCATTGGTTATGTGTTTAAAAAAAAAAATTGCTAACTGTTACTATTATTGGAGTATTGATTAACTCCATCTGGATAATTATCGCATTTATTAATAGCACTCTCTTTTGCTTATATTTTGAGACACACACTCTTAGTAGGTTGTTTCCATATCAATGTTGCAAGGCACTTCATTTATGCATTATTTCAACAATAAAAATTGCAACATTTGCAGATAAGGCAAAAATAAAAATCAATATAACTCAGTATGTATAACAAAAAGAGGTTCAAATAAAAACACAAACAAAGCTTACCACAAATCTAAAAACTATTAATAGAAAAGATTATTTAATAATAATAATTAATATTAAACTGTAACTGAATCATTGTTTAAGTGATATCAAGTGGGTGGTGGGAGGGAGTGAACACTATAATACCATAATGAGGATGGTCTTCTTCTTCTACCTTTTTAGCTCCCAGTGGAGCATAGGTCTTCAACAAACACTTTCCAAGTCGTTCTGTTTTTTTGCCATTCTTTTAAGATCATTTCATGTCTTCCACATCATCTTCATCTCTGCTTCTATCTGTCTTCTCCAAGAATTCCTTGGTCTTCCTCTTTGTCTTTTCTCCCGGGATTCCAAAAAAGGGCCTGTTGTGTAATACTCTCAGTTGGCTTCCGTAGTGTGTGTCCTATCCAGCGCCATCGTCTTCGCTGTATCTCTTTATCCACTGGTGTTTGACTGGTACATTTCCATAATTCTGTGTTAGTGATTTTGTCCTGCCATTTCCATCCTTTTATCCTGCGTAAACATCCATTAATGAAAGTCTGTATCTTCGTGATTGTCAATTTTGTTGTTCTCCATGTTTCACAGCCATATAATAGGACCGCCTTAACATTTGAGTTGAAAATTTTTATTTTTGTATTTAACCTAATTTCTTTGGATTTCCATTTGTTTCCTAGTGCAATGAAAGCTCCTATTGCTTTTGATATCCTTATTTTGGTATCATTTTCTGTTCCTCCTTCTTTATCTATATTACTGCCCAGATATATGTAATATTGTACATCTAATAATGAGGATGGTGGTTTCTTAAAAAATATGTGACGTTTACATAATTATATGTTTGTTTTTCTTCTAAAGTAGAAGTTAAATAATAGTAAACCGCTTCTTCATAGTCGAATGGTCGTGGGTTTATTCCAGGATGGAAATTCTAGTTGATCCAGCTGTTAGAAAATTGGTACCTGCCTAAGAAATGTTAAAAGTAATAATCGCAGAAACTGACACATGTCACTTGTGAATCAAATTATGTGTCAGTTTATTACTGTGAAGATACCATGATTTAGATCTGTATCATGATAAGAAATAATCGTACATTTAATCTATCTATCTATTGACCTTTCGAGCCGTAGCCGGCCAATAGGGCGTAGACCAAGATACACCTTCTCCTATCTGAATTTTTTGTTCTAGCAGTTTTCTTTTAAAGATATTTTTATCAAATCTCGCCATTTGTTTCTGTTCTGCGCAAGCAGCTCTTTCTCAGTGAGGGAGCCGAATCCTGCTGCTCTTGCCTCTCTCATCAGTGTTCTTCTCAGTGTCTCCCTGGGTCTTCCTCTTTTTCTCTTACCTGTTGTTTCCCATATGAGGGCTTGCTTTGCTATTCGGTTATTATCTCTTCTCATCACATGTCCAACATATGACCATCGTCTTTTCTTTATTACTGAAGATATCAGTGGTTGATTGGCGATTTCTCTAATTTCTTCGTTTGTTTTGAATTCGCTCCACGCTATACCAAGTATTTTCCTTAGACATTTATTTGTACATTTAATAGCAGACAAATATTCATGTTCACTATACACATGTATATGATGGCATCCAATAATGTACAGAAACGGGCAGCAGATAATGAGACAACAAATGTGACATTTGAACGCATGCAAATATGAATTTATCAGAGATTGAGAAGAATTGGGTGGGTACCCAAGAAAACGATTTTGGAAGCAACTGAAAACAAAAAAACAAAAATTATTGAATATATTAGAACAACTGAGACACTTTGGAGATATATGTCAAGACATGTCTTCACTTCCTCTTGTACCCTTTCGGGTGTCGAGGGAGATATAAATTTCTGATTCTCGCTCCTTTTGGCGGCTTCACTCATTGTTAGTTTCTGTTGTAGCGTTTCTTTGATGTTGTATATCTTACTCTTGATCGACCTCTTGCTCTTCTGCCCTCTCCTCTTTTAATATATCCTTTGTATTGTAAGAAAGAACTGGAGGTCATATTATAACTAATCGGAGGTATGCTTAATCGCTAGAGTGAAAATGAATTTCAAAAGATGGTAGACATTATAGTAAAGGAAAGCAAATATAAAGGACTCAGCCTTAATAGCAAAAGGACAAAAATAATGGTAGCAACAAAGAAAAAGACATCACCGCAATGCACAATAAAGACAAGTGGGGCAATATTAAAACAGGTAAATGAATTTAAATATCTGGGAACAATGTTTGCCACAGATGGTAGATGTACAACAGAGGTGAGATGCAGAATGGCTCAGGCAAAAGCAGCTTTCCAAGCAAAAATTAGGAAAATACTGTGCAATTCATTTTGACAATAGAAACAAGAACAAGAGTTCTTAAATGTTATGTAGAGCCAGTCTTAACATATGGATGTGAATCATGGACAATAGGACAACAGACAAGAAAACCACTGGAGGCTGTAGAATTGTGGTTTTACAGAAGAATTTTGAGAATACCATTGGCAGCTAAGAAGAGAAATGAAAACGTTCTGAGATAGGCTAAAGCAAAAAGAAAGTTAATTTTCAAAATTATGGAAAAACAATCATCATTTTTTTTGGCCATGTAATGAGAAGGGAATAGCTGGAATATATTGTAACAATTGTGAAAATTGAGGGAAGCAAAGAGGTAAGATACCAGACAGCTTAAGAGAATGGTTGGCAGAACGGCAACAACAGAAATGATAAATAACTGTCGAGATCGAAAGTTGTGGAGAGACGTAATCACCTACGCCAGCAGGCATGGTACTTGATGGTGATTGTAAGAAATCGCTCGGCATTTTTTTCTTAATGGACAAACCAGTTTATTTTAAATTTCTGTATGTAACTTAGGGTTGGTTCAATGTCTTCTCGTTCTCTTATTTCATTTGACATATTAAGGCTTAAGTGATATAAAGACATATTAATATACTGAAGGTTTATCTAAGACATAAAAGATATAAAGACATATTATAACTGAAAGTTATCTAAGACATACGAGATATAAAGACATATTAACATAATGAAAGTTATCTTAAAAGTACAAAGACTGAAAATAACCAGAGAAAATCTGTGACAGTGCAGGAAAGAGGTAGAGTAAAATGGCGTTCTGTGATAGCCAACGGAGACCATGATAACTGACTGCATCAGTCACAAATGTGCCAATGATAGGTTGGACACTGTGGACATTACGACCATCACTCTATCCCAAATATGCCATTAACGCGGCAAATACGATTGTTGTTTCTCTGGACTAATACTGTCAGTTTTGTTTTAATTAGGTCAATGCATGACGTGTGGAGACAAAGTGACTGGCGCTAATGAAGCTTGCCAGGCCATGGGGAACTTATATCACACCAAGTGCTTTGTTTGCTGCTCTTGTGGTGAGTAACATGTTTCTGCAAGATCTCTTATTACTTTTCCTAAATATTGTTTATAATAAGAGAGCAATTTATAGCTGTTTTTTTATTTTATTTATTTTTACGACCATTTCTCTCTGCTGTTTTTCAAATATAACCACAACGTATATGTTGAATGTATCATACGTTTCTGTCATACGTTGTATTGCTTAGTCATATACTATTAAATCCCCCACTCTTTCACATGATTAGTTATGTACGTTAGCAAAATATGTATTCATTTATAGCTTTACAAAAAACTACATTTTATATATCACTTTTTATTTTAATTACTCAGTCATTGTTGAGCACTTCTTACACATACGTGCAGGTTGTAACATTACATGAATGTTTTTAAATAAAAACACTTATAGATGGCTTATACAATTTTCTTCCTGTCGTCATTGACCCGACGGCAATCCTCTTCATTGTACGCCCTTAAAAGGACGTTAATTGGGAGTGTGTGGGCAGCGTTATATTTAGCTGCATAACTGTGATATTTGTGTGCATTTCTGGCCAAGACATCTGACTTCACGGCATCTTTGAGTGCCGGGTTGTCTTCCCTCTTCGATCCATACTCGCATGACTGGACTGGTTTGTCTGTTCTAGGAGCACCGCTGGGATTTGAAGTAGGGTCATGATCAGCTCTCTTGTTCGTCTGTTTTTGGCGCCAGTTGTTGATTCTGGATGCTGACCACGCTCAGCTTAGCTGCTTGTGGGCGTCTTAACCACCCCACCCCACCACAAATCTCAGTATAATGTACGACACAAATGTACTTACATTTTCGTGAGCTTTTGGTGCAAAATGATCATCAGTGGCTCATCATATTTGTTACGTCTTAATATTATGTACTGTTTTTTTTTTCTCCTTTATCATTCACAAGAACAACAATCTCTCTTTTTTTTTCTGAATGCAGTTTTTCCTCCGTTGCATAACTACAATTTTAACATGTTTCTGTTCCTATTTTGCTACTCACGTATACCTAAAAAGCGCGTATGCTATTTATGTCACTATTACTCGTTTACGCATTGAAAACAAAATTGTTTATTATTATTTTAATATGCAATCTCGGTTATCATATGGTTTGTATTGTTATAAGAAATCTACGTTTTCATTTTAAATTAAAGCGACTTTAAATGTCTAAATGTATGCTACATATGTTATAGTCACTAAATAACAACGTACAATTACTCATATTTTATTTATTATTTACGTCTGTAACGTTCTTCCTGTCTTGTTTATAGCTTATTTTTGTCTTCGCCATTCCCACTAATCCTGATGTGTATTTTTTTTGTTTCTAAAATATTGCCATCACATTCTAGTAACGTCCTCACATCACATTCCCGTGTCCTATTTTTAGTTATTCTTTTCCACTCCTCAGTTGTGTTGTAGGATATTTGTAGCATCCATTTATCACATCTCCCAAGTCTGCTTTCAGTTTATGAAGTTTTGAATTATGAGTTTCATTTGTGTGTACATGTGTCCAAGGTCTGTATCTGCAAAGTTGTCTTTTTCCCTGAATTTTATTCTCTTTAAAAACAAGAAACCGTAGTTATGTTTGGTATATCCCTCATTGGTGCAAAACATTGGGTGCAGTTTAGAAGGATTTTTCATTTACTCTATTGGTTGTATCAAACTGAGTTTATTACAATTACAGTAAATCTTATTGAAGCCGTACTTTGACGGACTCATTTATGTCACTAGTTAAACAGTTGTTTGCAGTGATAACAGGAGCAAGTAGGCTATGTGTGTGTATGTATGTACATATATTATATATATGTGTGTGTGTGTGTGTGTGTGTGTGTGTATATATATAGTTTTTTTCGCTATAATTTTAATGTGTCCTTTTGGTCACTATCGCAATTACCGTTCAAATAATATGCAAGTAAAGATAGATGAGTTCAAATAGGTAGCTACACCACGAAGAACAGTCATCATATTATTAGACAGTCGTTGTTAGTCGGTATGTAACGTTTATTTCACATCTGCCTGGTATTGGTTGAAGGTGACATCGCAATGCAAAACTAATGCAACTAGACCGTCCCCCATTATAATCCTGGCCTTGTCCTTGTTATTTGGTTTCATTTGTATTAACATCTACCTTTCTAGATTTATGTATGATTAATCTCTTATGGGGATATAATTTCATAATTTGATCTCTACGTATAGGTATTTCCGTTACGTACTTGGCTATGTGTGCGCATATCCTGTTTATTTAACAATCGTTATGGTATGTTGTCGAAATACCAACATTTGTCAATATAATAGACAAATGATTTACAATAACACATTCCATGATGTCGACAGGACCTCATAAATAAAATATCGTGTTTGCCCAGCTCTATCTTATGATAATGTTGTTACGAAACTGTTTTGTCACGCACGTTGTATGTATTTGTTTCACTACTAGTATGTGGACCTTTTGTTGTTTAAAGATTTTTTCCCCTTCTTGTTTGGGAGTTCGTGCACACGGCTCAAGGTTCTCCTAGGAGATCCTCAGTATTTTGAGATCAGAAAACATATGATTGTGTATGGAGAGCAGTGATAGTGATCTTAACATAACCTTTTTTCATCGTATTTTACTCCAGCTGTTTTAATATTAAATTGACGGGTTGGTAAATGTTGGAGTTAGCCCTAGAGAAAAAGTAAAATACCCATAAAACGTAGAATAATATAGCCAGCCTTGACCAGCAATAACATAACGTCTTGCCATCAGACAAGTCTTGGAAAATGGTCAAGTAGATATTGTTCTTTCAACCTCAAATATATATATATATATATATATATATATATATATATATATATATATATATATATATATCTATTGACCTTTCGAGCCGTAACCGGCCCATAGGGCGTAGACCAAGATACACCTTTTCCTATATGAATTTTTGTTCTAGCAGTTTTCTTTTAAAGATATTTTATCAAATCTCGCCATCTGTCTCTGTTCTGTGCAAGCAGTTCTATCTCATTGAGGGAGCCGATTCCTGCTGCTCTTGCCTCTCTCATCAATGTTCTTCTCAGTGTCTCCCTGGGTCTTCCTCTTTTTCTTTTACCTGTTGTTTCCCATATGAGGGCTTGCTTTGCTATTCGATTATTATCTCTTCTCATCACATGTCCAACGTATGACCATCGTCTTTTCTTTATTACTGAAGATATTAGTGGTTGATTGGCGATTTCTCTAATTTCCTCGTTTGTTTTGAATTCGTTCCATTCTATACCAAGTATTTTCCTTAGACATTTATTTTCGAATGCGTTCAACTTATATATATATATAATGGCGTTTGTTTTAGACGCTGGCACACACTTCAGTGACTAAGGGCCCAATTTTCAACTCGATTTATGAATTTATTTGTAGACAATAATGCTTATTTAAAGTTTGCCATTTATACATCAAGGCCAAACACTTGGCTCATTAGTTAATGTTAGCAATAAATTACATTGGATTGGCTCAGAACTAGTATACTAAAAGTGGCGTCATGGTTAACTCAATGGCTTCTCATTCCAGTAGTCTTTCGTCTGCTTTTAAATAGGGCAATATCTATTCGATTTACCTGTTAAAAGTCTGTGTAGCGATACAATTGCAATCATGTAACGAGAAATGAATAGCTGTAATATATATTGTAACATTTTAAACAAAAAATGATGGAAGAACAAATTTCGAAGAGGTTGGATTCCATCTCGATTGTTGGCTCCAAGGTTCACAGAGCTTTAAATGGGTTCGGGATTTTTCGTATGAAAGTAGGGCGATCTGGTGTGATACTGACCACATCACGCAATAAAATATGCCGTTGGTCATTGAAAATATGCTCACTGACACCATGTACCCCATATTTCTTAAGACGGAAAGAGAGCTATTTTTTAGTGAACGTTATAGTAGGAAGTGAACAGCAGCATTGATGAACAACTTTAGAGATAACATGTTATGGCACGGTACGTAATGATGATGATGAGAATTTTGTCACTTTACCATTTATAATTTATTGTTTTAATTCGTTTTATTATTTCAGTTGTTGGTCATTAAGTTTGATTTTATTATTATTTAATGTGTGCTTCATGACAGAATACATGATCATTGGCTGTCTGTCAGTGTACAGCGCGTTTATTACATTTTTATTAATTAAATTTGTACTCTTTATGTTTGAATTTCTCTCCACTCAGTCCCGTCAAAAACATTGTTGATTTATTTTTTATTGAGATATTTTTCTTGTCAGTTATACTCAGCTGACTTTGTATTTTCTCTTTGGTGAATACACCGTGTGATAACAACATTGTTCGAAGAGTTCATCTACTACTTTCATGATTGTGCAAAACATGCTATCTTGTCTTCAATATGTCAAGCCCCCAGGAACCAGGCGTTCTGTTATTGTTCTTTCCAACCTGCTGTGTCTTTTGACCAAAGTATTTTAATTTCCTCACTAAAATGGTGTTTATAAGCCAGGTTTTTTAAATGTTTAAGTATTTTAGTATGTCTTCCTTACCCTTTTTTCATTATCCAATGTATCTATAAAGACATGTATGATGGTTACACATGTGCAGTTCGAACAGAGGAAGGACTGAGCGAATGTTTCCCAATAGAAACTGGGGTTAAACAAGGATGTATTTTATCGCCCTTGTTATTTGGAATTGTTATGGACTTCATAATGAAGAAATGCTGCACTGGTAATAAAGGCATCGAATGGATACAAGGAGGCCATTTGGAGGACCTGGACTTTGCTGATGACATAGTTCTCATCAGCAATCAGATAAAAACGATGCAGGAAAACACAAATGAACTATCATCAATAGCCAGCAAAATTGGGCTTGAGGTCAATCATGAAAAGACTAAAGTCATGAAAAGTTTAATTCCAACAAGTGACAAAATATACATGGAAAACAAACCAGTAGAAGAGATCGATCACTTCATCTATCTTGGAAGTCACATTGATCGAGAAGGGGATACGAGCAAAGAAATTAGAATCAGACTGGCTAAAGCAGCAATGTCTTTCAGAAGCCTTGAAAAGTTGTGGAAATCAAAACTCATTAGCACAAACACAAAACTTAGGCTATTCAAATCAAATGTACTATCAACCCTTACGTATGCGTGTGAAAGCTGGAAAACAACAAGAGATATAGAAACCAAGTTCATCGCATTTGAAAATAAATGTCTAAGGAAAATACTTGGTATAGAATGGAACGAATTCAAAACAAACGAGGAAATGAGAGAAATCGCCAATCAACCACTAATATCTTCAGTAATAAAGAAAAGACGATGGTCATACGTTGGACATGTGATGAGAAGAGATAATAATCGAATAGCAAAGCAAGCCCTCATATGGGAAACAACAGGTAAAAGAAAAAGAGGAAGACCCAGGGAGACACTGAGAAGAACATTGATGAGAGAGGCAAGAGCAGCAGGAATCGGCTCCCTCAATGAGATAGAACTGCTTGCACAGAACAGAGACAGATGGCGAGATTTGATAAAATATCTTTAAAAGAAAACTGCTAGAACAAAAATTCATATAGGAGAAGGTGTATCTTGGTCTACGCCCTATGGGCCGGTTACGGCTCGAAAGGTCAATAGATAGATAGAATGTATCTTAATGATTTTTCTGTAGCGTTTTGTTTCAAATTAATAGATTTTCTTCCTTGTTGATTGAAAGATTGTCCACTATTCACAACTATATGTTGCTATAAGAAAAATACTTTTGTTAGAGTGGGGAAAAAATTGACGGAGCGGGTGGGAGGAGGATGTGGGCACCCATGTGCTGATTGCTTCCCTGTTCAAATTAATACAATGTGGAAGTTATTAAAACCAAGTTCATATGTTTTATTACATATCTTGACAGCGTTGCATTATTTATCTGGCCACCTCTTACAAAGGTTTTAGTAATAGCCATCGTCGCTGTGTACACACTGACTGACGGACAGTACTCATGCATCTTGTCATATAGCACATAATGCACTAATTCCAACAGGCAGGTTTGTTTATCTGTGTGACGTAGCGGCTGTTGCCAGCTGTTTGTTCATTGCTGGAAAATCACGTTTGTGCTAATGGGAGGGATGGGGGATTTAGGAGGGAGTAGGTGAAGTGGGGTAATAATTGAAAGGAAACAACAAAGAATTGATTGTTTTTACAGGTTTCTGATTTCAGGTGCTTGCTTCAAACGGAACATGGCAAACTTAGTTGTGTATTGATGTGTCTGTGCTTCTACTTGTCTAACAGCAAACCCCAGCTGTTAATGGTTTGTCTATCAATTTAACGGGAAATGGGCAGAACATTTTGTGCGGTCGCTGTAGAGCTGGAGGTTAGAAAGATAGCAGTAGCAATGCAAACATATCTGTTTCAGTTTTGCGTATTTAATTAACACAGTATCATTAATATGTGTCAAATTCTGTGCATAAATAACACAGTAAAACACTAATGCAAGATGTTTATGTGTGTATAGGTAGGGGGTTAGGAGACTGTACTCATTTTGCAGTAAACCTCTACACCACCACAAAAATATATTAAAACGTGTACATATACTGAAGGTTCATCAAGTTGCTCACTGGTTCAACACACCACTCCTTCTCTCAATCATACATCCGCTTCTATAGTCCGTTCAGAAATTCATAATCACACCTGAATTAGTTTTGCGTGATAACCGCTTGTTATTTTGGTTTCAAAATTGGCATGCAATCTTAGAATATTGATGACGCAAAGATTTTGGTATTTTTTATTCCACAAACACAACAGATTTGCACATCAGCGAATTACTTTGATCTTTTATGAGGATATCACACAAGTTGATTCAAATTTTAGAGTTTACAGTAATCGTGTTAAATGTTCCAGTTTACGGCAATTCTTGTCAGAGGCGTGTCTACATAGTGCTTCATTGTGGGTGTTGTTCGTTATGTGTATTTGCAAACATGAATTCAATTGGTTACAATTGCTGATATATATATATGGCCCTTTTCGTCTTGTCAGACGGTCTAGTGGAGGCTATTGCGTATTTTTTTGAGGTATTGTTTTTGCCGAACTGCTTCTCTCGTGGCTAATTCTACCAATGTTTGACAAACACACGCGGTCACATAATGAACAAGTCAGGCTCGCTGGTCCACAGGGTTTACCATCCTTTTTCATGAGTCTCTTCACTTCCAAGTCCTGTCTTAGCACAGTCTCAAATGTTGTTATACCGTTCCTTATACGTGCTCTCCATGATGTGCGATCACTTGCCAGATGTTGCCAGTCGTTTTCACAGATGGAGAAGTCTTTCAGAGGTGATTTGCAGATATCTCTATATCGTAGTTTAGGTCTGCCGATTTGTCGTTTTCCGTGTTTTAGCTCGCCGTATAGTATTTGCCTAGGAATGCGTTTTTCTTCCATCCGTTGGACATGCCCCAGTCATCTTAGCCTTCGACTTCTGAGCATCGACATGATTGTTAGGGTCTTAGCACGTTGCAGGACAGTTAAGTTGGTTATTTTGTCCTGCCATTTGATGTGCATTATTTTGCGGAGACATCGCATGTGGAAGACATTTAGTCTTTTTTCCTGGTTTGAGTATGTTGTCCAGGTTTCGGATCCATATAGTAGTGTGCTAAGCACACATGTTTGATATATTAGGAGTTTAGTCTTTCGAGTTAGTTTCGTGTTGTTCCATGCCCTTTTTGTGAGTTTGTCGAAGGTCGTAGCTGCCTTACCAATTCGACAGTTTATTTCTTCATCAAGAGAGATGGTTTGCGTAACTGTGGATCCAAGATATGTAAATTTCTGTACTGATTCTAGTGGGCAGTCTTTTAGAGTAATAGATAGAGGTTTGAAGTCACCTTGATTTAGCATTACTGTCTTCTGAACATTAATTGACAGTGAAAAAAGGTCGCATGCTTTATCCAGGTTGTTGATCAGCGACTGTAGGGTGGCCTCACTATGAGCGACTAGGGCTGCATCGTCAGCAAATAAAAATTCTTTAAGTAGGGCAACATTTGTTTTGGTTTTTGCTCTTAGTCGTGCTAGGTTGCACAGTGAGCCATCTGCTCTAGTGCGAATGTAAATATCTCCTGAGCTGTTTTCAAAGGTGTAATTTAGGAGGGCAGCAAAAAATATACCAAAAAGGGTGGGGGCGAGGACACATCCCTGTTTCACTCCTTTGTTGACTTTGAAATTCTCTGATGGACTCCCATCAAAATGGACTTTGCCAGTCATGTCTTCATGGAAGGAAATTATCAGCCTAAGTAATTTAGGAGGGCAGCCTATGCCTTCTAACACCTTGTAGAGACCATCTCTGTTTACTGTGTCGAATGCCTTTGTGAGATCCACAAAGGCAATATAGAGCGGCATATTTTGTTCCCGACATTTTTCCTGCAGTTGTCTAAGAGTGAAGATCATATCTATGGTTGATCTCCCGGGTCTGAAACCGCATTGGGACTCGGGAAGCACCCGTTCTGCAAGTCTATGCAGGCGATTAAGTACGACTCTAGCAAAAGCTTTGCCTGTTGTGCTAAGGAGAGAAATGCCTCTGTAATTATTGCAGTCGCCCATGTCTCCTTTATTCTTGTTCAGCGTTATAATCTTGGCATTTCTCATATCATGAGGTATTTCTCCGTTTCTCCAGCATTTAATTAGCAGTTTGTATAGGTGTGGAAGTAGTACGCTTAGGTTGTCCTTTAGTACATCTTTGGGAATGTTGTCATTTCCTGCAGCTTTTCCTCTTGAGAGGGCATTTATAGCGTCAGCAAGTTCGTTCATAGTAGGCTCAACATCCAGTTCAAACATTGTAGGATATTTGGGTATTGATTGTGCTAGAGCTGTGTTTGCTGGTCTGTCGTCACTGTATAGATTAGAGTAGTGTTCAACCCATCTTTGCATTTGTTGTCCCTTGTCAGTAATAGGTTCTCCAAACTTGGATTTTAGGGGGGCTAATTTTGTTATTTTTGGTCCAAGGGCCTTTTTTATATTGTCATGCATGGTTTTTGAGTCGCCCCTGTCTGAGGCTTTCTGTATTTCAGAGCATAGATTGTTCCAGTATTCGTTTGCGCATCTTCTTGCTTCGCGTTGTAGGGTGGCCTGCGCATGTTTGAGCTGATCCTTGGTGATTTGATTGGGATTATTATTGAAGTTCAGTAGAGCCTTTTTCTTATTAGCTATTAGTGGGTCTAGTCTTGCTGCATTTTCTTCGACCCAGTCATTCTTTGAGAACCGTTTCTGGCCGTAGGTAGATAGAGCGCAGTTATAGATGTGTGTTCTCAGGGAGCACCAGTTGTCATCCACACTTGATGCATCTTCTACTTCTTCTACCAGTTCATCAAACTTGGATCTAAAAATGTCTTCGGTTGGTGTGGTTTTTGTCGCTGTGATGTTGATCTTGACTGCTGCAGGCTCTCTTGATTTGTAGATACGACTACTTCTGGCTTTGATCTTACTAATGACTAGAGCGTGGTCTGTGTTGCAGTCTGCACTGTGATATGTTCGTGTTATTCTGATGTTATTTAAAGACTGCCTACGTGTAAGAACTAGGTCTAGTTGGTGCCAGTGACCACTTCTAGCATGACGCCATGTTACTTTGTGCTTGTGTTTCACATTAAAGTAGGTATTTGCTACACATAGTTGATTATTAGAGCAGAATTCTAGGAGTCGCTGGCCATTTCCGTTGATTTTTCCAATGCCATGGTGACCTAGACATGTTGGCCAATATTGCTGATCAGATCCTGTGCGTGCATTGAAATCACCGAGTAAGTATAATAGTTCCTCTTTTGGAAGTGAGTCAATGACCATTTGAAGTTGTTGGTAGAAGTTGTCTTTCTCTTCGTCTGATGCAGCCAACGTTGGTGCATAGGCACTAATGATATTTATTAATCCTCTCTTCGTATGTAGCTGGAGTATCATCAAGCGTTCAGACACTCCTTTTGGCGTGGTTATGGAGTTTATGTGTTTGTTATGTACAGCAAAGCCCACTCCATGTATACGTGGTTTTTCGGGGCTTAGGCCTTGCCAGAAAAAAGTATAGTTTTCTTCCTTTACAGAACCACAGTCTGAGAGTCTTGTTTCTTGTAGGGCAGCAATATCAACATGTAGCCTATTTAGTTCTTTATCTATGAGTGCTGTTGTTCTAATTTGTCCTTCTTTCAGTGTGCTTGTTTTAGTAAGTCCAGGGCACATGGTCCTTACGTTCCATGTGCCAAGTTTAAACATTGGTGCTTTCTTCCTCATTTCGCTTTGCCTACTCTGCCTGGGCACAGGATATGGAGATAGTGCTTTGCCCAGTCGCACTATCCCCCTCTCGACTTCGTTTCAAGGATTTCCGAAGGAGGGACAAAGTCCATACGTTCGGAATTGAAAGAAGGTGCAGGGGATGCCAGAAAGACGATTAACGCCGTCCACTGCCTTAGGGTCCCTCCCTCCGGATTTTTACTCTGGGTGTACTCCCATAACCTTCGATTCTAACTAGAAACTAGTCCACTAGGTAGTGGAGGGTTTTGTAGTCGAAGTTTCCCTTCTTCTAGACGGGTTGCCAGCCAAGGTTTACGAGTCCCGTCTACCCGGAGCGATATCTAAAGATACGCCTTTGTCATGCTCAAGTGCCCGGACGTCCGAGAGAACACGTTACCGGTCAGTGCAAGGCTAGAAATTGCTCCAATGCACAAGTACCAAATCCGTGAAAAACACATCACTGAAACAGTACATAATCCAATTAATGAATAAAACATCCATAGAATGAATTGTCGGCATAGGACTTCTCCACACAATAGCAGTTTACTGCGTAATTAAACACAAGAATCGAGAGCTAAAGTAGCTTCGCTGCTTTCGGTGGCCATCTTGACCGGAACTGCTGATATAGTAAAAAAAAAAAAGTAACCTTTTGCATAGTTATAAATTTGCATTTCAAACCCATTGTAATTATAATATAAATGTTGGTATTTAAAGTCAACAAATTGTCTACTGAGTCTTCACAAAATTAATAAAGATACGCCTTCCCTTCGGTAATTAATGCCAAGGGCGTGGTGCGTCATGTCGTTCAATAACAATTCAGTTATTGTGCACGGGATTTTCCTGAAGTTAGTGTTTCTGCAATAGCCAAACTATTTTACGTGAACGACCGCACCAAATTAATGTATATGTCCTAAAATGGTGTCAAATTCGAACAGGGTGAATTTAATATAGCCTAAAGAAGGAAACTTTTAGACTAGATCAAATTTCTCAGAGCAAAAAATATTTCTATAACGTCATCAATATTCTAAGATTGCATGCAAATTTTGAAACCAAAATAACAAGCGGTTGTCACGCAATACTAATTCAGGTGTGATTATGAATTTCTGAACGGACTATAGTCGCTCCACGCTTGAGTAGAAATTCCTGCACCCTTCAAACCATATATTTATTTATTAGTTATCGTGTCCTCATTAAAATTGCAGTCATGATAACACTAGGTTCTTTTAATTCTTCGGTGGTGTTGTTGAAGAAGGACCAGAAGCAACATTGGGTTAAGTTTCTATTGACCTTTCGAGCCGTAACCGGCCCATAGGGCGTAGACCAAGATACACCTTCTCCTATATGAATTTTTTGTTCTAGCAGTTTTCTTTTAAAGATATTCTATCAAATCTCGCCATCTGTCTCTGTTCTGTGCAGGCAGTTCTATCTCATTGAGGGTGAAGTTTAATGAACCATAAATCTGAAGAAAGATAGCGCACCCGGATTTGATGAGATGGCAGCAGGAGAAGAACTTGACTGAAAGTATACCATGCACTGTTTAAGATTTGGAACAGCAGGCTATGGTCAAAATATTTAAAACAAATTATATTTATTATGGTGGCAAAAAAGGCACCCTAAATGAATGCATCAATTACAGATGTTCCAAATATCGTGTGTGCTCTCACAGTGGCTTGGACTGAGGCATATCAATGGAGAACAAGGCTGCACACCTTCCTGCAGATTTTGCATAGTGAAATATTTGAAGGCAGATAGCAACGGTCGCTTAATACCACGTAAATGGCAGCGTGTATCTAATATAAACCTCTTTTGGAAATGTTTATAACTATAAGGGTCAGTTACCGAGTAAATCTGGAACTATGTTTGTAAACTTGTGTGTTAGTGCAGGATAGTGTCCATATGTATTATATAGCAACACTTGGTACCGGTTTTTGTCCCCTAATTTCGAAGACCCCTTCATTATTTCTAGCATAATTGTTATAAGCAGCACACTCTCCGAATGAAATCTTTCTTGTGTAAAGCGTGGGTTTGGGCAGAATGAATATATAAATAACTGCATAAATCAGTCACTCGGGGATATATACATGTATATATATATATAAAATCAGGTCGCTTATCCATTGCAGAACGTTGTATTCATCACAGCACATGTGAAAGAATCTTTGTCTCTAGCCAGGTTTCTCACTTCTTCTGCTGTCATGATCGATGTCTTGAAATCACTTTCTTCTTAGTTTGCCACTGTCTCCTCATCCTGACACCATGACTTCCATTATTGTTAATGATTTCTCCGCAGTTCGCAATCAGTAGTTTGCCGTTACTTTCTTACTGGTTGTAATCACTTAACACTTGTGGTCCCTGTTGTGCCCAGAGACCAGGTTATTAATTTGAGACTTGTCGACTGAGTCAATCCTTCGCTTCTTCTGCCGACAGATTTGTGTGTGATATACAAGGGGGAGGGGGCCTCGGTAGCCGAGTTGGGAAAACCACCCGACTGGACTACCGACGTTCGGACAACCTGTGTTCGATTCTCGCTGGGAGCAGTGTGAATTGTACTCATGGTTGAAAAAATAAAACCACGGTCGACCCAGCCGTTGGCAGAAATGGGTACCAGGGTATTACCTTGGGAAGGTGAGGAATGTTGCCTCGCATCAGAGTTTCGATGCGTGAGGCGACACTATCCAGAAATGTTCGGAAATTTCTGGATAGGCGGCCGAGCACATATGGGTGTAAACTCGCGTGCTAAGACGCCAGTTCAAGTCTCGTACTTTACCTTTACCTTTTATACAAGGGATAACTTCCTTCCTTAACTTGTCTCTCGTAGTTTAGCCGGCCAGCCAGAGCCGTTACCCTCGGGATGGTACTGCCGTACACAAGTAGGCAGACACAGGAACCATATGTGAACTGGATAGAAGCGAGGAAACAAAACAGGCTACAGAACCACTCATAAGGACATGGCTGCCACTTGCCGTGAGGTACTCATTATCATCAACTACTGGGCCTGCTGGCGTAGGTGATTATGTCTCTCCACAACTTTATATCTCGACAGTTATTTATCATTTCTGTTGTTGACCTTCTGCGTTGGTGAGGAGTGGATACCGGTGCCTACGTCGTTTAAGGGGACTTTCTCGTGTATTGTCACACTAGACAGGAAAAGTAGGGAACAGAACCCGGTCGTGGTTAATGCTGAGGTCAACGGTCTTATCTCCGATAACACCGATGAAAAAGATGCAGTCATCTATACAGACGGATCTGTAAGACGACACCAAAGAAGTGCATGGGCATGTACAGCACGCTCGGCAGGCAGAATAGTCAAAGAAGACAGTGGTGCATACGTCATGATCACGAGTAGCATGACAATGGAGCAGTGTCCAGGGTATTCAAATGGTAGAAGTCACAAGACTACACCCACGCATGTATATTGAGTGATTCGATGAGCATGATAAAAAAAGTGGAGGCGGGCTCTGTACGCATGCAATGGGTAGAGCTGTTGCAGAAATCCAAAATACGTAAGGTCACCTTTGTCTTTGTCCCTGGACATGCGGGAGTACGGGGAAATGAAAGAGCGGACAGGTTGGCTAGCTGTGCTGTCGTTGAGGACGAGCAACCAATGGATCGGGCGGACATCATCAATGCCCTCCGAGATGTGGGAAGAGCATAGGACTTCGACAAACACAGATCCACGTCACTTCTTCGGATGATGGAAATGGGAGTTAAGATGGGCACAGCCAGAAATGTGTGGCCGTATAAGAAGACTTATCAACCAACATAGAACTGGAGTCGTCAGTCGCTGGACACTGCGGGAATTGCTGAAGAGGGGATCTGAGCACATATGGACATGTTCGGAGTGTAATGATGATGACCCGCAAATAACTCAATAACTCTTCATCCCTCAATTTTTCCAGTTGTTACAATATATTCCAGCTGTTCTCTTCTCATTACATGGCTAAAAAATTATGATTATTTCTTTCTAATATTGTAAATTATCTCTCGTTTTGCTTTGACCTCTTTCAGAACATTTTAATTACTCGTCTTAGCTGTATTTTCAACATTCTTCTGTAAAACTACATTTCTACAGACTGTGGCGATTCATGATTGTACAAAGAAGTTACGGCGGTGGTTTTCTGTTGCCTTCCGTCGGTTTGTTTACGATTGCCTCCGCTAGCCTTTGACTAAAAAGTCTCACCCACAAGACAGTGGGGTTGTTTTACTTCGGGGTACCCTCCCTTAGCCTTTTACTCTCCCGAGCTTACCTGCAAGTGTGAGGTACTATCCCGTGTATATTCCTACCCTGTATTCCCCCCCTCCCCTTTTTTCCCCCACACAATTACACATCACATTTCATTTATCACTATTATTCCATATTACTTTTAATCCGTAGTTTTCAACGTGTTTTTTTCAAGTGGGTCTTAATTTTCTTTCTTATCTTCTCTGTCTATTTCTACAACGCTCCGTCCTACTCCAAAATACTCCATTTCTCGTTGCTGCGTTAAGGCCACGGAAGCCTAATCCCGTCCTATCATAATTTGAACTCCTCCCTCCCCGAATATTTGAGGGATTTACCCGTCGTTGTTCGTTGCTAGCCTGTCATATCTGTCAACCCTTTGCCCTGTGTTCGGTTCAAGTGTTCTGACTATCGCTCCAACATGTCAATATTAAGCTACTTGTTTATGGAACTTTTCTTTCAGCCTTATACACTATATCACACTACGAAAGAAACACCAATTATCTCAACTTTAGAACATAAAACATAAACTAGGCATGAACAGAGACAAAAGACCAGAAGAGCTGCACATGTAAAATCAAAGGTAGGGTAAACAACACCAGATTAAGTTGCAACTAATGAAAGTAACACATCGTCCTACAACAACAAACAGACTTTAGATATGTCCACAGAAGATTGGGCCCTGACATTACTCTGAAAGTAACGAACTGCAAGGAAAACACACTTTAATAGCCTCTGTGGAAATGGAGAATAGAATCTACACATTTCCTTCTTTCTTTCCTACACCTTTTTTGGCCACGTTCCTTTTTTTTCATTTAGCCTTTCTCGGTTTCTTTTCTCTTTTTTTTCTGTCTCTTTCACTTTCCATTGCACTAAATTCACTAGTCTCCCTTTCTCGATTTATTTATTCTTCCATCTCTACCCCCAACTCGTTACAAAACCTCATTTCGGGTCATTGTGATCCCAATTTTGAAAGATGACCAAATATGTTTTATGACCAGCCGTCACGATTTACTTCATTCGACTTGCTCCTGGTTGTACACATCTTCATTAGTCGATCTCCTTTTACCTTCCTCGTTTCTCTTGTCAGACTTTATGTACACTATAAAACAGCAATAAATCAACACTAGGTAATATTAAAGAATACGTTTTGACTCAAGCTTACACAGCTAACCAAATAGCAATAAAATGTAGATATAATTTGAAGAAAGTTCACCTTGCTGGCGCCATTACAAGAGGTCAAGAAGTCAAGGCCGCCCCCCTCCCCCCACCTTTTATTTTTTTACAGTCATTATCACATTCCTTCTGTTGGCAGTGCAGTCATTCTGTGGAGGGGAACAAATTGTCGCACATAATAGTTTACGTGCATTTCTACAGGCTCTCTTTATTCTTCTTCCTCCTTCTTCCTCCTCTTCTTCCTCCTCTTCTTCTTCTTCTTCTTCTCTCTCTCAGTCTCTACACATATATTATTTTGTATAATAAATTATATTTTGCACACACAAACACAATGTCATTTCACACTCCTATTCCGTGCTTTCTGCTCTTCGTAATGGCTGGGTGTAATGAATAGATTTAGAACATCGTGTCATAACACATTCAGGAACATGTATGAATCTGTCGTGCAACCTGGGGACGCATGAGTCAGGGACAGCTAAATAGGTTGTAACGGGCTAGAACAGAAATTTGGGATACATAGATAAACGGCGACCAATGGGCGATCACAATATTAATGAGGCGAGACAGTTGAAGATGGTTTTGTTTTGTGGGTATAGCATGATATTTTATCAGCAAGCGTAGCTGGGGTTGAACGATTTGACTATAAGCAACGGTTTGAATTGTGTTTAACCAGCAAGCAGCAGCAACCGTTGTCATACGTAACTTTCACAATCTGCTGAGATTGGATTAGCACCTTTATGGCTATCTGAAATGCAATGAGGTTTATTCTTTTAACTAATAATATCAACACAGAAGCTATCATACCTCATATGTCAGTTTCACATAGTCGTACTTAGCGGCATTAACTGTAATATAATTATATATGTGCATCAGTTTGTGTTTGTCGTTTTGTATGTTTAAGTTCTTGTTTGGCTTGGGTCAGTTAGCCTATCATTGACTATTATTATTCTTATTACCACTTGTAAATTACCCAGCAATCCTCACTACATTTTCCAGATATAATTTTAACAAATTGATTTTATTTACAAATACTCTTTTTTTT
Source organism: Megaustenia siamemsis (assembly GCA_032433765.1). Classification (NCBI taxonomy): domain Eukaryota; kingdom Metazoa; phylum Mollusca; class Gastropoda; order Stylommatophora; family Ariophantidae; genus Megaustenia; species Megaustenia siamemsis. Next base: position 58,030,958 of record JAVIAB010000106.1, read on the forward strand.
TTTTTTTAAATAGAGCACACCATGACTCTTTCATTTTTAATTTGACAATCAGACAATAATATGTACTATTTACTATTCAGCGACTGCCATAACAAAGAAAACGCCCACCATTATCAGAAAGTCACATTTGATTCAGTGAATTGTTCAAGGAAAGCTTCCAACCGCCCTTTTCGTGAGTGAGGAATACATTGTTGGCGTCCGATTCTAGCAATGAAAAAACAATTTATGGATTAAACTTTTTAATATAAAATAAACAAAAATATATAAATATTAGTTAAATCGACCATTTACCTTAATTCTAGATTAATAAAGTAAATAAGGATGGTAATATATATATATATATATATATATATATATATATATATATATACATATATGAGTGCTACATAGAAGCATGTTTTTTAAATGTAAAAACTCACCAATATTTATCATCATCTTCATCATCATCAAGTACCAAGCCTGCTAGCATATGTGATCATGTCTCTCCACAACTTTCGATTTCGACAGTTATTTATCATTTCTGTTGTTTACTATCTCTTTCAAGCCATTCTCTTAAGCTATCTGGTATATTTTCTCTTTGCTTGCCTCTATCTCTTCGTCCCTCGATTTTTCAAGTTGTTACGTTATATACCAGCCGTTCCCTTCTCATTACATGGCCAAAAAATGATTGTTTCTTTCTAATGTTAGAAATTAGTTGTCTTTTTGCTTTGGCATCTTTCAGAACGTTTTAATTACTTTTCTTAGCTGTTCATGGCATTCTCAACATTGTCCTGTCAAACCATATTTCTACAGCCTCCAGTGATTTTCTAGTATTTTCCCCTATTGTCCATGATTCACATCCATATGTTAAGACTGGCTCTACATAACATTTAAAAACTCTTTTTCTTGTTTCTATTGTCAAAAATGGATTGCAAAGTATCTTTATTTTTTTTTTTTCAAAGGCTGCTTTTGCCTGAGCTATTCTACATCTCGACTCTGTTGTACATCTACCATCTGAGGTTAACATTGTTCCCAGATATTTAACTTCATTTAACTGTTGTAATATTGTTCCACGTGTCTTTATTGTGTATTGCGGTAATGTCTTTTTTTTTTTTATTTCCCTTGAACGATTGAAAGGGCTATTTCTCTTTGTGTTGTTTATTAATATATTGTTCTCCTGCCATTGATCTCAAACTGATAATAATGTCCTTTGCTTTAACTCAAATTGTATCACTACAGTGTTATACACTATTATTTATAAACATTACATTATTCAGCTTTTTCCGCATTTTCTTAATTAAAATTAATGATTATTATCTTTTCACACACCAATTGTTATTATTATATCACCAAAAAAATGTCATTAAAGTTATTTATTTCTTACTGTTGAACGCAGAGAATTATAATTCTTTACTTCCTCAAGATTAAATACATGATACAGCATGACGATGTGAAATTGTAACTGTTCTTGTCGGTTTTGTTTCTTCTCTCTCTCTCTCTCTCTCTCTCTCTCTCTCTCTCTCTCTCTCTCTCCCCCCCCCCCCCCCCCTCTTCTTGAAACATATGGACACGATAGTCCAGTCGATAGAGTCAGTCTATGTCGACTATTGTAAGGCACAACATTCTCATACGTTGATTAAACTAGATTTATATTATATCAGCTAGTTGGTTTAGAGATCGCAGTAGCAACACACTGGGAATATATGATTCGCGAACATTATTAGTCGTATGTATAATGGCAGACACACAATCAAATGCATATATCAAGTTTAGATTAATTTATTGTGTATACAACGTATATATTTAACGAACATAGAAAATGTATTCTAATCACAAATAGCCTGGATATTAATCATAAACTTTAATGGAAACACAAAGTACGATGAAATAATAATTGGTTAACATTTATTCATCAACCAAGTGTGTTTCTGTTGAGTAGAACATAATCAGAAGGATTTATTTGTTCTATCTTAGATGCTTGTTATATCTGTAGTGGGACCAGTACTTCGAACTGATCATGGACCCATAACTGACTGCTTGTCTCAGGATCATTTGACCAGAATTGATCAAGATTTTACTCTGTCTCACTTCCCCCCCCTCCCCCTTTCCCCTCACTTTTCCCCGTTGTGGCTGTGGAAATAGACTTAGTCTTAACTTGCGAGAGAGAGGGCAACCCAGCATCCCAGAATGATACAATGATGTCAGATTTTTTCAAGCCGTAAAGTGCACATATCACATCTTGCTATAAACGACCAACTGCGCCATTTTAAGTGAGACCCACGAGGATGAGTTATACATCTAGCGAGGGCAGCAGTCGATGGTATTGACGGCGATGTTACCTGGATTATAGTTTCTATGTTATTTATCTCACTTTATGTATCATATTATGAAAACTATAGGTACCTGTCTCAGTGAGTTGGGGAACATGAATAACAGCAGGCAAGAGCACTGGACCAATCATCTCCAAATGCTAGTGTATGACCTAGTACGTGAAGTTTAATACTCAAACCCCATGCAAGATTAAAATATGTCACTGTGCACCCATTTCTTATTATATATCACATTTATTTTCTTTACTTTGATATCTCTAAATATACATTCGTCAACCTGTTAAAAGTAAAGCCTTTTCGCTTAGTTTATTTTGCTTCTCCACTTTATGTTAACAAAGCATCTCTTGTATTGTTTAATGAAAATGTGTATGTAAACCAAAACCAGATCACGCATGTTTGTGTGTGTGCCACAGAACTATTAAGAGCTTTGTGTGTGAGAGTCGTTGTATCGTTATCTTAGTATTCGCTTTCGAATACATTAAATGTAGCCCGCAGGCACTACACCTATATGCTAGTAACACCCAGATCAGTTTTATGAGATATTTAAGACGCCCCCATATAGATTTTCATTGCCAACCACGCCAGTTGACATACCAATGTCTGAAGTGTGGCTGCGACTGAACAAACCGTCATCTGACAAGGTCTGAGTTTAAAATAAATAACGAAAAGAAGAGCTAATAGGGACGAAGCCTCATGCGGGCTTCAAACACACGCACACATTGCTATCTCCTCATTGGTGATGAGATAATTTTGTTAGGAAGAAAACGAGAATGAATTAGTCGACGGTGTTTTCACGTTTTAGAGAAAGACAATGCAGTCATTGTGTTGGTTTAAAATATGACATAATGTACACTCAACATCATCATGTGCCATACCGGTTGGCGTTGGCGATCATGTCCTTCGACAACCTTCTATCTACTGTGCATCGTATCAGTTCTGTTGTTGATTGTTTTCTATGCCATGACACCTAGCTATACAGTAATTTCTTTCTTTTTCGTCCGCGATCTCTCTTTCCTTTTATTTTGCCAGTTGTAACCAAGTATTCAGACTTTCCTCTTCTCATGATGTGCCCGAAAAATGTTGATTGTTTCTTTCTTATTTTTTTTTAGGAGCTCCCTTTTTGTGTTGGCCTCTTTGAGAACTTCCTCATTGGTCTTTTTTAGCTGTCCATGGAACTTTCAGCATTCTTCTGAGAAATCATCTATGTGGCCTCTAATCGTCTTTTCATTTGTTTGTCTACTGTCCAGGATTCGCTTCTATAGGTCTAAATTGGTTCTATACAGCACCGATGAATTCTCTTTCTCATTTCTATTGACATAGATTTATTGCATAAGATATCTTTCATTTTCTGAAATGCTATTTTGGCCAGAGCTATTCTGCTTTTTATTTATGTGGTGCTTCTCCCATCTGATGTTATTATTGTGCCCAAGTATATCAAACGTTGCACTTGTTTCAGATTTGTCCTGTTTATTTTTATGCTGCATGATGGTGATTATTGTTTCTTCGAGACCATTACTTCTGTTTTCTTACTATTCAGGCTGAGATCTTTCTTGTTTATACTATTATGTCTATCATTTCTTGTAGTTCATTCTCTGTCTCTGCTATTCAGACTGTGTCATCCGCATATCGCAAATTATTTATGTTGTGGCCGTTGACTTCAATTCCTTTTTTTTTTTATATCTATTATTGATCTCATAATATGTTCGCTGTAAAGTGAAAACAAATCCGGCGACAGAACACAGCCTTGTCTGACTCCTTGTTTTATATATTGGAATTGTCCTTTTTTGTTTTTATTTCGTATAGCTGCTGTTTGTTGCCAGTACATGTTCTTTTATGATTCGCAGATCCTTGCCATCTATGTTTAATTTCTCGAGCATATTGATTATTTCCAAATGCTTTACTTTGTGAAATGATTTTGTGTAGTCTATTAAGCACATATTTAGATCTTTCTTTACCTCTATAGATCTTTCTATCAATGTTCTTAAGATGTATATTGCATTATTGGTGCCCTTTCCTTCCGCAAATCTACATTGTTCCTCACTTATTTCTGGTTTTATTATGTACACTCAAGAATATAAATAATAGGACGACTGACAGATTAAATGGGAGAAAAAAGTATTCAACTTGATATGTTCATGCTTATGTCGTTTGATTATTGTTTATTTCGATACTCCTTTTATTTGTATGTCGTTACCTTCTTGTTCTTATTCTTGTCAGTTGACATTATTCCGTCCACTTTCTTGACGCATTGTTTATTATACATGTTATTACAATGCGCATCTCTTAATTTAAGGTGTCACATTAAATATTGTTATTTCTTTCTGTCTGGTATGTGTTATAAGTTACATTTATTTCATAGCATTGTCTTATACACTGAATGTTATTTGGATCAAGTGAGAGAAATAATTGGTACAAAATATTTTGTCAGTCATGAACGGCACGCTTGCTCCCTCATTATCCCCTATACAATCTCATGCATGAAAGAAGTCGCCATTTCGTGCTGTATCATTTGTTCGGGCATTACATTTATTAGAAAGCATTAGTTTGCGTTCCTGATCCCGTGTCTCATCTGACCCTGATAATGGGGGCGGTGTATGTATAGTATGCTTTTCAAAACATATCAGTTTCCTATGCCCTAGGGCACGCATTCTTACAATACAATTTGATTGTTTATTTTCCTCTTCTTTATTGTTTATATACGTGTGAAAGAAACACTTCATCTGTATGTTCCACTTTATTTAATAAATGTCACTAGAGATACAGTGCATTCCAGTGATACTATAGGGTGTTTGTCTTATTGCTTATATTTGTCAAGTATCACTAGGGGGCTGACTCGATGACACCTGTTAACAAGAGGCTATTATAGATAAGATTTGCTAGCTCACAACCATAGACGTGCTCTACTTAAATAAGGATACTCTACACCAGTGCTACTCAAAGTATGGCTGATATACAGGTTCTTTTTCTGATTTTTTCCTTTTCTTTTTTTTCCCTTCTCTTTCTTCGTCATCGTCCTGCGCCTTACGACTGCTTCGCTTTACGACTACTTCTCTACATCGCCATCCTGTAAAAGGGCAGCAATTTATTTTGGCGTAGATACGTTGTGTTGTGATGTAGAGTAAGCTGCGATATTTGCGCCTTTGAGCCGTACAAATATGTCTCTTGCATGACATTTTTTTTTAGGATAGGTTTGCATTCCCTCTTAATATACTTTAGATTCGCCAGGCTGTTTTCTGTTACTAGGCGCACCAAGTAGAAGTGCGGTAAGAGTGTTCCAGCTACCCGATCTTGGCACTGACAGTCAGTTATGAGTCGCTGACCGCTTTAAACCTCGCTACCGGTTGTGATCCTCCTGGAATCTAGAACGGCTGTTTAATCTCATGGTGACACAAGCTATACTCATAGACACTTCGCGGCAACTGAAGAACAAGATGCCCTGAACCTATTGCTGTCATTTAATTCTCAACATTGATATTTTCTCTGAGTGATTCCAGTTTTTGAGACCATACAAATAGTACATACATTTTCTAGTCTAATTAATTTGTGTCTGACGTGATCATATTTCCGAAATGAGGTAATTGGCACCCAGGCAGTCCTGGAGATACTTGTTTGTTACAATAGAGCGGTCTGACACTGCGGTATAAATAATGGTATATTTTCATTTGAGAGTGCCGGTCCTCTTTCTTGCTTATCTATCTTTCATTAATGTTGAACGCTAGGTACATATTCTTATAACTAGATCAACTAAATCATATATGTCTAACAATTTCTGATGTTTTGATAGTCAAGCTATTGCGCACCCGCGAGATATTATAATGTATATGGAAGCCATGATTCATATCCATATATTAAGACTGGCTCTACATAACATTTAATAACTTTTGTTCTTGTTTCTATTATCAAAGATGGATTATATATATAATATATGGATTATCGCGAGAGCCGCGGGAGCCGCGAGAGCTCAGTGGTTAGTGAACTGGACTACAAAGGACAAGAGGTAGGGTTCGACCCCAACCGACGGCCTGCGGCTTCACCCAGCCTTAAATGTGTACCGGATTTTTTCTGGGAAAGTTTTCGGCACGGGCGTAATGCTGACCACATTACCCCCAAAATCATGTGATGAAGGTCTTGAAAAAAGTATGGTCACTAACACCATATTCCCTATGCGCCACTTTTAGTGACAGGACTCTTTACTTTAAAAAAAAAAAACTATATATGTATCTCCACACATTTTATTTCTTATTTGATTTATGTACAGGCAACCAGTCTCTGACACGCGGGCAACAATAGTCAGCGGCCCCCCCCTTCCCCCCTTCTCTCTCTCTCTCTCTCTCCCCCCTCCCCCCCACCCCTTCTGTTCGCATTTTTTAACAGTTTGAGAAGCACCTGCCAACCACGTGGTCTCTTATGGAATGCTGAAGTGTGGACTAAACTCATAAATTCTGGGAATTACTAGGTCAGTAGGGTAGGATTACTACTAGCGACGCAAACACCTATGTTCAGACAAAAATAACCGCCAAAACTATTTCTTGTTGACGATCTCTAGTCATAGTAACACTAAGGTCAAGCCAGATCTAACTTCGGTACTTAAATTCTTATCATGCCAGCAGTTTGTCTGTTTATATATAGCTCGGAACAGCAATGAACTATTTTTTTATTTAAAAAAAAAAATCTCTTAGAAAACAGACGAAATATATTTTTATTCCAAATTTTGACAGCAAGCAGAAATAGTTATTTTATTAATTTTTTTTTTTTTTTTTTTTTTTAAAGTAATAGGAGGACAAAAACCGCCCAAAGCCGCTGTTGAATTATAGTCACGATAGTAACAATTTTGTTAGTTTGATTAATAATACGGACATTTGGATTATTTTGAACTTCAGGACAAGTAATTTGATTTATTTGAATGAATGGGTCAGTTGTATCAGGCAGAGTTATCGTAAGAACAGTTGAATTAGTCCACAAACAACTCTTTGGATATATGTATGGTTTGACCATAGATTGAATGTAACTACGGCACATCGTCTTGCCAGATCAAGAACACTCTTGGAAAAATGGCCACGGGCCTTGGCTGAACTTTGGTGTTGCTTTACAAAATAGCGCAGCGTATAGCGGTCATTGACAGAAAGTAGACACAAATATGGCGATATCGTGCCAGGCCACTGTAAAAGGTGGATGAGGAAAGGGGAAACGATATATTAAATTAAATTGTATGTGACAAATTTACGAATTCGCCGCTTTGTCGGTTTGAGTTCAAGTCAAGAAAAGACTCACGGTATGAACAATGTTATGTATATTTTGATTGAATCACTACAGGAGAGGAAGTATATCAATAACACTCGGAAAAAATAACATTCAACAAGAGGACGAAAAAAAAACAGAACAATAGACAGTCCAAAGCAGGATCGAACCCGTACTCCTTGACACAGCGCCACGACACAAGAAACAAACGCTGGAGCACACGGTCAACTAAACTAAGCTACCTTTTAGTACGAAGTTACTTATATTTATAATTGGAGTAATTTGATCTTTGATAGGTTTAAATCACGGGACGGTGCGTGTGCGTGCGCATGTGTGTGTATACATATATATATGTGTGTGTGTGTGTGTGTATGTAAATGGCATATATTCGTTGAAATAATAATAGTCCGAGCAGTTCATAGCAATGCGTATTCCCATGCAAACAGTTGAATTGGTTGAATTCGCTAATATGAACGATCTAATTGGTTACGTCAACAATAATGGTACAAACCATTCATTCTATGGCAATCATGTGGGAGCCTGCTTTAAGAACTGTCCGCTGGATATACTCACAAAGCTAAAGCTATTTCGCTATGTTGAAAAGGAGACTGAAGATTTAATAACCTTAATTGACAATTGACGTTCTCCACCTATGTTCCTTATACATATTTTGATAACGACAGAACAGCTTGTAATGTTCAATTAACATCAATAAGTCTAAATCAGAAAAAGAAGGTATAGGTCGTTTCAAAATATTTTGAAGGTGTTTAAAATTCCATATCTCTGCAACCAATTGATTGATAATGCTGAAATTTTGCATATGGTCTTGTGATTTTTTGGTCCCAAGAAGTACATGCATTTCCTCACCAACAAACGTATAGTTTTAAATATTCTTTATTTGAAGTATACAAATTTAAGGCATTTTGGTCAAACCATATATTTGGAGGAATTACCGCTTCATATGAGTGAGCACCCACGGACTTGTCATCTTGAACGTAATGCGCGCCAATTTCCCTGTTTTAAGCACTAAAAAACACATAAAACGCGTCATAGTTATAATTTTATATCCGGTGCATCCCATTTCCTGTCGTTTTGTTGTGATTTATGTGCAACGGCGTATCCTAATTATTGGGTAATTTCGTTAAATTTGTGATCTGTTAGTCAATGGTATAAAAGTAAAGTTCACTTACATTGCAATCAGTGGCAATAAAGGTGTATAAATATTTTTGCATAGAAGCTAAGCGTGGAAAACTGTATCGAAGCATCTCAAAGCCAGAAAAGAGAACTATTCACGCATTGGGTATAAGCAAACGCTTTTTCAAACAAGTGCTTAAAGCTAACGGAGTGTCCAGTTCAATCAAGACTAGGACGCTAGGAAGAAAGAAAGTAGTAGATAGTTTTGACAAGGAAGTGATTAGAAGAGCAATTTGTAAAATGTTCGATTCCAAAGAAACTGTGACTTTAAGAAAACTGAAAATTCGACTGAGAGCAGAAAATGACATTGTTGTGTCGAAAACAACATTATGGAGAACTGTTAGAAGCATCGGTTTTACGTTTAGAAAGTACGATAGTGGTAGAAATGTCATCTGCGAGAAGCCGCACTTAGTTTCTATGAGGAGTAAATATTTACGTGAAGTACGGGAAATGCGTAACCAAGGTTATGATATTGTATTCTAGATGAATCTTGGATAAATTCTCACCACACAAGTGCAAAGGAATGGCAGTTATCAGATGGAAGTATTAAAAGATGTGTACCCACTGGAAAAGGACAGCGTATTATAATGGCACATGCAGGCAGCCGAAAAGAAGGGTTGGTGAGAAATGCAGAACTTATATTCACCTCTAATTATACTGACAACAGGGACTATCACACCGAGATGAATGGCCATATATTTAGAGAGTGGATTGAAAATACTCTTCTTCCAATTCTAGACAGACCATCCTGTCTGGTAATGGACAACGCGTCGTACCACAACGCTGTGGCAGAAGAAGACAACATTCCTACATCTACCAGTACAAAAGATGTTATAAAGATTTGGCTAAGAAAGGAAGGAATTCCATTTAACGAGGGATTTTTGAAACCTGAATTACTGTCACTTGTTAAGAAATCGCAAAAGACCAAAGTATTCCAAATAGACAAAATCATTCAACAGCATGGTCATACGTGCTTGAGACTGCCCCCTTATCATCCACAATTAAACCCCATTGAACTCGTTTGGGCAAAAATTAAAGGGCAGGTGGCAGCTGAGAATACAAGTTTTAAACTATGCGATATAAAAGGACTGACATATGCTGCTCTATCACAGATTGACAAAGATTTTTGGTGCAAATGTGAAGATCATGTCTTAAAAGAAGAAAATGACTATTGGAAAAAAGATGGACTATCGTTCGTTCAGCCCGGATTAGTAATCAATATGTTAGACTCCTCTGATTCAGAATAAATGAAATAATAATGGACGTTTTTATATGTCCGCATGATCAATCTTTAGCTAAAGTTGATAACGTTTTGAAAATGTAAAGATTCTTGATATGTTTACTGCAGGCATGCAAAGAAACTAAATCACTTCATATGTCTTGTTTACGTAAAATAATGAAAGTCACATGGAAAGACATAAAACGAACAATGTAGCTCTTTACAGTGAAGAGGATCCCGTGCTTACATCGGACTCTTTAGTCACATGCGTACCCATAAACAATAACTTTGCTTGATATGTCATGCTCGTTATCGCTCGCAACGGATAATTAATTTTTTAAAATGTATTCTTTGTTGTATATTGTTTAAATAGTTTTCATTAATGGAACTGTTTATACGCTGATTTGTTTTAGACCGTCTGTAAAGGCTATAACATTGACATTCTCATAGTATTTTAAGAAAGTAAACAATAGAAAGTAAACAGTTGATAAACGCCTCCAACTTTCAAGTTGTGTAGAGACGCCTATGTCGAGAAGCTGATTTCTATTAATGTACGGTAAATTATTTTCTCCAGGAGCAAAAAGATCCGTAAATTCACTGAGATCAAAGGAAAGTGCTGCTTCATGATGAAGCATACTTCCTACATCATTAAATTTTGTGAAATCGGTGGGACCTTGGAAAAACAAGGCCAGATGCAAAAATCAAGTTTGTAAGTGCAGGGAAAGAGGGATATTTCATGTTAATCGTGAACATTTAGATTTGAAACGACCAATAGCACACCGCTTACAGCGTTGGGGATTAGTATGTCGTAACTGGCGATGCATCTTTTCGGACGCCTCAGGCTTCATCAGCGTAGTACACATTCTTCAATGGCTTCATTGCCTATGGCAATTAATAGCAATTTGTCCCAAGGTTTGGAAGTCACAACACTTGTCACAAATATGACGGGAAGTTCAGTGCTTGAGAAATGTATGCCTTTACAGTATTTACATGCTAATATTCTGCACCTCAGATGGTAGATGTACAATAGAGGTGAGATGCAGAATGGCTCAGACAAAAGCAGCAAAAGCAGCTTTCCAAAAAATGAGGAAGATACTGTGCAATCGATCTTTGATAATAGAAACAAGAAAAAGAGTTCTTAAATGTTATATAGAGCCAGTCTTAATATATGGATGTGAATCATGGACAATAGGACAACAGACTAGAACATCACTGGAGGCTGTAGAAATGAGGTTTTATTGAAGAATGTTGAGAATACAATGGACAGCTAAGAAGAGTAATGAAAATGTTCTGAAAAGGCCAAAGCAAAAAGACAGCTAATTTCTGATATTAGGAAGAAACAATCATCATTTTTTGGCCATGTAATGAGAATGCAATGAATATAATGTAACATCTGGAAAAATTGAGGGACGAAGAGAGAGGGAAGCAAAGAGAAAATTCACAAGACAGCTTAAGAGAATGACTTGGTAGAAGGTCAACAACGGAAATGATAAATAACTGTCGTGATTGAAAGTTATGGAGAAACATCACCTAAGCCAGCAGGCACGTTACTTGATGATGATTCTGCTCCGCTTTTATTTTAATCGATAATTCGATATAATTGAATCAATTTACCTCATTATTTATCTTATGCACATGTGTTAGGAAGCGTTGTGGAGGGCCGCTGACTTTGTTTTTATGTAGACGTGTCTCATTAATAATTGTTAGCCCGTTCCGCTGCAGGATTTTTGTAACATCATTTATCCATCTGACATTAAATTTCCTCGTGTCGTGAATGAGTCAAAATCCAAGTGATAACGTTCTGGCTTGGCGAAACAGTGTGCATGGGTTCGAACGACGCATGTTGACGTTCTCAAGCCGACCCATCATTATTAGATCGCATGTCCTTTGCAGAACGTTGCATTCATCACAGCCTGTCTGAAAGAATCTTTGTCTTTAGCCAGATCTGGCACTACTTCTGTCGTCATGTTCAAGTTCTCCTTGATGTCTTGAAACCACCTTCACTTGATTTACGCCTGAACCATGCCTTCCATTATTGTTCTTTCCAGCCCGCTGTGTCTTTGACGTGGCCGTAGTACATGTGTATTTTAATTTCCTCTGTAGAATGGTGTTTTTAAGCCAGTTCTTTTTAATGTTTAAGTCTCTGAATATGTCTTAATTTCTGGTGTTTTTTTTAATTATCCAAAGAATCTTAAGAATTTTTCTCTAGTTTTTTTTTTGTTTTGAATGAATTGATTTTCTTCCTTGTTGTTTGCAGGATTGTCCATGATTCACAACGGTATGTTGTTATCGAGAAGATAAAGAGTGAAGGCATAAAGATGCATAGAAATGCGAAGCTGCTGATAATGATGAAAATTTATAAAAAGGAAAAAGTGGTATGGTAACAGCTTTCGTGAGAAACTAAACAAAACAAAAGGTGAACGACGTTTCGACCAAAAGGCCTTCAGCTGGAACAGTAAACGAGGGCAAATATATATATATATAAGGAAGAGCACTGGCCAACCACCTCTAAATGATGTGGCCTAGTGCAGTTACATTTTATTTCACTCACTTAAAAACGTATCGATGTTATGGGACATTACATGGCCCTAATACAGTTCTATTTAACTGACTCAGTCCCGTTCTCTTGAGTTGACCGAACCACTCTGTTCCGCCCCCTCCCCCCTTTTATCAATTGCTATAATCAGACCAAATGTTAAAATAGCAATCACTATACGTTGATAGGTTTATAAACCTCAGCGCTAAACACATCAGAGCCATATAGAGCTGCTTCTTGTTTCCACATGATGCTACGTTTATGGCTGAAGACGCCTTACTATATTCTTTATTTCTATATTATTATTGATATTAGAGGAGCGTGGCACCTACCTGACACATCACACAAACATTGAAATTCATCGTCATCATCAGGTGCCATGCCGGTTGGCGTAGGCGCTCCTTTTTCTCCACATGTCTTGGTCCTTCATGATTGTCATAATTTCAGCCGGTGATCTTTTATTACTCTGAAATTGTGTAGTTCATAATGCTGGTGTACACGGCTATGAAGTAGCTGAAAAGCTCGCAGGTTGCTCTTGCACTGAGTATGGATGGCTTTAGGCTGGACATAGTTGCACATCGCCAAGTGTGTTCTTCATTTCTTAAGAGAAGGGGAAGAGAATGGGTGGGACAAAGATGTATAATTTGAGAGAGACTGGGAGTCTTAAGGTGGAAATAAGGTTTTGTCTATCCAGAGTGCTTAATGGGAAAAGCTGATGTATCTACAGTCAATACTTTACAGGAACAATCAGTCTACAAACGCTTCGAGAACTGGTGGGTGGAGCAAGTATGGGGATGCCCCGACTTCAGTGAAACTGATTTCATGGATAGAATAGAAAGTCCAGTTTAATTAATTAAAAAAAGAAAGTAATACATCAGTAGTACGATGTTAATAATAAGCTTTTTAAACATGAATAAATTTGACACTTTTTTGTGTGTGAAATTTGCATATTTTAGACCATAAGTGTTATTAATATTGTAGATATAATATCCTCTAAACACTTTGAGTGCACAATAAATGTCGAATCATAGACAGGCTACATATTTTAAATAAGGAAATAGCCGAGATAAGTAAAATACCAATAACAAGTAAATGTACTTATATAGTTTACACGTTTGTGTACATGCCAACCAAATAGGTCACAGTTGTCCTCTATTCTATCATTGGATACCGGACTTGGCGAATTCCGTGGAGGTTGTTACACTCTTCTCAACTGTTTGTGAATAATCGTGTCTATACTTCCAGATATGTGCCATTAAAGCTTGGGTGCAAATATCGCCATGTATGGATGGTATTCATGTATTCCGGACATAAGCACAATTCCGTACCATTTGCCAGTTATTCGTCCTGTTGAACAGGGGGACACCTTGTGTTTATGTTATTTATTGTCCTGGTCCGATGAAGGCATGGGGGCCGAAACCTTATATTTTGTCTTGTTTCCTTATGAGTTTAACTGCCTAATACAATTTTACGTTTATGTTTTTCAAATTAATGAATTCTTGCTTTGTCGTAATTTGATGTGAAAGGGAATATGGGCAGACGGATATATGCAGCATTTGCCAATCAATTGTATGTGTGGATAGGTGCACGCCGTTTAGAAATATCAATGGAATATTTGAACTATTTTGCTGTTTAATTTGAGAAAACGTTTTTCATACTTAATGTTTAAAACAAAAACAACAATTATATATGTTTTGCTCATTAGGTTATGTATAAGCTGTCATGTAGACAAAGCATTCATTTGTCAATGTAATAAATGTTCACACCTAGTGATACATCCATGTATATATGGCGACGGGGGGAGGGGGGGCAGGATAATATCAGTCAGCCAACAGCTTTAGAGGGGACATGAATGAAGCTGTTTTGTTAGTTAACTTTAGAGGATAGTATCACATTTCTTTTGTTCAGCTCGGTTGTCTCAGTGATAAACTCGTCATGAGCTTAGGGTATCAGCAGGGAATTAACTCATATACATGTAGTTCCTTGATCCGGGCTGCGAAATAATCCAGTGGTTGTTTGTGTAGAGCCAGTTCTGATGCAGATTAATTGTTTGATACAAAAGGTCTGTGACAGTTCGAGTTTGAGACTTTGCTTTTAAAGGATGGGAAAGTTTTAGCGCTGTAACAAATGTCGGCCTATCAAATCTTGATCTCTGTGGAGATTATCTTGATCGTTGCGGAATCTCTGGATTATTTTTAGGTTCAAAATTGACTGAAACGGTTTGATGAAGCCTCTTATGCTATCAGTCCATATCTTCCACTGTCTAATGTCATTTTCTGCTAACAGCTTAAGAAAGGTACACCAATGGCCATAGTTTAGTTCTTCAAGTTCATGTCTTTTCATGTTGTCCTTTACATCCCTTTATATAATTTATGCCACGATGAAATGATTAGTCGTGAACGCAAAGAACATTTCCCTTTACTTCTTGGGGTATTACTGCCATCGTAGAGAGAGCTTAAAAACGGTGCACTATTTTAAATATGATGAAGTGGCTTCTCGGTATTGAATGTCACAGTTTTGTGTTCGCACGGGCGATGTTTAATGGTAACCAGATTCTGTGTTAAAACCATGTAATTTGCTGTTTGTATATATAACTCTATATTTTATATAGTATATGCTGTTTGTTTATCTATCTTGGAAGTCACATTGATCGAGAAGGGGATACAAGTAAAGAAATTAGAATCAGAATAGCTAAAGCAGCAATGTCTTTCAGAAGCCTTGAAAAGTTGTGGGAATCAAAACTAATCAGCACAAACACAAAACTTAGGATATTCAAATCAAATGTACTATCAACCCTTACGTATGCGTGTGAAAGCTGGAAAACAACAAGAGATATAGAAACAAAATTGAACGCATTCGAAAATAAATGTCTAAGGAAAATACTGGTATAGCGTGGAACGAATTAAAAACAAACGAGGAAATTAGAGAAATCACCAATCAACCACTAATATTTTCAGTAATAAAGAAAAGACGATGGTCATATGTTGGACATGTGATGAGAAGAGACAATAACCGAATAGCAAAGCAGGCCCTCATATGGGAAACAACAGGTAAGAGAAAAAGAGGAAGACCCAGGGAGACACTGAGAAGAACATTGATGAGAGAGGCAAGAGCAACAGGATTCGGCTCCCTCAGTGAGATAGAGCTGCTTACACAGAACAGAGACAAATTGTGAGATTTGATAAAATATATTTAAAAGAAAACTGCTAGAACAAAAATTCAGATATGAGAAGGTGTATCTTGGTCTACGCCCTATGGGCCGGCAACGGCTCGAAAGGTCAATAGATAGATAGATAGATACATAGATAACTCTGTTTAGTCTCTGTTAATCTACTTTGTTCTTACATCTTTATTGTTATTTGTCCCCTTTTGTTATGTGATGTTTGTTTTAATCATTGTTCTGAAATGTGTTATTTTAGTAGTTATGCCGTTTCCTTCGTCATTTGTTATTAATGTACATTAATACGGCAGTGTTGATTGATTGGTATCTTTAACGGTAGGCAGGTGTTGTCAAGGTTCACTTGACACCCACACCCAGGCATCAATCCCTTTCCAATGGAGGGAAGGCTCCAGTAAACCCAGACTGTAAATAGTTAGGAAAAGTAAGACTACAAGAAAGAGCCTAAGCCACAATTCTCTCAGATGTTGAGATCTCACAAACTCTTCTCTTACTCCTTGTGATGATGATGATGATGGCCGCATCAGACTGAACTGTTAGAACGAGTTTACGTCCTACGTTCCATTTTGTCACAAAAATAATCACATGCCCATTATCAGCGCAGTGTATACGCAGCTTCAAAAAGTCACTCCGACAATTTACTTTGTGTCTAGAGGTGGGGAAGCGAGAGAGAAAACGCTTTTATCGGTATATAATTATAACCAGTCTGTTGACTCATTTTCCTGGAGGCATTTAAAGTAATATTTATGTTATCTAACATTCAACCAAAGAATTAACATACTTTATTATATACAAATATATACACATATTTGATATCCGTAGTATTTTAATTAAAAAAAAAATTATGATAATCTAAGTGGTCTGTAAAGATGACGACAAAACAATTTTACAACAGCTCTTACCTGAAATAAAGTGGACCTAGTCAGTACAAGTACCAGCTTTTCTGAAACATCTGCTATCTGTGTAGGCCAGGTGCTCAAGTGCAACATTGCCGAGCTTTATCTTGTGGCTCAGTTCGAAAATGTCTGCTTTAATGTTAGTGATTCATCCTTTGTCTTATCTTCGCCTGGCCTCTAATGCATTATTCCGGTACACTAAATAAATAAACTCTAACAAATGCATCTAAAATTAGCACAAACAAATACATTTACATTTGTGTGAAAAATTCGTTTTTCCCCCCCTCTGCTTTATCCTCATATTTTAGTTATAATTGTTTCTTTCGTTCCTTTTGTGGGAGTTTGTAAACGTTCAAATATTTTATATATTTTTGTAGTGCGTAACTTTCTTGTAATCTTCCTACATTGTAATGTTACTCTACAGCTTTATACTGAAAAGTGTCACTTTATCTGGTTGAGTGATACATACATACATATATATATATGGGCTTAAACGTCTTGACAGACGAGTGGTAGCCAGCAATCATGATAAGTCAGTAGTTTAGTAAAATATCAGTGTTTTATGTTGGATGTTGTTTTACTGAACAGCTTCTGTCGTGGCTGAATCTGCCAATATTGGATAGACAGATCCGTCTGTAAAATGAATAAAATGTATTTGTGTGTATGTGTGCGTGCGTATGTGCCTGCCTGGGCTTCTCAGTCCAGTTTAGTGATGTATACGTCACTCAGTCCAGTTTAGTGATGTATACGTCACTCAGTCCAGTTTAGTGATGTATACGTCACTCAGTCCAGTTTAGTGATGTATAAGCCACTCAGTTCGCTTTGTTTGTTTTGTATAGTTTTTCCAACAATTTGACTGTTGTCCTTTATCTGCCTAAATCTATTATTTGTTCACTTTGATCTGTATTGACGTCTTATGTTGACTAGTAGGTGTTGATGTTTATTTGATCTATTTCCATTGCTCGTGTTAATTTTCTTGGCTCTATTCTTCTGAGTGCAGTCAGCTCCTAGGCTGCACTCTAACCTGGCAGTGGCAGAGTTTGTGCTTCAAACATGCCTGTAAAAGTCAGTATGACTCACATAGTAGGGACGTGTAGCGACAACGTGGAAGAGCAATGCACTCTTGCCTCCAAACAGCGAGCCATCATACTGTGTAGTTGAATCATTTCACGTCTTTAAGACATGTCACTAGGCGTCCTTTCCCGTACCGGCATTCTATCTTATTCACTCATGCTGACTGTCCGTGATGACTTTCTTCATTCTGCCTCCTCCCTTGTTACACGACACATTTCATTCATATATGTATGCCATACTTACACACGTGTCACACAGTCTGAAACTGTGACAGACACAGACATCCAATCAGAAAAGGCCTTCTGGTAAATCCCATAAATTCCCCCCCCCCCCCAAAAAAAAAAAAAAAAATCCCAACTTTGAAAATGTGTGTATGACTCAACGTCACACTTGACCCCGCATACTTTAACTTCATAGTTCGATAGCTGCTGCCTGATTGTTTAGCCTGACACAACAAACAAAACCAAGCAAACATAACAACAGTTATTCCACTATAAGAATGTGTTGCATATCCTGGTTAATTCTAATGTAACAACGAACTGTGGAACGCGAATAGTCATGATAATGAGGGATTGGCTTGAATTTATCTGGTGTAATATATGAATGCGTATAATTGGTGAGCATAGCTGGCGAGGAATATCATTACTTATATATTCTCTCTCTCTCTCTCTCTCTCTCGCACACACGCACACGAAATGTTTGGGTAATGCGGAGTTAGTGCCCATATTTTTTCATTGACAGTTAGTTGATGTAGTTAGTATTACGCCAGGCCGCCTAGCCTTTCTTTGTGGAAATATTTTATGCGGTTATTATAGTTTTAAAAAATATTTGTACATAGCTTCTTTAAGTTTGCTCCGAGTGTCTAAAAGTGTCTGAGCGACAATCTCAACAAGAGAGCGCAGTGGCCATTCTTGTTCATCCCTGTGGGTGAACCTAGCAGTATCACTTAGACATGCCACGATGTGATGAATATCACGCATTTCATCAAATTGTTTCACTGGCAAGCTTATTGGTGTTTCTCTATCCGGTGTGGCATATAGATAAATACGTCAGCTGGTGGGCATGTTATGTGACGGCTATATACCTCCTAAGCTTAAGTAGGTCTCAAAGTGCTGTCTTTGTTGTAACTATTTACTAGTTTATAGGATGAGTTTGGCCCTCAGCTACTCCTTCACTTCCATATAAAGTGTGCCTATAAATACAACAGTGAAGCATTCTTTATTCACTTGTATCAATCCCACAAATCTTGCTGGGAGAAGCTAAAATAAAATGCACATAAAGAAATGGCTTTCATTGTTTCTGATTCCATGTTATAAGCATAACTATTTTTTTCGCCACGTATAATTCACATATTAAAAACAAGTATATATATATATATAGTTTTGTGAAAATTGCGCATTAAAATGTGCTCTTGTACTAGCGCTATAATGTATATAGAAAGCAAATACTTTGAAGAAGTGAAATATAAAACAGTCATATCAAGTCATTGTTCTGCGATGTGAAGCGCGCAATCATCTATTATTTAATATTTCTTCTGCCTCTTTGACATTTACATTGTTTATATGTTACAGTCTTATCTTTACACTTAACGATTTTGTTCAGACCTTTTCTCACTCTACTAATACACAACAGTACGTTATGAAAAGTATAAGCTATTTGATAATCACTTTATACATCAGATTCATGCATGCAAGCGAAGTTATGTCGAAGCGAGAAGTATCTCACATATACACTGCATATTTAACATCATCGTGAGCGAAGCATAAAGATACCGATGATGAGCGCTCACCATACCTGCCAGTATATTGAATATTCTATGGCGCCGTATATTTTCTCCAGGATTCTATGACGTCATTGTTTCACGCTAAATTAAAGCCGCGGTAGAATAATAGTGAACTGGTCAACTGTTAACAAGAGACGAGTTCATGCTCATGACCCAGGGGAGAACGCTGACTGCTTGCGATAAGTGAACCAGAAAAATACCAGTTCTTCTGCCTTTTTGCAGTATACATTGTTTATGCCCATACTTTATGTTCATTTCATAACATTGACCAGCTCGTGAATATAACTACACCATTTCACAGTGTTCATAGAAGTAGATTAACGAATTCAACAAATTAAATTCAAGTGAGGAGGGATCTAGAGGGAAGGCAACAAAACGTCACGCTGAAGTCGGATGTTCTGGGTCGAAAGGCGCAAATTACACTGCTTTGCTGCAAACCACAACACAGCGTGTATTGTCTGTTTAATGTCCTTTAAAGGCGGATGACGGATTTGATAATTCATTCCTTTAGTCGTTGAATTAACACAAGAAAGAGAAGAGATTTCGTCGGCCGACTGATTGACATTCACCCAGTCATAATGGGAAGATGGAGATTTTGTTCTGGGAAGGACAACATGTCGTAGTGTTGGCCACATTGTCATACAAATGTCCATAGTTAAAAAAAAAAAAAAGACACTAGCGCCGAATTCTCGATACTTAACACTTTAGTTTTTTTCTTCTACTTTCCTCGTGGGCCCTCTATTTTGTTACTTGCTTTCGTCACTAATTAACAAATGATAGCTGATATCAAGTTGCCTGTCTGTATACAGTCATACGGTTTAAGACATGGTGCATATTCATTACTTGAGATAAGCAATCACATGTTATAATATGTTTCAGCGCTAAGAGAACTCTCCATCTTGCCGACTGAATATAAATATTCCAACACAGATCATAGACATGTTCAAAGATAAATGTCATGGGTCGGAAGGGAGGAGGTGCATTGATACTTCTAGGCGAAATGGTGGAAGATTTGTATATATACATTTAGAATATGGAACATTTTGACATAATGTTAGAATATGGAACATTTTAATATCATTAGTTAGAACATGGAACATTTTTATATCAATTACAATATTGAAAGCCGGCAAAGTTTACCAGTGTTATAGAGATATTTTGAATGCCAGAGCTACGTCGTCTTGAAGATGACGATGAGCCATTAATACCACGGGTATCATTTTCTTAGGTTGTGTCCAAGTGAGCATAAACCGTACCGTTGATAGGGGAACAATCTATATGTGGGATGTTCAATGCAAAGTGAGCGGGACCGCATCCTGCTAGCACAAGTAAACATCAGTCAGGTCATACCAGACTGATTGATATAGTTATAACATCTTCTACCTTTTTAGCTCCCAGTGTAGCATAGGTCTTCAACAAACACTTTCCAAGTAGTTCTGTTTTTTGCCATTCTTTTAAGATCATTCCATGTCTTCCCCATCATCTTCATCTCTGCTTCTATCTGCCTTCTCCAAGAATTCATTGGTCTTCCTCTTTGTCATTTCTCCTGGGGATTAAAAAAAAAAAAAATGCCTGTTGTGTAATACTCTCAGTTGGCTTCCGTAGTGTGTGTCCTATCTAGCGCCATCGTCTTCGCTGTATCTCTTTATCCACTGGTATTTGACTGGTACATTTCCATAATTCTATGTTAGTGATTTTGTCCTGCCATTCCCATCCTTTTATTCTGCGTAAGCATCCATTAATGAAAATCTGCATCTTCGTGATTGTCAATTTTGTTGTTCTCCATGTTTCACAGCCATATAATAGGACCGACTTAACATTTGAGTTGAAAATTTTTATTGTTGTATTTAATCTCTTGGGATTCCATATGTTTCTCAGTGCAATGAAAGCTCCTCTTGCTTTTGATATCCTTATTTTGGTATCATTTTCTGTTCCTCCCTCTTTATCTATATTACTGCCCAGATATATGTAAGATTATACGTCTAGTAGAGGTATTTCTCCTAGTTTTATTTGTTTATTGCCAACTGCATTAATTCTCATAATGTTGGCCTTATCTCTATTAATCTTCAGTCCTAGCTGTTGTGATCTCTCATCAAGTATGCTCATTTTATCCTGCATCTGTTGGTGGCTGTGTGATAGGAGAGCTATGTCATCAGCAACGTCTAAATCATCAAGTTGTTTGGTCAGTGACCGCTTTACCCCCCCCCCCCCCCCCCCCAAAAAAAAAAAAAAAAAAAAAATCCGGTACCCATTTAAGGCTGGGTGAACCTGGAAACCGTCGATCAGGATCGAACCCGACTTCTTGTCCTTAGTAGCAAGTTCACTAACCACTGAGCTATCGCGGCTCACAAAAATGTGCCGTAGTCACTAACATCATATCCCCGCACTCCTAGCAAGAAGTAGACGGATCCCGTCTTACTGCATAGGCCAGGAAAAGAAAACAGAGGAATTGTATTGACCTGATTCGGCTATTGTTATCACTAACATTCATGGAAGAGTTGCAGGTACGGAATTGCTATGATGCTGGTCGCCGTGTGTTTTTTTTTTTTTTCCCAGAGCCACAATTGGCGCCAAGATCACCTTGATAGGTCCAGCAATTACTCAACTAAAATAATACCGGTTCTACTATGATAAATTAAAAATTGATGGATTTTATATGTTCACTCTTTTACGGGTCGAGGTAGCTTTGGTTCACATTACAAAATAGAGATGGAAATTTAAATAATAGAATAATTGATTATACAGATATATATACACCGTGGCACTACAGGTAGCAGAACAAGATCATCGGAGGGTGGTTGGGAAGGGGGAACCTTTCTATAACAATTAACAATGAGCCAGCGATGTCCGTACCCACAACAGTGAAGTTCCATAACACGAAAGCTCGCGATGGTGCTATTGGATTAGGAGTTGGTGCGCGCGCGCGTGTGTGTGTGTGTGTGTGTGTGTGGGGGGGGTGGGGTGTGTGTGGGGGGGGTTTCATCATCATCATCATCATCATCATCGAGGGCCTTCTCCGTAGCGAAGGTTGGCAACCATGGAGCGCCATCACCTCTGTCTCTTGCTTTGATGGTGCAGGTTGTCATCGGCTGATTTGTCCATCTTTTGATGTTACTCGTCCATGTTAGTCTTGGTCTGCCTCTTTTACCTTGTATTTTCCCCTCCAGGATTACTTTAGTAGGCTGTTGTGTCTTTTAACATGGCCCAAAAATCACAATTGAATTGTGCTTAGTAGTTCTCTTTTCATTTTTAGTTGTTTTAAGACTTCATCGGTCGTTTTCTTTTCCTTCCATCCAATTCTACATATTCTTCTATATATCCACATTTCAAAGGCTTCAATATAACTTTTAGCAAGATTTTTGTAACATGGCTCATTAGGCTTATTATTCTAAAGTCACTGCATTCAACTGCACTTTCTTTTTAGGCAAAGCAATTAAAGTTGATGTTTTTAGTTCATTTGGTATGTATCCTGTGTGGTATATGTCGTTGCATATGTCTGTAATCACTTCAATGCCAAAATCTTCTAGTGGGGTTTTACAGTGTTAATATATTATTAGAGATACTTAGAAATTGTTAAGTGGATAGTGTCTTGCTGACCAGAAGGGTCCGGGTTCCATTTCCAAATGTTGCGATTTTCTGGGTTGTTTTCTTTTATAACCGTCATGGTGTCGATTTTCACCCAGCGTCTGGAAATGAGAATTTGTGTGTGAATGTGTGTAGAGAGAGAGAGAGAGAGAGAGAGAGAGAGAGAGGGGGGGAGGGGGAATAGGCGGTCGAACAAACCACATCGCCTATAACATGTAAAAAGTAAAGTACCCCCGTCACACCAAGTGGCGTATAGGGAAATATGGTGTTAGTGACCCTATATTTTACAGACCTTCAGCACATGATTTTTGGGGTAATGTGGTCAGTGTTACGCCGTGTGCTGATTTACTTTCCCAGAAAAAAATCCGGTACCCATTTAAGGCTGGGTGAACCCGGAAGCCGTCGGTTGGGATCGAACCCTACCCCTTGTCCGTGGTAGTCCAGTTCACTAACCACTGAGCTATCGCGGCTCCCTCCTATAACATGTGCTGTTACTATTTTAAAATGTGGGCACTAACATCGACACTATATTCCCCATGCACCTTACATGTGGAGGCAACTCTTACTTTATTGTTTTACGAAAAGTTTAATCTTCAAGCTTGTGGGGATTTTTGTTTAGATATTAATAATCCGGGAGAGGCGAACAAATATTTATATAAGGATTTGGGGAAAGGGGTTAATTAAAGTATATTAATTGTGGTGGTGATTATTATATCATTTTACACCGAAGTGTTGTTAACCAAAAAAAATAATAATAACAAAAGATGAATCAGTAAGCTGAGCTGACCTATAAAATAGAAACCGACCACTGAAAGAAATTGAGTCCTGCTACTCGTTGACACAGTGATGTCAATGGAAAGATATGTTGATGAAATTATCAACCCAACCGGAAAAGCTGTCTCTTATATTTGGTAGTTTGAGCCTTGTTTATGTTTGAATGGTGCACGATAAACAGTTCACACACACACACACATTCCTGTGCCTAGCGAAGCGGCAAAGGCATGCAGTCATTAAATAGAGATACGACAAAATGAGATATCGTAAACAGACGCATCAGAGCTGAATCATTTAATCAGACCGGATGAGTGTACATGTTCACACCTACAAGTCACGGTTGTGCGGTGCGTGAACAAATGTTTCTAAATCAGACGCCAGGTTTTATTTTAACAATTTCGTCCTAACTGCGCACTTAGCTAGAGCTGTGCGTAGACATAGATAAATGTAACCGCATGAACAACCAACAACAATTCCAAGTTAACAGTTTAATCCAACTTGAAAAGAACCTACTATATTGTTTAATATGGTATCTAAAAAAATATCCATAAAATAATTTCTTCACATTAATAACCAGGCAGTATTGTTTAAGTAGTCTGAAGCAGTATTAGCCAATATGGTGCGAGTGGTAATTTAGTACGGTCAATCTTCAGTAGGTAGTTTGAGTGTTGTAGCCCAACTTTATTGTTATATTCCCAAACTTAGTGGATAATCTAGGTACACATTGTTTCAGCTGAAGTGTGTCCGTCAGGAACATAAGTGTAAACAAATTATGATTGTATTACTTCCACCCCAAGTTAATTGTGGGTGTAGTAGAAGTAATGATAAAAAGCAAAGGTTCCCTCCCAAATGGTCTTTATAGGCGTATGCGGAATATGGTGTTAGTGGCTTATTTTTATATGAAGATGACGTGGTCGACATAAAGCCAGGCCACTTTTACTTCTAAGAAAAATCTCTGGTACCCATTTTAAGAGGCTGGGTAAGCCCTTGGTCTTTGTTGGTCCGAAAAAAACATAATCTGCTATATCTGAGAAGATCCATGCACTTCTGATTAAGTAGCAAGTATTGTGTGTTAACCACACAGCCACCGAACATATATATTCTCCCTCTCTCAAAAACCTTCTCCTTCTTTACACTTATATATTACCATCGTGTGTGATAGTGATATATCATTACTCATAATTCAACACTTATGTTCTCACGTATACTGTGCCAAAATTGATAGCACATTTATAATTATCAATGTCATCTATATTGCATCTCCCTTTACTGACACTCCAGTATGCAGTGATATCTTTACATATTGACAACAACAAGCTTGACTAATGTATTATTATTTTTATTCTTCCCTTCTCATTTGCCTTTCAGCGTCGGGGGGGGGGGGAGGGGGGGAGGATATTCTTTGCGATCTTTTGCTCTTCTGTTGGCCACTCCTGCTGTTATGTTTCCTAGTGTCTATAATATCAATCTTTTCTCGTGGTTGGCCTTTGGGTCTGGTGTTCTCACGTTTATTGAAGGCTGGCTAGGGTGTGTTTTGATATTTCTGCCTTATCACTTGGCCAAACCATTTAATCTGTTGTTTCTTTATATACTCTATGGTGGGAATTTTCCTAGCTTTTTCCCGTTTTTTTTTAAATTTCTGATCTTATCTCTCAGTCAGTTTCCTGTCATTTGTCAATCACATTTCATCTTGCTGGTGGTTATTTATTTTATTATTCTTCAGTCTAGAGTCCAGGGCTGGTATTATTAGCACAACATTGAAATGACGACTGTATTGCAGAGTTCCCATATTGTAGAGTTATTTCATTGTTGGACGATACTGGTGATAACTGTCCGATCATTTGACAAGTTTTGTTACATCTTGAGTCTATCATTTGTCACTAGACTCTTTTGTAATGTACTTGTTACATAAATAAAGTACATTGTTTTTGTTATTACATCATGAGTAAATAAAAATAGGAAAAAACTTTACGAATTATCAGGTATGTTTTATAAAGTCGAAAATTTTCCCTTTCAGGCAGAACACTGCGAGGCAAGGCTTTCTATAATGTGCATGGAAGAGTCTACTGTGAGGAGGACTACTTGGTAATAGATTATTTGTTTGCTGTTTTCGAGCTTTCTATAGTAATCATACTTTCTTGAAAAATAAGGGATTAAAATAAGCTAATACAAAAAAATGGACTTATTCCTATCTTGCTCTCCTTTCCAAACCACTCACTCACTCACTCACTCACTCACTCACTCACTCACTCACTCACTCACTCACTCACTCACTCACTCACTCACTCACTCACTCACTCACATCTACTAACTTAAATTTTCCTGTTCAGAATTTAGTTTTTGTAAATTTTAAATAGTTTGATCGTTATATTAATGAGATCTATTCTATTCATGGAACCA
The DNA here is from genome assembly GCA_032433765.1 of Megaustenia siamemsis. Taxonomy (NCBI): domain Eukaryota; kingdom Metazoa; phylum Mollusca; class Gastropoda; order Stylommatophora; family Ariophantidae; genus Megaustenia; species Megaustenia siamemsis. The sequence continues at coordinate 58,057,144 of JAVIAB010000106.1, forward strand.
GTTTCATTGCAGTCAAGAATTTCCCATACCCGCTCCACCACTAGTCATAGGATTTCTCAAAATGTATAGGTAAATTCCATTGACAAGGTCGCTTCGTGTATGTCTTACTTGACTGCAAGATTCCAAACCTCCTTAGTCGTCTCTTACGACATGCATTGAAAGTAGCAGTGGCTCGATTCTTTCTCCCCCTCACAGTGGGGGCCTGGGTAGTAATGAGACTATTATGTTATTTGAATGAAACAGAAAACTATATAATTAATTGCATGTGTGGAAAATAGTGAAAAAAATATATAATTTAATATGAACTATTTTCAGTTTTAATTAATCATGCTATTTTGGTACACACACACACGCATACACAAATGCACATTCACACAAAAACTACCATCATTATTAATTCTGATGTGAAATAATTTTCTTCTTCACTCGTTTTATGTATATGTCTCCTTATCTTGTCCATTTCATTCACCTGTATGATTATTTTGTTTCACATGTAATATAATTTTTAATATAGATACTCATCTTTGACTTTGTCGCTGAACTTGCGGGAGGGAGTACAGGGAAATGAAAGAGTAGACAGGCTGGCTAGCTGTGCTGTCATTGAAGACGGTCAGCCAATGGATTTGTGGATGTTATTAATTCCCTCTGAGATGCAGGAGGGGCAAAGGACTTTGACAACGAGTCCACATCACTCCTGTGGATAAAAGTGATGGGAGTTAAGATGGGCACAGCCAGAAATGAAAGGCTTATTGGGCACATAAGGAGACTTATCAACTGACACAGAGTTGAAGTCACCACTTGCTGGATGCTGTGGGGCATGCTGAGGAAGGGCTCTTGGCACCTGTGACATGTTCAGCGTGTATTGATGATAGCCACAAATAACTAAATAGCTCAATGCTTTTAAACATCTTTCTTCTATTCCTAACCTCATATTCTTGCTGTATCCATCATCATTTTTTTTTGTTGCTGAAAAAGTTCTTGACTGTAGGAATTTATCTCTTTCTAGTTTATCTTTTATTATTGGTCCAATTGTACCTTCGACTCCCTCAATGAGATGAGTTGCTTGCACAGAATAGAGACAAATGGAAAGATTTGATAACAAATCTTTACAAGGATTGAAAACTGCTAGAAAAAAAATTTAGATTAGAGAAAAAGTATCCGGGTCTATGCCCTGTGGGGCGGCTACGGGTCGAAAGGTCAATAGATAGATAGAATTTACATAATTCTTTATTAAATTGTTTGCTTGTCCCTTGTAAACCATCTAAATGCTGTTATATGCCACTAAATTGTTATTGGAAGTCAACAGTTACTGTTGTCATGGATTTTGTTGACAACTTAATATATTTGTGAATACATAAATGCACTTGCTCATATTTGCAAATCATGTATGCAACATCACATATTATGTTCACAGTATTCAGGCTTTCAGCAGACAGCAGAGAAATGTGTGGTCTGTGGTCATCTTATTATGGAGATGGTCAGTACAGCAATATTATATGATACCTCATCTATTCATCATTCATTCATTTATTTATGTACTAGCTACTAAGTTTGCTCTAGGTACTGCCATGCATTAAATTCTGTGGTGGGTCAGAGAGAAAAGATGAAAGAGAGGTGGATAAGAATAACTTGACAGAGACCAGGGGAAGCATAGATGGACAGTAAAGGTCAGTCTCTACAGAGGATGGCTATGGACTAATTTTATAGTTGCTCCTAACCTATGTGCCATTGGTTATTGAAAATTATGGGCACTAAGAGAACATATCCCCCTCTATGCCTTTAAGACACGCAGGGAACACTTTGACACATATTTTGTTTTCTTGTTTGCCCTACAAAACACCAGATGGTATATGTGGACCCCTGACTGTTTTGTGGTTATGTAGATGAAATAGTAGCCTCCGTCAGTCATAGTTGACTATGGATTTTTCAGCACCCCTAGAAATTTTATTTTTCTTTTCTTTCGTCGTGTATTCTCTTTCTCCATGAATCTGTCTGCTTCTTCTTTGAGGTGAACCTTTAGAGTGTGTTTCCAGAGATTGCTGTCTGCAGCTATGTCTTCCCATGCTGCGGGGTTTATGTTCAGAGTCTTCATGTCACGTTTACACACATCTACAAATTGAAGTTTTGGGCGCCCCCTAGTTCTTTTGCCATCTGCCATTTGTCCGTAGAGTATATCTTTCGGTATGCGGCCATCTTTCATACGGTGTACATGGCCACGCCAGCGTAACCTACGTTGTTTGAGCAGCATGTAGATATTCGGTAAGCCTGTGCAAGTCATGACCTCAGCATTTGTCACTTTATCCTTCCAGGTGATACCAAGTATATGGCGTAGACATCGCATATGGAATGCATTTAGCCTTTTCTCCTGCTTTACATAGGTTGTCCAACATTCGCTGCCATACAGGAGGATACTAATTATGCAGGCATTGTACACTGCAGCTTTTGTTTTAATTGTCAGTTTGCTGTTTTGCCAGACACGCCTAGAAAGACGGGCAAAGGTGGTAGCAGCTTTACCAATACGAGTGTCAATTTCTGTATCTAAAGATAGTCTGTCGCTGATGATGGACCCCAGGTAGTTGTACTGCCGCACGATATCAAGTTTATAGTTGTCAATAGAGATTTCAGGTGTTGTTTCGACGTCCTGACCGAGTTTGTTATTTTTCTGCAATTTTATTGTTAGACCGAAGTCTCGGCAGGCATGTGAAAAGCGATAAATAGATGTAATAGAAATAGATAGAAATAGTATATGAAATAATGACTAAAAAAAAAAAAGCTGAACACTCACACACTATACAAGTTAAAGATATTGCTGACATCTCAGGTTTCTGCAGCATTACAATTTTAATTATGATTACTACATTTTGAAACAGGAAAAGGTACCTATCATGCTTGTGACATACAGGTATGTGGTGTCAGTTGTCATATTCTTCATGTGTGATGCGGTCATTATCACTCCAGGCTGCCTTGTTTTCCTGAGAATACCTTGGATGCAAATTTTCAGTTCATGAATGAATCCACTAGTTGTGTGTTGGCTGTGAAAAAATGTGTTATTGTTGTCAGTTGAACCCAGGCCATCTGGTCATTGGATGAATGTGCTAATCCTTTCATCTACAAGATGGCGGATCTAGTCCACGTCCTCTCGATCGCTGCAGAAAGTGCATCCGGGGTTTAATCAGGGGATTAATTTCGGTTCTCCGTTGTACTTTTCTACGTTAAAGGAAAAGTGATGATCTTCTTATTACATCTGCGCCGCTAAAGCGATGTTGTACGCCGGCAACAGTCCCTTTTTGACAAATCAAGTGTTGTGAATGCGACCTTCCAACGTCTAGACTTGATCTGCGGTTTACGTCACATTGCTGCTGTTCATGGCCATTGCTGGAATTCCTTGACACAAGTTATTTCCATGCCACTTATCAATGTAAACTACTTCATCAGCCACAGTTTTATCTCTTTACGGAATTTGCACAGTGTTTTGTTCATCTTAGGCTGCTTTTACTAGAGTAATCAGAAATCGAAAGGGAGTGAAATTGTGTGTGCGACATTTTTTTTGTGCTACGTCATCGTAATGGTTCATCGTAAATCCCTAGACCGGCCGTACGCTAATCTTGCGGTCAGTTGTTTGATGTGCGACGGGGATAATCTGACGACTAACTATGTGTCTATATGTTCGGAATTGGAGTCAACAACGATGGCCTAACATCATCAAGAGCTGTACATTTAAAAAAAATATGACGATCATCATTTTCAAGAGGATGTGAACTCCGGAATATTGGGGATAGGCGGCGGAAACAATTAAAGGCTATGCATGAAAAGTGTTCCTTGTTGCAGTTTCTTCATATTCCAAGTTCGGCTTGTTGCAGGAGCTACTGAGTTAAGTGCTCTGTGCACACAGTGAGCTGTGTCTCATCCGTTTTGATCATGTTTCAATATTCCAATTACTTTCGATGAATGATGATATCGTATGACAGGGAACAGTTGGCTGTGTTCACTTTCTGCGTGGTTTCGCCTTATGTCTTATGGCGTGTGCTGAGACTGCTTTGATGGGGACTACAGTTACCTTTCTTTGTTTGGGAGATGACATTCGGATGATTATGCTGGCACGGGCGGTTGATCAATTATGGATTTTAATTCGTTTGCAGTGATACCGAGGCCTTCCATAACCAAATAACCAAATGTGCTAATCACTTTGCTACAATGACTTCATTCATTGCATTATAGAACTCAATGAATACCAAATAAAGAGTTGTATTATAAAATGTTGCCAACAAATAATTACCTGAAGCACTAATGTAGGTTGGAGTTTGGACTCAGAAGCAGTCATGTATGTAGTTGGAGTAGACATTAATAGAAATGTTACAAATCTATTAACTATGATTTTACATCTGTGTCCTTTTCATCAGAACTGCTTTCTTTTGTCCAAACTGTTGTGACAAAAATGGACCTTTATTTATTAATGCTTCTCAGAGTAGAAGATTAAGAGCTGTTAGTTTGTTTTAATGATTTCACAGACTTGCAATATAGGTAAATTGAAAATAGTAACGAATTTGTTGGTGGGAATATGGGAGGGAATGGTCTTGCTATGGTGTTGAGGTGATTTATGATATCTGGTAGATAAGATGAAGCATTTTTGTGAGAAAATTTGAGAAAAATTAAATTGTACCAATAATCTCCAGTTTAATAATGATAGGTAAAGAAACTTGAGCTGGCAGAAAATTCACATTTAGGGAGTTGGTCCACATTTAAATGAAACAATTTACACCCAAAGCACATTTTGTTACAAGGATATTTGCTTCTAAAGTTGTATGATAGGACTATTAATTTATTTCTCTGTTTGATATAGCAATTTTTAATGTTTAATCATTGGCGCTTCCAGATCCTACAAGCCATGGGCAAGTCTTACCACCCAGGATGCTTTAGATGTTGTGTCTGTAATGAATGTTTGGATGGTGTTCCCTTTACTGTAGATGTTGACAACAAGATTTACTGTGTGGCAGACTATCATAGGTGAGCAGTTACAAGCTGGTCAAATTGTATTTTTGCTTGGTAAGTAGACACAAATCAGAAATCTGAAGTGGAAACCCCTAGGTAGTTAGTGATCTGTTACAGATCCTGGCATCTCCTACAGTCAGACTGGTGCAAAACATTGCTCAATTGTGCTCTTTTGGAACGAACCAATGAGACTGAAAGGGGAGATTCTGAGAGGCTGTGTTCACTCGAGAGACCTACTATGACACATTTAATTATTTCTAGAGAAAGCCTATTATTATTATTAACTGAAATTGAATGCGTTAGATCATAAATTGTTGTGGTCATCTACACTTTTTCTATTTTTATTATGTGCTCTGTCCGTTTGCATGGTTTTCCTTAAGTTTTGGTGTCTTATGTTACCCATGGGGGAGTCACGCTGGATGGGCATAAGGATTTTAGCACTTTTTGTGATTGTCCTGGATCGCTAGTTGTCAGTTCTTTGGAGATTGCCATGAAGTTGCTCCTCTTTAGTCATTCTCTTCCAAAGCCAGTAACTCTTTGGTGCATGTAATGGTTTGGGAGCCTTTTGTATTTCTCTACTTGCTGCATCACTTAAATTTTTCATCTGTCTAGGTTGGAGGCCTGGTACTTATTCTAGAATCTCTATAGGTGTGGATTTCGTAGCACTAGTGATGATACAGGCAGCCTTGTTTGTGTTCTGTTAAATTATGATTTGGTAGCTGTAGCTCAGGCTGTGCCTCCATACTCAAAGACTAATCTTACTCTTCCTGTGCATAATCATTTCAAGATACTGCTGTCTGCTCCCCAGTCCATTCCTGCTAATTTCTTCATTTGCATTATATCAGTTCATTTTCTGGCTCTTTTGTTTACTTTGTCTATCTGATTTATGAATATCATTATGTGATCTATGGTGATGCCAAGATATGTTGGGTTTTGGTCAATATGGAGTGTAAGAAAAATATAACAGGAATCAAGAAAAAAAGGCACCCAGACTTAGAGAGAAAGCACAGAACAGAAAAATACATAGACAACAATTACATACACGGATGGCTCTACTACAAATGCCGCCAGTAATGGAGGAGGAGGTGTGTTTCTGAGGCTGAATAACCTGGAAAAGATTACCAAATCAATAGGTACTGGGAAATTTTCAAATAACTATAAAACTGAAATCGAGGCCCTCAAAATTACTGCAAATCTTGCCATCCAGCACAAAAATAATGTGCACAAGAAACTGATGATACTGACCAATGCACTGTCAGTCCTAACAGCACTTAAAATCCCTAGGAACAATGAGCTAGATGACCTGACAACAATGCTAGAGCAATTGTGCAACATCTTCCAAAGAGTGGTCATTTAGTGGATACCATCACACTGTAATATACAAGGAAATGAATTCACAGACAAGTTAACCAAGAAGGAGATTAATGACAAGAGAACCATCTGGTCAGTTATGAAGAAGCTAAATCCATCATCAACGGCCAGTATCATTCAAAATGGAAACAAGAACACCCAAAGTATAATAAGAGAGATGGATACCTCCAACTATCAAGGAGAGATCAAGTCATCATACTTCACCTACGATCAGGCCACAACAGAATGAGAAAACCACATGTTCATCAAACTAAAAATAGGAACTACCCATCTCTGCCTCTGTACCAAAGCTGATATGACAACAAAGCACATCTAACAGGATTGCCCCCAGCACAGAGACCTGAAGAGGTCATGGAGGCCCAAGCTCACCTCCCTGGACATAACATCCTGTGTTTTGTATAACATTTTAAACCGGTTAGAGTAAAGTTTATATTTCTATGTAAAGCATGCCCATCTTTGAAATCAGATACACAAGGCTGAAAGATGCAAGTACAGCAGTCCCACAGAAAATGATGATACAATAAATAAAACGGTCTCTATGTGTTAGTGAGTGAAAACAAGAAGCTGGATTCATGGTTTAAAAAAAAAAGACTAGCAAATATATGCAGGTAGCATTAGTCTTCCTGCAGTGCTTTACATTCATATAATTTTATAAATTTAAAGGTGTATTGTTATTGTGCAACTAGTTGATTATGCTTGCTGCCAGATTTTGAGGCATGATTTATACAATTTTCAAATTGAATAACTCTAGTAATATTTACAGGGTGTATGCCCCAAAGTGTGCTGCCTGTGGACAAGCAATCACCCCAGTTGATGTAAGCTTAGACCACTGTTTGTGTGTTTTATTCACCTTCTCTCTGCTATCATTTTAGTTCATTTTGATACAAGAAAAATAAGTAATGAGGTCTGAATTGTATGACTGATGTCTCATGACTGATACAGTAATGTATGTACATATGGGGTCGGTCAAGATGGCATCCGTGGACAGTGTTTTCCATTACAGCGTGTGTTGTTTCGAAATACACCAGTTACATGTGGTGTGCTGCTTGGATTTAGTGTTCTGCTAGTGCCTGTTGTGGTTGTTAACTTCTGACAGGCTTGTGGAGGGTGGAAATTCTCGTTGTTAAGTGGATATTTTCTTCTTTTTGATCGGGATAGACCTATTGATAATAGGTCATTGTTTTCACCGTTGCATCGGCGAACGCCTATATCCGACAGCGGCTTTCTCATCCAATTTGCTCACTGCCTCGTGAGAAGACTCGGGAGAATTAGTAGGCTATGGGAGTAAACCCAAACAGAAAATCCAGAGGGAGGGACCATAAGGCAGTCGGTGGTGTATTATTCATCTTCTGGCATCCCCTGCAACTCAACTTTGTTTCCGGACGTAAGGACCTAGTCCCTCCTGCGAAACGCTTCAAAGAGGAGGCGAGAGGAGGGTAGTGCATTTAGGGCAAAGCATTATCTCCAGATTATTGGTCCAGGCATAGCAAGCAAGCTGAAATGTTAGTTCCATCCTCATTAGGACACAGTAGATGGAAGTCACAATCTCTCATACTCGGCACATGGAATGTTAGAACCATGTTTCCTGGATTAAATAACTCTGGAGACATATACATCTGTACAAGATCTGATGTCTCCTTATTCAATCTTGCACGTCTGAGGTAAAAATTAAAAACAACTGAGACCCTAATCAAGGAGCTTCTATTTGCTGATGATGCAGCACTGGTTGCTCAAGATGAATCCGTCCTGTAGTCAATGATTGACAGTCTAGCTAGATTGTGTGAATTATTTTTCCTATCAATAAGTATCCAGAAGACTGTGGTGCTTCAACAAGATGTAGCCAGCCCCGCAGCTATATCATTAAATAACATACCCCTTGAACCTGTGAGAAAGTTCACCTATCTCAGTTCTATGGTCACAACCAATGTCTCCCTTGAAGAAGAAATAAATTCCCGAATTGGAAAGGCAGCTTCCACATTTGGTAAACTTAAAGATAAAGCATGGGCTAACACCAATTTAACACTCAGGACTAATATTCAAATTTACCAAAGTTATATGCTTTTTACACTTCTATATGGATCAGAAACTTGGACTACCTATGCAGGGCAGGAGAAAAGGTTAAACAGCTTTTATGTACGTTGCCTTCGCAAGATTATGAACATCAAATGGCAGGACAAAGTAACTAACTCTAATGTCTTACAACGAGCCAAACTCCCTTTGATCATGGCAACACTAGGATTCGTAGACTAAGGTGACTGGGCCATGTAAGAAGAAGGGCAAACAATCGTATTCACAAGCAAATATTGTATGGAGAACTTAAGGACAGAAAGAGACCAAAGAGCAGACCAGTGTTGAGATATAAGGGTGTTTGTATGGCTTCCTTTGAGGGAATTTTCTATAAGTGAAAGAAACTGGGAAAATGTGGCTGCAGATCGTAGCACATGGAGAGCAAACATAAAAAAAATGGCACAGCAATTTTCGAGACAATGCTGATATTAAATTCAGAAGACAAAAGGCGCGAGAGAAAAGAGAACAAGGCCAGATACCGCAAATACACCTTTCTTGTTCTGTGGATGGATCTGTCTATGCAGGATTGGCAAATTCAGGCACAAGAGAAGATGTTCAGTATAGCAGCACCTAGTATGAGACACTAATGCTTTACCAAACTACTTACTTATCATGATTGCTTATTACCAACTGTCTGTCAAAATGACAAAGGCCATACTATGTATGTTGCCATAGATCTATGTAGTTCTACTATCTACACATACTTAACACTTTAAGCCATTCTTTAATTCAATTTTTAAATTGAAAACACATTGGGTGTATTGTTGTTAGACCTGGTAGATTTATAGGCATTCAATACTCCTTTGTAGGGAAAAAATGCAATTGCATATACATTTGTTCTCATGCCAACAAGTAGTGCAGCATACCTTATATCTTCTTTATTTATACATTGAACTACATCGTACGGTTCTATTCTATTCTACCCATGGAACCAGTTTCATTGCAGTAAAAAATTCCCCATATCCGTTCCACCACTTGTCACCGCAGTCCCAAAAATGCATAGATAAATTCCGTTGACAAGGTCACTCCATTCACATCCTACTCGACTGCACAGGTGACAATTGGCCACACCTCCTTAAATACCTTTTGCGACATACATGACAGATAACAGTGACTCTCTTCTGTTCTCCCCTCACCTTGGGTGCTCTGGAAGCCACTGCACTGAGGTTTACATGTATTAGTCCAGTGCACCCCTCCTGTAAACAGTTGTTTGTTACTGCTTTTCCTGATCTTACAAGAGATACTTTTTTCCCAAAAGAATCTAAAACTGTCATTCAGATGAAATGTTAAGCTTAGTTCCTATAGTCTTCACTTGTTCAGGGCAATCTTTCAGGTTGACCAAGATGAGGTGGCACTACTCTAGAGATGGAAAACTATAGGGGCAACTTGTAATGTATGAGATCAGTAAATGAACAATCATTATGAGGAATTTTGAAGTAGTGACCTTATTGATTGCTGTCTTTTTTTTTCTTATTGAAAGAAAATTTCTTATAAAAAATGTGTGTGTGTAAAAAGACAGTGGTAAAAACTACCAAGACATCACCAGCACCTGGGATTAGATTAGTCACTAATTCACATGCATCAGGACTGGTGAACTATATCCAAACCCTATTCAATTTCTCAGTGGTGCCCTTAGAAGCAGACCACCATCTCTGGCCAAGTGTGTGAGGATCAAAGAGAGAAAGCAAGTCAGTGTCCAAAAATGTCATACCAAAGACAGATGTGTTGATCTAATATCAGTGCAGGCATTGGGACTTGCCATAAACTAGTGACACAGTGCATCTACGTCTACTTAATGTCCTTTTAAGGGATGACTATAAAGGAGTAGTTGTCTGGTGAATGCAGCAGCAGAAAACAAGATGGTGGTGATATTTTCCTAGAACTTATAATACCATCCATATAAGTTTAAGTGTTCTAACTTTCACTTGGCAAGGGTGGAGGAGAGGTCATTTCTTTGCTGTCTTTCTTAATCAAACATGCTAGAAACATCTTATATATTTGAGACAACTCAGGTGTCATATTCCAGGAAGAAATGAAGGTATAAAATTAACAATTCACAGGTAGAAATGTCCACAAGTAGAAGGAAGAAGCAAAATGTAGAACATGGCCTGCAGGTTTGTTTCTTTGGGTGAAATTGTGGCTTCTCCTGACTTCTCAGAGTGGCAAACTTTTTATTGATGGCATGTGTAACAGACCATCATTTATAAGAGAAAAATGAATGTGATTGCATGATGGCCAACAAAGAAAATTACCACTGTTTTTTTTTACTATTACACATGCCTGTTTATATAAATATAACTTGCTTTGTTTTACAGGGAACAGAAGAGACCATACGTGTGGTTTCAATGGATAAAGACTTTCATGTTGATTGCTTTCATTGTGAGGTTTGTATTTCCATAGAATTAAGAACATTAAATATTTTTCTCCATATTTTGTTGAGTACTTATCCCATTGTGATCATTCTTTTTATTGCCCCGGTGGATGATACAAAATAACTGTACAAAATTGAATTGATATTGAAGCATAAGGACATCTCTAGATTATGTCACAATATAGTTTTTGTGTAATATCAACTGTATTTTATCAATGAATCTATCCATCTATCTATCGACCTTTCGAGCCATAGCAGGCCCATAAGGCATAGACCCAGATACACTTTCTCTTATCTAAATTTTTATTCTAGCAGTTTTCAATCCTTGTAAAGATCTTTTATCAAATCTTGCCATTTGTCTCTGTTCTGTGCAAGCAACTCTATCTCACTGAGGGAGCCGATTCCTGCTGCTCTTGCCTCTCTGATCAATGTTCCTCTCAGTGTCTGTCTGGGTCGGCTTCTTTTCCTCTTACCTGTTGTTTCCCACATGAGGGCTTTATCAATGAATAGTAATATAGTTTTCATCTGGAAGTATGGATACATTATGAATTTAAATTTAATAAATTGACTTTAACAACGTAAGATTGCAATAGGTGGTGCCTAAGCTTCAACCATTACATTTTTCACTCTACTTATTTTCTATCTAGGTTTGCTTGAAAATTATATACTTGAACCAGTCACATAACGATCATATATCATGAGAAAATACATAACTATTACCAGTACCAATCCAGGACAAGCCGTATAATAACTTATTGGCCTTGGTCTTTGAGCTCTTTAGGATGGATCCTGGGATAGCTCTGCCATTAGAAATCATTAACCAACAGGTTGTCCTGGGCTACCATTGATCTACACTTAATGACAGTTTTCTGTTACTGTTATACACTATTGAGCCTGATATATTACAGTCAATATTCATTCAATGTACAAATTAAAGTAGGCCATACACTAAAAATGTTAATCCAGGAGTAACAGTTGTAAAGCATAGTTTAGAAAGTAAAGTTAAAGTATGTCTCATAGCATATTTAATGTCCCACAAGAATGAAGTATTGAATTTCCCAATACTAGACCCACATTTGAAACTTTTGGAGGGTGTGTATGAGGCTTTGCTCTTCCTCTCTGTCATTACCTTCCTTAACCCACTCATTTTTTAGAGCATTAACTGGGGAACTTCAAGATGGGATCAAATCCAATTTAACAAGATCATCAAGTAGTGTTACCACTACATTGCTAATATTTTCAGAAAGCAATTGACCCAAAAAAGTGAAATTTTGGATCATAAAAAGGTGGTTTATTTAATGAAGAAATAAAATATGATTTCATAGCTTAAAGTAATAACGGTTCATCCAAATTCAGCAGCGATGTTGGTGGCACTGATAAATTCCAGTACTAATGAAGCATTGTATTAACTACTTCTATTATATATACAATTTCTATCTTGAGGTTAATCCAGGCAATAAAAACCATTTATTTCTTTATCTGTTTACTGATAGATAAATCATTATAAACTGAACTTAAAATATTTAAAATCTAAAACATGAAAAACAACATGGTGTATTTTATTAATAATAATTATAAGGACAAAAAGCAAGATTTAATTATTTGTAAAATGTCATTGTTTTGGAGAGTTTGAAATGGTTTTCCTAAACCAACCCTCAATAGTGGATGAGTTTAGATTGACATTTAAAAAGTGTATGTAGAGGTATGTTCTCACTGAAATGTGCTTCATGTGTACATGTACTGAGTGCAATGACATTCTTTGAGGTGGAGAAATTGTGTACAAGCAACATTAAGTCTACGATTTGTAACATGTGATATGTTGACTTAAAAGTTACTGAGTTGTACAATTTAAATCTTTAGTTATGAAGTATTTCTTCAATTATTTGTTTCATATAATGTTTGTTTCTACATTCACATGCTAAACAACAGATAGCAGCAGCCAGTCGGTAACAAAACAGAGTAAGAAACAGCATAGTGCACTGAGCATGTAAATCAGATATGGAATGAACTCATTGCATATTGTGTGAAACACTGACTTTATACTAAGAAAGTGAACTCCAGATGCGAACTATATGAGTTTACATACCTGACATTGAGTTCAATGATTAAAAGTAGATCCTTACTTATCTCAGTGAATGCAGAACTAAACTATGTGGTTTTGAACGTACTTTGCTGCATGCTTTGTATCATATTGTACCATGTGTTATGACAGTTTTACTTAGGCACTATGAGTGATGGTAAAAAATGTTTTGATTGAAACAGAACAACTTAAAATATATTGATAATACAGCATTTGTAACATCATATTTATATATGTGTATTAACTGTCCATTGGTTGGGTCACTTGTTTCAATTGTGGGATGGATTGATTCCCAACCATATGCAACCTCTGATAAAAGGAGCAAGGACTTACCCTTGCTGTACCGACATACAAATAGCAGCTCTGGGAAAGATTAAAAGAGAGAACCAACTGAAGGCAGGCTATATATGCTGGCATGAAAGTAGGTAAACTCATTCTGATTAGGCAAGTATGAAGGAAGAAACACCAGCCGTTGAATAGATCCTGAATCATAGTTGACACTACAATATTATTATCAGTATCATCATCTTCAACACATTTATCATTCAAGTGCAAAATGTCACATAGAGTCTGCAGTGTGCCTGGCCATACATCCCTTTCTGAATGAGTTTCTCTCAGTAGGGTAGTCAATGCCTACTGTCTTTGTTTCTCTTATAAGTGTTCTCAATGTATACAAAGCATATTTTCCTTAGCATCTAGTTTATTCTCTATTTCCTTTGTTGTATTCCAGCTGTTACATGTTAAGCAAGGGAATGTCCCAAGTTTTGTTCGTATGCTTGTGATTCTTTATTTCAGTATTTTTCTCAAATTTCCTGAAAATCATTGCTGCCTTTGGGTATTTTGTTTCTGGTTACCCCATGTTGTATCACCTTCATGATTTATGCAACTTCTGAGATATACAAACTTTTCTACGGCTTCCACAGATTTTTCTTTCCAGGTATACTTTTTTCTTCCGATGTGTTTTTCATTACTCTTTTATCTTTACTTGTTTGATCTCAAGTCCTATTGTGTTAGCCACTGGAGACAGGGCATCTGTTTTATCTTGCACTGTGCTTATATTCCTGCTAATAAGAACTACATCAACCACAAATTTAAGATCTTTTATTGAACTCTCTGTATCTATTCAATTCCTCTACTGCCTGAGCATGTCTTCTTTATGAAGTCAATAAATTTTAAACATGAGATAAAATACATTCATGTGTCACCCTTGTTTCAATCTGGAACTATGCTACTGAACACTGTCTTAATATCAGACCATATTACCATCACCATTCTTGAAGTTGGTCTTCAAGGGTGAAGTTAAGAAAATTTGTCTGGTTACCCATGATCATGTAATGGACAAACATGGTATTTGAATGACTCTCTTGATGTTTTCTTAAAGGTTGTGGATAGTAAGCATTTTAAAATGTAGTTGAGCAGTTGTGTGTCTGAAATATCTGTCTTCTGATTGTACATACTAGGTGTTATTTTCGCTTCTGTTATTTTCTTCTTGTTTAATCAATCTTTCTAGTATTGCTTTCTTCAGTGCACATCTCTTTATGTTGCGGGTTATTTTTTCACGTCTATGACTGATTTATGTCTGCCTCCTCATCACTGTTGGTTGCATGGCTGAATCTTTTATTCTCTAGTCTTGGATTTATCTCACCTTTATGCAAAGCATTTTCATTAGATACTAGTTTTCAAATGCTATTGCCTGTTGAATGAATAATATATTTCAATTACAATTGTTTGCATAAGCCTCTATAAATGTGTTGTTGAAGCATGCTAGTTATTTGTATTCATGTTTTTTCCATTGGTTGACTTTAATAACTCGTTAATCACCAAACTGGGCGGGAAAAACAAGCTGGGGAGAGATTAGCTTTTTATAGCTGCTCATGTTAGTTAAGTTTGCTGTGTACTGTAGCTAGTAAGTTAACCTGCATTTTGATTTTGATTGACACTAACAATTCATAAGACCATTTGAAAAGATAGCTGAAAGTATTGAATTATTTTTGTATGTTTTTTGAACATTAATTACATATTAGAGATTTATTAATTTATAGAGATACAAAAAAAATAAACAGGTATACAAGTTATGCTTAACACAATATCAATTCTGGCAACATTTGACTACTTATATATTCATTATCCCATTATAGCAAAGTTCAAAATCTCTATCAATGAACTTGTTCCTTGGACACAGAAAAATGAAAATAATCTCACATGCAATTTATGTTTGTTATGTCTGCTGTATATACAGTACAGAGCATTTGCAATGCCAGACTATAATTATACATGCAAGTGTCTTAATAGTTATAATAAATGTAGCTTATGTATCAGTACTATATTATAATGTGTTATGTGATGTAAAGTAAGTAAAAATGTCCTTCATGATTTTTGTGTTGTGTGATTAAATTCACGCCAGGCTGCCTTTACAGTCCTGGAAAAAACTTCTGTTACCATTTTTTAAAGGCTGGGTAAACCCCTGAACCTTGTCAATCTCTCATACAATGAAGCAAAAGAAGCATGGCTAAAAGAGAGATGCAAAGAGATTGAAATGCAACAAAAAGGAGATGCTAAAGCTATATACAAACAAATTGAAGAATTAGCAGAAAGAAAAAGCAATCAAAAACTGAATGTTTAAGATCAAAGGAAGAAGAACTGTTGATTGAACAAGAAAGCATAAGGGAATGATAAACAAAATACATTAAAGATCTTTATGATAATGAAAGAACAGAATTAAATATTAAGGATAATGGTGAAGGATCAGAAATGCTCAAAGAAGAAGTGGAAGACGCTTTGCGCAATATGAAAACAGGAAAAGCCCCAGGACCAGATAATATAACTAAAATAGAGATTGAAGACATGGGTGATTTTTGGAATAGAAAATAATGTAAAAATTATTTAATGCCATCTACAACAGTGGATGTATACCAGACAACCTGCTAAAATCAATATTCATAGTCCTACCAAAAAAATCTGGTGCGATTAAATGCAATCATCATCATACAATAAGCGAGTAATATGATTCACACGACTTAGATATTACTAAGAATCATCATGCAAAGAGTGCAAAACAAATTCAGTCCAGAAATTAGTGATGTACAGTGTGGTTTTTGTTGGAGATAAAGGTATGAAAAATGCCATATACATCATAAGATCTTTAGTAGAAAGAGTCATAGAAGTGTAAATAGATCTATACCTATGTTTTGTAGATTATACCAAAGCACTTGACAAAGTAAACCACCGGGAAATGCTAAAAATCTTAGGAGACATAAACATTGACAGCAAAGATCTAAGAGTAATTAAGAACATGTACTGGCACCAAACAGTGGCCATAAGAACTGGAAATCAATTGGGAATGTTTCAACAAATAAAACAGGATGTTAGGCAAGGTTGTGTGCTGTCACCAGATTTGTTTAATATTATAGTGAGATACCCCATCAAGGCCAGCTCCTTGTCGTGGGGATGGGGCTTAACAGTCACCAGGGACTGAAAAACCAAGACTGGCCAGGCCTTCCTACACCCGTGCAAGACCACAGTCTGCTCTAGCAATTAAGTGCTGAAGTCGGAGGCAACCAGCCAAAAGGCGCACTACAAAAATCAGGATGCCACGCACTCACGCCAATGGGAAGCATGCCTATAACTGCAAATCGATATGGCACTCGCCCTGTGATGGACACTCAGGCAGGTGCAGCGCCGGGCCCTCAGCCTCGAAGAAAGGCCCAACCTATATTACTGGATGTCCTTCTCAATCGCTCTGTGGAGTCAGGGGGCGAGAGAATAGATTTACTGGCCAACCCAAAATAAGACCACTCAAAATAATGCACTGGAATGCTGAAGGCATCAACAGCAAAAGAGATGGGTACAGTAAAAAGATAGAATTAGAAAATATCCTGCATGAAGAACAAGTAAGCATATGCTGTTTGCAGGAAAACCCATCTAAACAACGACATAGCCTTGAAGATTAGGGGATACAGTGCTACCGATCTGACAGGAAAAACAGACAAAAGGGCGGAATACTGACTCTTGTAAGGAACAACATTAATGCATGTCAGATTGAAGTGTATATGGATGGGGCGGAATATCAAATACTGCACCTCAGGACAGGAAATACAGACTTCCATCTACTAAACTACTACTGTCCGAGTGACCGCCCACTAGCACTAGACACAATTACATTAAAAGAAAGAATAATTGTATGTGGAGACTTTAACAGCCATTCACAGAGCTGGGGCTATGAAGATATGGACAAGAGAGGTGAAGAACTTGAAAATGGCAGGATGACAATGGGCTTATACTATTAAACCAGGCAACAGATCCACCAACATTCTATTCCAGATCATGGCTACCACATCTACACCAGACCTTGCTTCCATTCACCAGACCTGGATTGGAATATCACACGTATGTTGGGAAACAACTTGGAGGCAGCGACCACCGACCTGTCTTTTTAGTGGTGCAAAATGAGGCCGTCAGGGAGAGCAGCACTCTCTCCAGATGGAATTACCAAAAGGCAGACTGGAAAATGTATCAACATTACACCAGTGTACTGACTAAAGATCTAAATACAGACAGAGACATCAACAAAATAGTTGATGAATTCAGTAGACTAATAATACAAGCTGCCAGTGAAACAATACCCAGAGGGGCACGGAAACACTACAAACCATACTGGAATAGTGAACTAGAGCAACTGCACAATGACATGGAAACATCTCGAAAACAAGCAGAAAATAACCCCTGCCAGGAACACCACAATAACTATCAGCATGCTAAAGCCAAATTTCAATGGGCTAAACTACAAGCCAGACGGAGAAGTGGAAAGAGAAAAACAGAGTACATGAATCTAGAACGAGACACAAGAAAAGTGTGGAAGCTTGTAAAACAGCTGAATGATGAGGGTACAGAGGGAACACAAAAATTACACTGAAGAAGGATGGAAACATTCTAACAGGTAAAATGCAGCAAATCACTTTGCAGACTCCTTTGCAAATGACAACAATATTGAAATTAGCCTAGAGAAACGTCAAGAGACCCGTCTAAAAACAACAAAATGCAAGACAAGAAGAGACTGCACATGAAGTCATGGAAATACCCATTACACAAAAGAGAGCTTAGAGCTGGCAATATCCAAATTAAAAATGAAAAAAGTCACCAGGTAGTGATGGAGTGTCTAATGAAATGATTAAGAATTGGGAACTGCAGCTAAAGAAAAACTACTGCAGATCTACAACATTTGCTGGATCACAGGTAAAGTGCCACAGGCATGGATGAGAAGCAATTATGATACCATTACTAAAGCCAGGAAAAGATGGTTCAATGACATCCAGCTATAGACCAATCAGCCTTACAAGCTGTTTGTGTAAAACAATGGAACGTATAATCAATCTCAGACTGCAGTGGTACCTGGAAAGTGAAAATCTCCTTGTCCCACAACAAGCAGGCTTTAGACAGTGTTACTCTACCGAAGATCAGGAAACCTATCTTTCCAGGAAATTGAGGATGTTTTCAAGAAAAGAAACTGGTACTAGCAGCATGGATAGACCTAAAGAAAGCATTTGATAAGGTATGGAAGGAAGGGCTTTGAAGAAACTGAGAAATTATGGAGTAAATGGCAGGATGTACAAATGGGTCAAAGCATACTGCATAACAGGAGAGCCAGAGTGCAACTGGATGGTCTTAAGAGTAAGAAGGTCTTACTGCGCCAGGGCGTTCCACAGGGAGGGGTACTATCTCCAACACTTTTTCTGATCTACATCAATGACCTAGTTACTGAACTACCACATGGTATCAAAGTGGCAATGTATGCAGATGACTTGGTAATGTGGTGCACAGAGGAGTATGCAACAGTGGCCTCCAAATTGTTACAAAGAGCTATGAATGCACTGAATTCATGGACAAATAGATGGTGTATCAGCATCAATACAGACAAATGCAGTACTACACTTTTCACTCTTTCCCCAAAACAAAAAGCAGGAGCCATCTATATAAACAATGAGCCTGTGAAAGAAGACATACAGGCTACGTATCTCGGAGTTACATTTGATAACAAACTATCTTGGAAACAGCAGATAAATAAGGCAACCCAAAAAAGCAAGGAGGAAAATTGGGCTATTCTAAGAAAGTGTGTGGAACTACGTGGGGTGCGAGTGGGAAAATACTCAGTAAAGTTTAAAACAGAGTATACGCCCACATTTAGAATATGGATCATCTGCATGGTGTCAGCATCAAAACACCACATTCAAGAACTGGATAAAGTACAAAACCAGGCACTTAGGTCATCACAGGAGCAATGAAATCAACACCAATATTAGAGATGGAGAAATTGTGGAGGATACCAGCACTGAGAGAACGGAGGGACACAAAGGTGCTGATACAGGCAGAAAATTTGTTGCATGCCGAGACATCCAATGAAGGACCGATTCCAAAATCTTGCATTGGGGACGACTTAAGGAAGCAGCAGTTTTATCCACCAAGCCAAGCGTATTAGTAGACAAACACCAGACATGCCAAGAGCTGTTAACCCTACTGCCATACAGAACAGACTCCCTGGACAGAGAATCTGGATTATCAGTTCAAATACGGACAGAAGTGAAAGGAATAGTTGTTAAAAGAGGAACAGAATAGTCCCAGCGAAAAACAATAACTCTCAGTTTCCTGATGAAGAATACCCACAAGACCTATGGATTCGTGTGTATACAGTGGATCAGCACAGAATGCAGTAAAAAAATGGGGGAGCAGGAAGCATATATAGATCACCCAAATTAACATAGGGATATGAATAAAATAGCAACAGGGAAATATTGTCACAATATGATGCAGAAATCAAGCAATAAAGTTAGCAATAGAAAAACTGCTGAACATTAATCTTAGCCCGCAGCCTGTAGTGTTTTTGACAGATGCAAGATCAGTACTCCAGGCACTACAATCAGAAAATTACCACATCTGCAGACCTTATTGACTGGAACTCTGCAAGCACCACAGGGTTGCCCTGCAGTGGATCCCCTCATGTGGAATACCAGGAAATGAGAAAGCAGATCAGTTGGCAAAGGAAGGTTCAACAGGCACACAACTAGATACACCTGTTACATACCATCATAAGAAACAGATAATCAAATCAATCAGAGGACCACAAGCCCAAATCAGGATGCATTTTATAATTGAATAGATATGAACAAGTTATCATTATACGTTCAGAACAGGACACAACGACTCCATAGTCAATGTATAAAAATTCAGATCGGCACCTCAACTACTTGTTACATGTGGACAGGGCCCCAGGACTGCTGAACACATACTCAAGACTGCACTGAATATAGTAGACTGAGGAAAATCCATTGGCCACATAGATACAACACTACAGACAAAAAACTATTGGGCCACTGCAAGAATTACAAAAGACAGTAACATTCATACAGGAAACCAACATTGCAGATATAGACAATGCTTCAGGCGAACGAAAGATAGATAGATAGATAGATAGATA